>CM077257.1:16471341-16861341 GCA_039654775.1 Spinibarbus caldwelli
CCAAGACTTTCTTCTGTAGAACAAAACAAAAGTGAGATATTTTAAAAGGACTGTTTTTGTCCTTACAATGACAAAACAAAACTGGACCCTATTAACTTTCACAAACGACAAGCAAAGTTTCATTTTTTCAACTATCTTTTTAAGTTACCACACAACCTTAGTGTTTTTCAAAAAAACAATAAGCAATTGGGAATTTTCTCCTACATAGTGGGGGAAAAACACCAACGTTTCCAGTTTAGACAGCAATAAACTGATGAATAAATGCAAATTGCATCACGTTCCCATGTAAAACATTAACATTGTGAACAGATCTCGTCTACCATCCAAGACTGAAACATCTTGGTTCACTTTCATTAAGAGCACTGCCTTTTTACCAAATAATTTATAAGGGATGTACAAAAAATCTTTATAGAAGCCATAACATTAGCCCCTCTATTGCTTTTAGGGCATCTCTAAAAGAGTCTTGTTTGAACCGCACATGAAAAATATAGAACGGCAGCATTTTAAAATAATCTGCAAGACTCCTCAGTACACCCCAGAGACTTCAACCTCTCTGTATTTCTCTTAAATGAGGGTGGTGTCAAAAATCACTTACATCTTTCTTCACCCCCTGGAGTGAAATTGGTTTGATCTGCAACAGATAGTGCTGACGTACATGCTGAACAGTAAATGCACCATATTAAGAGCAAAATCTACCACCTGTGAACCAGACATGAAAGTTCGGTTAAAACGATGGTGATAACTTCCAAGAAACTGAAACGAATAGCACATTCATCTTCACTAACGAGGGCTCATTCGGCAGCAGCTCTCGTATGCAAATGGCTTACGTATGTTTTGCAAATTTTGGCTGATCCACAATACATCAGATATTTCAAACAACCTACAATATAAATGTCATTTAAAGCTTTCAGGTTTCTAGCCACACCAGGAGCCCTTTGGCTTCCCACCGGTGTTCTGACTGATGGGTGATAACAGAGCATTCAAGCTTGAGTGACAGAAAGGAGTGACTACAGTTTCGCTCCCAAGACGTCCAAAGCAGTTTCGCACATTTCCCGAACCATCCCTATCCTCTCCTCCAGACCCTATCGTGCTAGTACTCGTCCCTGTCAATCAAGTGGCAGTAAATAAAGAGCAGGTTATGAGAGTCTTCCTCCCTGCAACCCATCCATCAGCCAGTCTCTTAATACCTACAGCTGTCACCCATTCTGAGAGGAACTGCCGTGTGATGTATTTCACCACCGTGGAGAAAATTAGCTGCTCTGGATATGTTTTGCTGCCTAAACTTAGCATTCCTGCGTGCCTTCAGGAAAAAGCGGGGATGACTGTCAATGAGATGAATTACCATTCAGCTGTGGTGGGGATTTTGTTGTCGGGTCTCTTGCACCCAGAGATTAAGGCGGCAGCATAATGCGTTTTCGCTACGGTTCACTCACAAAAAAAAGGCAAGGAATATGCTTGTGTGTTTTCTTTAATTACTATATTGTGTCCTGTTTGATGGCCGGGTGAATGGATATCTTGGATCATGAAGTTGTGGAGACCAAGATGAGGAGATGTTAACAGAACGCAGACGCCAAATTTCTTTGACCAAAATTTGAATTCATAAAAAGTTAAAAATATTACAGTGACCAGGAGGGGACATGTTCGGTTCACTTAGTTTTGTTGTGGACATGACATATTAATTAACATGAATTAATGTGTCAAATTAATATGTCGGCCACGACAAAACCGAAAAGTGAACCGAAAAAAAGTGAACCGAACACGTCCCCTCCTGGTCACCATAATATTTTTAACGTATTCAAATTCCGGTCAAATTTAGTTGAGGTAACGACATCTTTATGTCATGGCTAGCGATATGAATTCGTGGCCTCGAGATGCTATGTTGAGGGAACAACATCCATTTATCGTGGCCAAGACTTCTTATGTTGAGGGAACTACACGTTTTTCTCGTGGCCACAAGTTTAATGTGTAAACAGACCTGCATGACCATAGCAACCTGGGATTATCAGAGATGGATTTATAAATATTTCATTTTGAATTAAGAAATGATTACATTAATTATTATAGAAATTATTGCATTATTAAATTATTATATTAACCATAGGCCTAGGCTACCGGACTGTATTGTGCGCAATGTTGACAGCATTTGAATGAAGTTTACCAAGAATAAATATTACAAAGTACATAAAACAAAATAGGCCTACAAGAAAACATTTTTATCCATCCCACAGTCTTGTAAGTCCATTAATTGATCGTCTTTTTCCATAATATTTATATAATAATAATAATAATAATAATAATAATATTTATTATTATTATTATTGTTGTTGTTGTTGTTGTTGTTGTTGTTGTTTAATAATAATAATAATAATAATAATAATAATAATAATAATCATCATCATAATACTATTATTGGTTATATTTTTATACTCGTTTATGTTCGTTTTTTCCCTTCATTTTGATCTCTTTACTTAACGTTCTGAATAGTTTAGTAAATAATAGCCTACTGTAAATGCTTGACATACTTTGATTATGCTGACTGGAATTTTTACTGGAATGCAGTTTAAATTTAACATATTTCATTCTATTTTGCTCATTAATAGACTTTAATTATTAATACTCTAGTGTTTAATTGAGGAATGAATCATTCACGTAGTTTCATTTGTAAATGAAAACACGCTCATTATCATCACACAGGCATAAATACAATCATAAAGTCAAAAATTTATTGGCATATTTGTCAGCCAATTACAGTCTTTGCAAAATATATGGTAGCAAATACTAGCATAGTTATACAGGACGTTAATTAGGTAAAGTGATATACAATAAATATAAAAAATATAGCCCTAACCAGTTAATATAATAATAATAATAATAATAATAATAATAATAATAATATTATACAAATATTAAATAAAAAGACATGATCAGTTAACGGATTTACAAGACTGTGGGATGGATAAAACTGTTTAATCCATCTCTGATAATCCCGGGTTGCTATGGTCACGCAGGTTTGTTCACGCATTAAACTCGTGGCCACAAGTAAAATGTTTTTCCCTCAACATAGGATCTCGAGGCCACGACTTCACATCGCGTGGCCACGACATCGTTACCTCAACAAAATTATCTCGTGGCCACAACATAATATCACATTCCCATGAGTTAATATGATATTTCCACTAATTAATATCTCATGGCCATGACATATCACATTCCCGCAAGTAAATATGTCATGGTCACGACAAAACTAAGTGAACCAAACATGTCCCCTCCCCTAGTCACCGTAGAATATAACTGTAAAGCACTGAAGCAGTAAATCATTGCAAAGTGTTCTAAGTAACTGGATGTTTCTTTAACTTCAGGTAATTTTAAAGTAAGTCCCAGAGGTAGATTTTTATTTGCCATACGATTTTATTTTTTTGTTTGTTTTGGTTATATGAAGGTCACATTAAACGGTCTTGTACTGTATTAAGACTTCTTAAGTGGTTTTGAATGGCTTTGGGGACTATTTTTTGTCTTCCAAAACAGTTAGCATGATAGTTTTGGATTTACAGTGACACCTGCTGGTATGGATGACAAAAAGACTCTTATTTATGCTACTGTACCCTATTCACAGACATATTTTTGTGCAATGATTAATCTATTCTACAATGCCTTTGCCAATAATAGACCAAGACAAAGCAAGTGGTATATTCAGCTGATGATGTGATTTCAACATACTTTAGCAGACACCATGAGGGGATTCCACCTTATGTAGAACAAAACATTTTGTTCAACAGCTTTTTCTAGGACACAGAAATGACTGGAATTGTCATCTCATGTGAATATGCATCGTTTTCTGTCTAAAAGATGCCTATATCCTTATTCTCTGAATAATGAAGCACTTTACCTATTATATTCTTGTTTGAGAATTAAGAAATACTGTGAAAGTTCAAACATTTTAGCAAATACCTAAAGCATTGTGCATTAAATAAGCTTCTTTAATATTCTGAATCCCCTTTACTTACTGAAGAACTTAAAGTGTGCAAGAACACCCATTCATTGGTCAGAGGAGCGGAGACGCTGGTCATTTATTTATACATGGGGATTATTAGGAGGCCATCATCAAACAGACCACAGTAAAAATGGGGCCAGGATAGCTGGGGCAACACCATTACCCTCTGAAAGCGGTTCCTGCTACATAATGATCACATATATCTCAGTTGATGTTCTGTGGCATTGTGATGGGATTGTAGGATATTAACATTATTATTCAACATATTATTCAAATGGCTGAAACTAACTATATGCTATATGAAGGTCAAACTAAAATTGTTTTACCTTTGTCCCAGACTTGCAATATATAACTATTAAAATCCATCATAAAAATTTTAGCAATTAAAACAAAGTGTGAAATAAACCCATTTGTGAAAAAAAAAAAAAAAAAATGTAGTAAGAGGCTTCATTTACTAAAAGAAACAAGCTAAACTTCAAAACTAACTTTAAAACTACCCTATGTTCTGAAAAAAAAAAAATAAAAATAAAAAAAATAATATTATATATATGATTGTGGAAGAAATGAGCATCCAATTAGAAATTTCACAATATTAACTTTATAATTGTATTTCTGATCAAATAAATGCAGCCTTGGTGAGCATAAGTGACTTATTTCAAAAACATCTTCAAAAATCTTACTGACTCTGAAAAATCTGAATTCTCATGTAGACCAGATCCTTGCTGATTCCTATCCCAATTATACCTATTCAAATGGTGTTTGACCTTGATCTTCATCTTTGACTTCAGCTCTAAAACCTCGTCAGAATGTAGATGAATATGTAGTATAATACCCAAGATAGTACATCAAAGGTAATGATGGGCAGCCAATATTCATATTCTGATGACAAATCCAGCCAAAAGAGAAGGGAGATTGGGCCATTTAGTACCCAATGATGTATGTGCTGAAGGGAATCTATGTCTGTGTACCTAACTGACATCAGTACTTCAACACTGTCTACTACAACTACTCTGTCAGGAAAAGCAAATGTCTTGGTTCTTAAAAAGTCCACAAGCTTTGTGCCTTGAAATGATAGAAACATTTGGTTTTTCAACCAATGGTGCACATAGGTTCTTCTATCAAACTTTCTCCTATCAGACTGTCGTATATCACAGTCATTTTCCTGTGGTGTCAACATTCACGAATGAAACACTGTATCAGCTATAAAATCTGTTGATCAGGACTGACTCAGACAGATTTATATGAAAATGTGCAGAGATTCTTCAGTAATTCACACAGAAAGATGCTTAGCACGACTTCCTCCATCTGCATCCCCTATTTTTCTGGCAATGCACAGAATTTGTTTTGGCTGCCTTGAAAGTTGTGACAATTGCAGATTTGACACAGGCCATGTGCATGATATGTGATGCAAGAGAGGGTTCATAAGCACTGTGAGATGCACAAAATCATTTATGATAATATGCATGGAACTTATTGCTGCATAAAACAATTTCACGTCATCTAATAAATTTCAAAGCACATGAACAGAAATTAAATAGTTTTCAGTGCAGTCCAATGTATTTCTAGTAGCTACACATCCTCTGTTTTAGACCCAGCTCAACTAGAGCTCCAAAGGCCATTTTTCTCTGTCCTTAATTACTTTTCAACCAGTGGGTGTCAATCCGTAAACCGCTTGTAAGTGCTTGACATGCAGGATCTACCTGCCTATTAGCATCCTTCATTGATTTTGTGTAGCTTAACCACAGCTTAAATGAAAGCGTTTGGTGACTCTCCAACATTACATATAGAGATAGATAGATGTGCGATATATGACTGTACAAACAGCGCTTTAACATGCTTACTGTCAGTGAAAGGTCAAAGGTCAACAATAAATCAGTGAAAGCTTCTTTACATGGCACACCATGTAAATATAAATGTCACACTATTCTGATTTTTTTTTTGTTTTTACTTAAACTTGTATGTAAGATACATTCACTGAAAACGAAATATTTTATATAATTTTGCTTCCCAACTAAATTGATCTTGTTTCAAGTAACATAATATTTCAAGGCCAATAACTGACAAAAAGATGGTATTAAAAAGTATACTATTTGCACTATTTTATCTAAATATATATATATATATATATATATATATATATATATATATATATATATATATATGCTTTAAAACTTAGGGGCTTAGATGCACACCATCTTGAGCTGCTGAGAGGGGAGTTGGAAATTTTCATATATATTTTCATATATATATTTTCATATTTCATATATATATATATATACACACCAACAAACACCTAGATAAAAACAATATTAAAATGAGTCATTTTAAATGTTTTACACTACTATGCTCTCAAAGGCTGCATTTATTTGACCAACCCGTTCATTCATTCATAAAATAAAATAATGTGAAATATTACAATTTAAAATCTGTTTTCTATTTTAAAATATATTGTAAAAAAAAAAAAAATTTCATTTGGTGGCACAGCTGAATTTTCAGCAGCCATTACTCCAGTCTTCAGTGTCACATGATCCTTCAGAAATCATTCTAATGCTGATTTGATGCTCAGGTAACATTTATCATTATTATCTATGTTGAAAAAATGTTGTGCTACATATTTTTTATTTCATTTTTTTCCCCTGTATTCTTTGATGAATAGAAAGATCGAAAGAACAGCATTGATTTGAAATAGAAATCTTTTGAAACATTCTAAATGCCTTTATGCCATTTTTGATCAGCTGAATGAGTCCTTACTGAATAAAAGTAACAACTTTTGTCAAAAATATGCTGCTGCTGCTGCTACTACTACTACTGCTAATAATAATAATAAATCTAAAACATATATATTTTTTAATTGTGCCACAGATATACTAGTACAGCCTACAACATGATGCCACCCACTTCTACTCTGAATTGGATATGGATGAATGACAGGGTGTAAATCACTAGAATTTCTTCTTTTCTCAGTCTTTTACAACAAAATCAGCTACAGTGTGCAATATCAAAGCCATGCTAAGAACACTGGTGAGAGTTGAAAGTGTTGTAGCTCATCAACCAGCAGCGGTCAGGGGTACCATCCATTCCACTGCCCCACAGGCACACTCAGATCACACTGATGCAACATACAGTACAGCTTCTCAGAAATGCTGGGGCTCATAGATAACAGGCACTTTAGTGTTCCGGGCACAGAGCATTAAACAATCATCAAAATACAGCTGCCCCTTCCCTAACACGAAGTCCTTCCCACACCTCTGGTGAATAAACAGGAACCAGATTGCCAATCCAACACCCCTCTCAGCAGCTCAAGATGGTGTGCATCTAAGCCCAGCGTGATATTCCACAGGATGTGACTCGGACTCAGAGACAAAGGTTTAAAACTTTTCTCCAGCTTTATCTCTTTTAAAATCCTTCTTTTTACCCTCTCTCATAACGTTGAACAGTGTAATCCTCTAAAAAAGAAAAAAAAAAGGATCAAAGAGCACATAAAACCATAAACATAAATAAGGTATCATAAACTATAAGCTTGGACGTCTGGCTTGCTCATGTTATGTAGGTTGATGGCCCTTTGTTGACCCTAACAGATCCTCATCACACTACTATTCCACAAAGAGGTTTATAGTTTATAGAGAGAGAGACAGAAAGAGCAATCAGTGAAAAATAAATTTCATCTGCAGATAATGGGTCTTATTCACTAACTGTGCGTATGCACATAGCTACAACTACTGCATTAAACTGGCCGAAAGTGACGGTAAAGACACTTATAATGTTACAAATAATTTCTATTTCAAATAAATGCTGTTCTTTTGTACTTTCTATTCAAAAAATCCTAAAAAGAAAATGCATCTTCATATTTTCAGAAATAAAATCATGTGCATATGTACCTGAATCGGGTGGAAAATGTTTTCTGTGCACATAATTCAACTTGAGCACAATTAGTACATAAGTCCCAGTTTCTTTGAAATCTGTAGAAATGTGGCACTAATAATAAATGTGGCAAACATTCATTGATTTTTAAATCAGTATTTTATCTGATTCAAATCTCTATGACACAAATTGATTGCTTCAAAGTTTAAAACAATGTGCAATTACACAGAATAGATAGAAAGAAACAACAACCCTCTGAAGACCAGGAGAAAGACCATCCTCACATCTCTATAACTAAAGTGAGAATATCTTCCCTAGCATAACAATTTACAATGAAATCTGACTTGTGCTCAAGCATCAGGAATTGCTTTCTTCAGACAGATTCTTGAGTTTGCAAACCTTTCTGAAGAATCCTTAATCTGAACATATAAAAAATACAACCAAAGCCAGAGGAATCCTTCATGCATTTCAACCTGTTCGGCATTTCAATTTCTGCTGTTAACTCACCCTCTGTTTCAAGAGCTCTAATCATGCATCATGCTGTAAGTACAAGTACCAGCGTGATCAAACACTGATTTTTAATGTCACGTTGTATCCATGCAGCTTTACTTCCAGGTAAGCAAAAGGAATAATCAATCTCCAACAATCTCTACAAGAACTAATGAATCAATGTCAGAATCTGTCAAGTGATATGGTTCATGCCCGTGGTTTCTGTAAATGAACAAATGATAAAAACAACATTCACTGATTCCAACACTTATAACACACTTTTGAAATTAAAGGAATAGTTTACCCAAAAATGAAATTAGCTTAAAATTTACACACCCTTTGGCCATCCAATATGTAGATGAATTAGCTTCTTCATAATCCATAATAACACTTCCTCCAGTGAAAAAAATAAAAATAAAATCCATCCCCTATTGTCCTCTCACTTCAAAGTTTCTTTAGAACTGTTTTGGACGCTATAAATGGTGCTTGATCTATGCATATTTCGCTCCTGATTGATACAAGATGTCTTTTTCAATCGAGAAAGCATGAATAGAGGACTCATATTTTAGCCAGAAGTAACAGTTTGAAGTTAAAAATATCAAATGGTCGGTGCTGACAGCCTTGTGGGTAGTGCGCTGAAATATAACGATGTTGCGTTATGGGCATCCTGAGTTCGAATCCCGGCGCGAGGTCCTTTCCTGATCCCACCCCCCTCTATCTCCCACTTTGCTTCCTGTCTACTCTACACTGTCCTATCATAATATGATGGACCGACATGAGGGCGAGTAATAAATCCTGTCATTAATTACTCACCCTCATGTCGGTCCATACCCATAAGAGCTTAGTTCATCTTCGGAACGCAAATTAAGATACTTTTTATGAAATCCAAGAACTTTCTGACCCTGCATAGACAGCAACACAACTACCACATTCAACGCCCAGAAAGGAAGTAAGGACATTGTTAAAATAGTCCATGTGACATCAGTGGTTCAACCATAATGTTATGAAGCTACAAGAATACTTTTTGTGTGCAAAGAAAACAAAAATAATGACTTTATTCAACAATTCCTCAGCTAGAAAACAAAGTGTAGCACATGCATGTTCTACGTTCAGAACATCGTCAGCAGTACCACACACATACATTGTGGTACTCTTGTGAACGTGTCTCGGTGACTGACACGGAAGAGAAGAAATTGTTCAATAAATTCTTTTTTTTTTTTTTTTTCTTTGCACAAAAAAGTACTCTCATAGCTTCATAACATTACGGTTGAAACACTGATGTCACTTGGACTATTTTAATGATGTCCTCACTACTTTTCTGGGCCTTGAATATGTCAGTTGCGTTGCTGTCTATGGAGGGTCAGAAAGCTCTTGGATTTCATCAAAAATATCTTAATGTGTGTTTTGAAGACGAACAAAGGTCTTATGGGTTTGGAATAACACAAGGGTGAGTAATTAATGACAGAATTTTCATTTCTGGGTGAACTAACCCTTTAATTGATGGACTAATGATGCTTTTATCAGCTGTTTGGCACCCATTCAATGCAGAGGATCCATTGCTGAGTAAGTCAGGACTCTAGACTCATTCTTCCCAATAGTCATTCTTTTGCGACTAACTTTCTCAGTTGGTCGCACGAGCACATAATTTGGTCGCAATTTTTTATTTATTTTTGCTACAACATGGGATTAATCAATGCATGCTGATGAACTTTTATCATAGTTTATAGTTATGTAGTACGAAAATGTTTAACATTCAACCCGTTCTTTTTCATCAGTAGTATTATTTGTGATTTGAATTTTGTGAACAGGAGTTCCTCTTTTGCCATGAAATAAGCCGGGCTACAGATGCTTTCGCTTTCGAATTCGCGATCTTGTTGTCACGTTTTACAAGAAAAGATAATTGTCTGTTTTGCTTACATCTAGATACCTTTCACTTTTTAAGACTAAAACAAAAGATGGATTTATTGCCATTCTTAATTAAAAAGCACAACAACAATAAAACAGTAGACTACAATGACAAACTAGCTCACATAACGTTTATTAACAAAAACAAATAAGATGAGACATGGCATACACCACGTGCAGTATTATATACCGACTAATAAATTACAGAGCGTTTAGCAAACACTGAGGAATCAAATAAATAAATTAAAAAAAAATTAAAAGAAAGCCTCCATAGCGTGACGTGAGGTAAACAACAATAAACTTTTCAAAATGAAAACAAAAATAAAAGTAAAACTAAACTGGCTGTGGTGACAGTGCTTGCATTTTTTTTTTTTTTTTTTTTTTTCCACAAGAATATCAACATGTTCACCTTCTCTGGTTTAAGAAGCGGCCTTTTACTTCACTTTAGCTTGAAAACCAAATCCTCCATCCACCATCGTTTCCTCAATATTCGCGTCATTTTTGCAGCGCGCTGCATACACCTTCGCACTCGTGTGGATGTGGCGAATATAAACTAGGCTCTACACCTGACGAACTTGGGGCGAACTATTCCTTAAAATAAAATGCTTAATGACATATTTAATAGGACCCAAATGATTGACAAAATGTGATTTTACATCACAAAGCAATAACTCTTCTCTAATTAGAACTAATGTAGAATACATGTGCTTAACATGAGCGTAGGGAATGCCACTCGTGAACACTGATAAAAAGCTGTTGTAAAATGATTACCTGGAACAAAGCTCCCCTGAACAACTTCTTTGTAAGCCCACCATCCCTCGTGGATTTTGGGTGGATTTGGCTGAGCTGTGAGGAAAGAAGTGGAAAATTGGAGTGATTTAGCATTAATTATAGAACAAACATTTTTATTGAATGACCATTCACTGTTTTCTCTGTCATTCTCCATTCAAAAATAATTTCTGGCAAACAGCTCTGCAAGAGAAGCACAAAAACAAAACTGGAATTAAAAGCCTCCACTTTTGTTCCTCAAACATTAGAATGGAGATGCATTTTGTGTGAACTCGACAAGAGATCTGATTGAACCAAGGCTGTAGTTTATAATTGAAGTGACCAAGTAAAGATCCCACTGCTCAAGGAGGTCACAGCCTGAAATTACAAAGCAAGATTTTAGGATATTGCATTTTTACACCTAAACGTTCTCGTCCTTCCTGCCACTGGAAAACATGACTTTGAGGCCAGATGTGGCAAGGCTGCCTTTTAATGGAACTGGAAGAGGGTTAATCCTTCCATCAAGGACAAGAACTAATGCAGGAGAGTGGTTCAATTTCACAAAAAGAGGAGGTGGCTGGAGAGGTGAAAATGCTTCCTCCTCTTAGAGGCTCTACTGGAAAAAATCAAACACCACAGTGAAGCTAACGATTTCATTGAGTACTACTTTATCTGAACATAATGCTGTTGAAACCCTACAACTGAAGTTAACCACAGAGCTAAAGCTGCTTGATTAAAGATCCCTATGAATGAGGACAACTTCTGAATGTTGAAAGACTTGTCATACTGTACTAATAATTCTGAATAGTGATTTTGAATTGCTCTGGGGCTAGTTCTCAAATTTGTCTTCCAAAACATAATATATACATAATGGTATTGGATTTACAGTGACACCTACTGGAGTGGATCCAGCATCATACAAGTAAAATTCTTAATTTTTCACTCAACTTGTATTGTTTTGGGGAAACAAAAACAAACAAACAAATAAAACTGTAAAAGTATATTTAATATGTACTGCAGACAATAAAGGGATAGTTCACCTAAAAATTTAAATGTTGTCATCATTTACTTAACCTTTCTTTCTTCTGCTATACACAAAAGATCATATTTTGCAGAATTTTGCTTTGTTTTTTTTTCACAAATACACTGACTATAAACTAGGGTTCAAGTAAAGTTAAAGGATTCCGGTTTTACACCCCGCAAATAGTACATTAAACAATGTATGATCATTACAGTAGTAACTGTTTGAATATGTCAAGGCCTACAAAACTGTGAAAACTACAGAATTTTATATCTTATCACCAACTGATGAACATCACAAATCTTTCTCCCTCTCCGAGTCTCAGGTATCCTGTCAGGATCTATCTTCAAGCAGAAGTTAGTATGGAGTGAGAGGCAATAACAATTCATCAGCCATGTTCTCCTGAGGGACACTGGCGTAATAATACAGGAGAGCTTTAGTGGAAGCTCCAGGACAAGCATCACACACTGCATCACACCATCTCTCTCCCTCTCAGTGGGGAAAACAAAGCTCCCAACCCTGCAGCTCAAAGCTGCCGTCATTAGCGGGACAGAGACAGGATAGGAAAACATAACGCCAATTGATCATTTCTGAAAGCATAAGACTCAAGCACTCCAGACTTTATGTGACAAAAGCTTTCCATAGAACATCCAAGTGTAGTGTTTGTATGCCTATTGTGATTAAAATGAGAGTTCTGATGGCTTTTATGTAAGTGTGTATACGGATGTAAGCTTACAGGGACCAAAGGAACTGTTGTGATTGAATATAATTCGTTGCACTAAGATCTTATGTGTGTCCCAGCTGAATGTGCAGGGCTGCATGAAAATGAGACATCACATATTTCATTATGACAGCAGTTTGAGCAAAGGAGCTAAGTTCTATTCCATTTCCCACACAGCTTGGCGATGCCCCAATAACATATTTACTGGCTTCAGCAGAGAGAAATGCTTCAAATCTATAAAGTAAAAAAGTTGGAGGTCATAGACATCTACAGCTGTTAATTTCACAAGGTTCTGTCCGAAAGACTTCAAGTAACTGGCGGCGTGCTGGAGGTCCACAGTCAGGATGTATGTGGCGACATCTGCATTGCTTTGCTTCCTGCCAAAACTAATCAAAGGGTGTGAAAATAATTACTAAATAGACAATGGCCCCACGTTCGATGCAAGACGATACATAAACGGCAGATTAAGTCTGAACTGCCTCTAAGGGACATTATCAACTCAGATCCAACAGGGTTTACACTTTACGCTTTAATAATGGCATTCAAATGATTGGCTTAATAATATCATTCAAATGATTGAATGCTGCTGGCATTGCCTTTTCAGCATTTTACAAATGGTGCCGCTTCCCAGCAGCTGACTTGCTCATGCATTATTCAAAGTTGGGTAATCAAATGAATGGATGCAGCACAGAGGTAACAAACCTATTGAATGTCTGCAGAGTTAGTGTCAATAGATCAAAAAGTAATTAACACTAATTTTCTGATCCCTGTTCCCAATGGAGGGACCCCCCTGCTTGGTAAAGGGTTTTCAAAGAGGCACTTCACAACAGCTAAACATAAAAGGCACAGAGGCAAATTTGTATACATTTGTCACTACTAGAGATTAGAGATGTGTAATTAGGTAGGCGAGTACTCATTCTGTACTAACTACTGTAGTTCACTAACACGGTTTAAACCAATGGGTTTTTCTTTAAACATTTGCCTGCTTTAGGCATCAATGAAATGTATTTTCGCATTGAATCTCTTGCCTAGATCTCGAAGTCCACATTAATCTGAATAAATATAAAAAAAAAATGCATCTTTTCAATGCGAAAGTACATCAATTTGCAAACAAAGATATTCGTAAATGATGACACATTTAGTAATGCGACCATATATATCTACGGTTGTAGCGACATTGTTGTGCCTGCTATTCACTTTAATAATGTTGCTAAAGATATATAGATGCATCTCAAACAATTAGAATATCGTGAAAAAGTTCATTTTTTCTTATAACTTATTTCAAAAAGTGAAACTTTCATATATTCTAGATTCATTACAAGTAAAACATTTCAAAAGTTTTTTTTTTGCTTTAATTTTGATTATTAGAACTTACAGCTCATGAAAGTCAAAAAAACAGTATCTCAAAATATTAGAATATTTCCTAACATCAATCAAAAAAAGGATTTGCAATTCAGAAAAGTTCAAGTTATATAAAGTTATGTTTAAAAGTATATTCATTTATGCACTCAATACTTGGTTGGGGCTCCTTTAGCACAAACTCCAGCATCAGTGAGGTGTGGCATGGAAGCGATCAGCCTGTGGCACTGCTGAGGCACTATTGAGCCTTCAGCTCGTCTGTATTGCTGGATCAACTGTTTCTCATCTTTCTCTTGAAAATATCCCATAGATTCCATATGGGGTTCAGGTCAGGCATGTTGGCTGGCCAATCAACCACAGTAATATCATGGTCAGCAAACCATTTGGGAGTGGTTTTGGCACTGTGGTCAGGTGCTAAAGTCCTGCTGGAAAAGGAAATCAGCATCTCCATAAAGCTTGTCAGCAGATGGAAGCATAAAGTGCTCCAAAATCTCCTGGTAGATGGCTGAATTGACTTTGGACTTGATAAGACACAATGGACTAACGCCAGCAGACATCACGGCACCCCAAATCATCACTGATTTTGGAAACTTCACTCTGGACTTCAAGCAGTTTGGATTCTGTGCCTCTCCAGTCTTCCTCCAGACTCCAGATCTTGATTTCCAAATGAAATGCAAAATTTACTTTTATCTGAAAAGAGGACTTTGGACCACTGAGCAACAGGCCAGTTCTTTTTCTCTGTAGCCCAGGTAAGATGCTTCTGACGTTTCTGTTTCAGAAGTGGCTTGGTAGCCCTTTTCCTGAAGACGTCTGAGCATGGTGACTCTTGATGCGCTGACTCCAGCTTCAGTCCACTCCTTGTGAAGCTCTCCCAAGTGTTTGAATCAGCTTTGCTTGACCATATTCTCAAGTTTGTGGTCATCCCTGTTGCTTGTACACCTTTTCCTACCCAATTTCTTCCTTCCAGTCAACTTTGCATTTAAAATGCTTTGATACAGCACTCTGTGAACAGTCACCCCTTTCAGTTATGACCTTCTGTGAATTACCCTCTTTGTGGAGGGTGTCAATGATTGTCTTCTGGGCCATTGCCAAGTCAGCAGTCTTCCCCATTATTGTGGTTTCAAAGAACAAGAGATACCCAGAATTTGTACTGTAGAGATGAAACTCAAATGTAAATATTCTAATATTTTGAGATATTGGATTTTTGACTTTCATGAGCTGTAAGCTCTAATCATCAAAATTAAAACAAAAAAACTTTTGAAATGTTTTACTTGTAATGAATCTAGAATACATGAAAGTTTCAGTTTTTGAAATGTTACAGAAAAAAAAAAAAAACTTTTTCACGATTTTCTAATTTGAGATGCACCTGTATGTTACTTTGTACAATCTTCATATTACATTCTGCAAAGATTGTATTGATCACATGATAGATGCTGTATATGAATATTGATCACACGATAGATGCTTTTAAGACCATACACAATGTTCATTTTGAGTGCCACCTGGATGAACAAGTGAATAGTGGAGTATTTTGTTAATAAAATGATCACGTCAGAAGAATAGAGTGATAATTTTATTCTGTCTGGTCTCGTGGTATCATTTTAGTGAGCATTTATGACGTTTTAAGCTTGCACAGCAAGGTGATTTAAGTGTTTTCAGAAATGTCAGTGTGGACGAGCAACTTTAGGAAAACGAAAATGCCATTTTCAAATATATACAGATTAATAGTGCAAGTGGAGCAATATTTTAATGATTGGTATATTTGGTTTCTGCAGAAGTCCAGTGATATGACCAGGGGAGGTTACTAGTGCTGAGTATAATAAATATTGAGCAAATGAGCGTTACGTTTTTGTGTGTTAGAGTAGAGACCAACAAAGCTGCTCAAAATGCCAATCCATAGAGATGGGATGAGAAGCAACATTATTCAGCCAAATAGTCTTTTAGCACCTATTTGGTATTGGAGAAGTTCTGTTTATGTTAAGATACGAGTGATGCTCATTATTATTAGCATCTATCTGGCATGAGGGACTCTTTAATGTGTATATTAGAGACCACAGAATCTATAGCATTCACACAGCTGCAGAGAGAACTGGACCTGTGGGAGCACATGCAATTGTGCCCCTGATACACATGAAAATAAGGCACTACCCTTTGAGCGCAAGGTTTGCATTTTTCCTGCCATATTTAATTTCCCTTAGTTACAGCATATTTACAAACACGACAAGCTGACAGACATCCAAGTCTTAAAATACAGTTTAATAAGGGCACCATAAGGATGCCCCTGAGTTTAATTTACAGTTGTGTTTTTCACCAGTTTACCCTGTTGTTTAATGTTTCTTGACTAAATGATGCTTTACACAGAGTATAAAATGGACAACTGTACTGTATTTAAGATGATTGTAGGTAACTGCTGTTGATCTTTACTCCTTAGTATGTTTTTTTTTTTTTTTTTGACTATTTCAAGTATTGAAGCTATGCTGTGTAATATTTCACAAATACATCTTCCAAACTGTATTTTTGCTTTACCTCAAATCACTATGGTAAGCCTATAATAATGGTTTAATATCCATTAACAAAAAAAAGAAAAGTCAGGCTACTACTAAAACTGGCTTGGCCTTTCAGAAATACATTTAGTTTGCATAGCATCCAATTTGCTGTGCACTGAAAAAATGTTCACAAAACAGTGTTTATGCTGGTAATAATCTCTAAACCAGTAACTACTTTGGTCTATTTGCCTTACCCACTAGCCATTTTACAATAGTTTCCACCATTTTAGCAATCGTTATGTCTAATGTCAGCATTGCCAAACTTTTGTAACATTTCAAAACAATTGATTTCAACAACAGTCAAAACAACAGCAGCATATAAGCTACTTACCTGCTCATAAACATTTTTCAGATAATGCAATTTTGGTTGTGTTTTTAGGTCATCTGTGATATTTAAACTGATAAGAGCACAGTAGTGCACCTCAAGTCAGAAGATACAAAAAATTATTTTAATTTTTTTAGAATGACATGTCATGTGAGATGTGGTAAAAGATGCAAGACATGAGTGCAAATATATATTTTTAGTCACCTTCTTTTGGTAACTTGCAAGATTTCTGACACTTTTTCACATATTGTGAATTGATTCATTAAGCTCCTGATTCAACTCATAAAAATGCTGGGTTATTTTTTAACCCAAATGTTCAGCCAGTTGGGTAACTTTTTAAGTGTTTACCCTGGTGCTGGATAGTTTTTCTGTAACTCATCTGCTTGGCCATTTTTATTGTCAGTAGAAATGATAACTCCCCCCCTCACATACCTACCAAGTGTTACCCAACGTTGGGTAATCTGTGCCAAACTGATTAAAACTGGATACATTTGTCAATGGCCATTCTGTGTACTGACTGACGGGAAACTTCCTGAATTAAATTACGATTGAAAAATGATTGCAGTCTCATTTAATCTCTTTTGTTTACATGTACGTCATAGCTAATATGTGCTTGGAATGTTAGCCTTCTACAAACGCAGCATTCACTGGATCTACACTCAAAGCCAGTGATGTCCAATCATGCTCCTGGAGTGCCACTGTCCTGCAGAGTTTAGCTCCAACACCAATTAAACACACCTGAGCCAACTAATCAAGGTCTTTCTAGGTATAGAGGGTATGCATGTGACGTCACACAAAACACATCGAGAAAGAGCTTTGCGATTGACTGTGCAAAGAGATTTGACAAGAAATCTGAGGCATATTTTTACAGACTTCCGAAAGACACACAAAAGAGAAGCAAATAGATCCACAGAAACAAATGGACTCCAGGCAGCGACACACATATCTGCAGTGATCATTTTATGTTAATATGTTATATTTTGTGGTAAAATCATACACTATATATTGTATTGTTATATATTGTATTATCACCAATTAAATGTTTACATCTTATTTTCTGCATAACTGGATGTTTTTAAATAAACGCTGACAAAAACTAGGGATGGAAAATATGACGATATTTATAACGTTCATAATATTAATAATGTTGCTATAAGTGATCACCCGGATTTAGACCCACCTTTTTACAAAATGGGATCACCGGTAAATCTGCTTTATCTATTTCCCTGGCATCAAAATCAGACACCTATAATGTCAGGAAACATGATTCCTGGCTGCTTAACAATATCCATGGACCACTGGATCTTCGGTAAGTTGTAAGGAACACTATATCGAGTCCAACAAACCTTTAGTTTAAACTGATTATCGTTTGTTTTACTCGTGTTTTCACAGCTTCTCTATTAAATCCATTCATGCAGCAGGCTCTCTTGCCACTCAGTCCGGCTGAGGGGGCGTGTTCCAGCAGGAAAGTGACGTCAATGCACACCCTCTATACTAGTCTAGAAACTTCCAGGCAGGTGTGTTGAAGCAAGCTGGAGCTAAAGTCTGCTCAGTAGCACTCCAGAATCAAGTTTGGACACCTCTGCTTAAAGCAAATGACGTGCCGAAGCCACCATGGAAGTTTCACCTCCTGCCAAACAATGCGCAACCAAAGCCACTGGAAAGCAAGCCTGCCACCTTTAGCCAAAAAAGAATAATGGCTAATGCTAACACTGCAGCTTTGGCAGTACACCCAATAAGACTCCCAATAAGACAACCTCTGGCATGACCAGGGCTGAAACATGACGCTGCATCACTATTATATGTAACAAAGTTTCTGTGCGCTCCACTGACTACACCGGAGCACTATTGATAATAGTGTGCTAGCAACACAGCTATGGTCCCGCTGTGCATTTGACAGTTTGAAACTGAATCTTAAATGTCTGACAGATGAGACGGTAAGAGGTGAAGCTGATTTTGATGTAACTTTTCAATCATGAATGTATAAGATTGTCATTTAATGAACTGGAACAGCTTACTGATGCCAGTTTTCTTCTCACAGATTCTCATTGGCTGCTTACGATCACATCCTAAAACATTTACTTGTGTAAAACCAAAGTACATAAAACCCAACAAGCTGGGTCAAAATAACCCAGAAATGTTTTAGAGTGCATGTTCAAATCCAATATTTTTTTGTCCTACAGATGTTTTTTTTTTTTTTTTCTTCTTCTCACCTGTAAGAGAACAAATTGATTACAATAAGGTTAACTTAGCTGAATCAGATTCATTTTTATAGAGTCACACCATCTAACACTTTGTTTGTACTATTGGTTTAAAAAAGGCAATTTATATACAGTACCCAACTCAAAGTGTTTTTCCTCAATGGAAGTAGAGAAAAACAAAAGAGAATTGGTACTCTACTACTGCATACATTTATATCCCTGATCCTTCTAAAGAGCATTTCAAACCCAAGTGATAAAGTACCTACACATGGCACTCCAGAAGTCTCAGAGAAACTAGGTGATGTTGTAAATAAACACTTCATCAGAAACTAATTGTCAGAGGCGACCATTAGTATTCATCATGGAACCGAGGCAGTCCCGGGGCTCATCCATGGAGGGTGAAAAGAGAAAGAGGCGCAAATGCCGCCCATAAATGAAACTTGACCTTGCCGACAGCTGTGCTTACTGACTTATGAGATAATTGTCTTTCACCCAGCCTGTTTGTGGCACCACTTTATGGATCCAGCTGCACCAGTGTAATGTTGCAGGGCTCATCCCCGGTGGACTCTTTCAATCGAGCCCAAGCATCCTGAACCGTTTATCAATATAAAAAGGCCAGGCGATATGCTGTATGTGTAATCACCCTTGATACGCTTCATCATTCCTCTGTGCCACTGAACGGACCTCTGAACCGGCTTCTTCAAAGCCACGGCATAATCGTTTTAGAGGTAATATAAGGACTTATCAACAGCAATGACATTCTGTACATTCGAATTAGGGCTGCAACTAAAGATTATTTTGATAGTTAATCTATGGATGGTTTTAAAGTTAATCTATCAATTATTTTCTGATTAGTCAATTAATCCTTTAGTTAAATTTAATGAATTAATAAATAATAACTCTAGCTTCTCCAAAGGGATTGGAGATAACGTAAACTTTACAACACAATCACACATCTTTAATGAGCCGAAAAGAACGTACGTCACACCTCTGTTCATCAATTTGCACTGGCTACCAATAGCGGCTCGCATAAAATTCAAGGCATTAATGTTTGCATACAAAACCACCTTTGGCTCTGCACCCCTTTACCTAAATTCAGTACTTCAGACCTATGTGCCCTCTAGAAACTTGCGTTCTGCAAGTGAACGCCGCATTATTGTGCCGTCCCAAAGAGGCACAAAATCACTTTCTCGAACTTTTTCATTAACTGTTCCCATCTGGTGGAATGACCTGCCCAACTCAATCCGAGCAGCTGAATCCTTAGCCATCTTCAAGAAACGACTAAAAACCCATCTCTTCCATCTTTATTTGACCCTCTAACTCTAGCATTCTCTTTTCTAATTTTATTTGATCTATCTCCCTTCTTTTTATTTAAAAAAAAAGAAAAAGAAAAAAAAACACACACACACACACACACACACACACTTGACCCTCTATCAATTGCATATTTATTCTCTAACTGCTAGCTTTTCTTAAAAAAACTAAAACACTAGCTTTCTTTTCTATATTCTACTTGTTAAAAAAAAAAAAAAAAAACAAACAAAAAAAAAAACCTTGCTACGTGTACTGCATTAGGCTAACCGATACTTGTCATAGCGCTTACATGATACTTGTCATAGCGCTTACATGTTGTTGCTCTTTTGTTGGTTTTGATTGCTTCTATTGTCCTCTTTTGTAAGTCGCTTTGGATAAAAGCGTCTGCTAAATGACTAAATGTAAATGTTATGTAATGTACATTCCACGCAAATATGCATTTACATAATCAGCGTCATGTTTCAGACACAGCTGTTCTTGATCCACAGTCAGTGCCGGCCCATAGAGTTGTGGGGCCCTAGGCAAGATCATGAAAATGGGCCCCACTGTAAAACTGTAATAGCAATTTGACGAGTGAAGAGAATGCACATAAAATTACATTTTCAATATTTAAGCATAAATGTGCATTAAGTGCACCACACTCACCATACATATGTAAAAGTTGTTAAACAGATTTTAACAAAAGGAGTGCAAGTGCGCTTGAGTATATATATATATATATATATATATATATATATATATATATATATATATATATATATATATATATATATATGCACAGATAAATAAAATAAAACATAAATGAAATATACATAAAAACTAAAAATATATAGAGCATAAACAAAATAAACATGATACAAATATGCATAAAAGACAAGAAATGCAGGCTATTCTGCTTGTTTTTAAGGCCTGATTGATGATCACCAAAAAAAAAAAAATGTATTGCATTAAACATTGGATCTGGGTCTGTATTTATTTAACGTAACACGCTAAATGTGGCTCAATTTTCCCTCATATGACAAGTCTGTCTGTGATAATGGGCATCACTGCATTTATTAAAACAAGTAGGCCTACTAATACTACTGCAATAAATATTATATATATATATATATATATAGCATTCAAAACATCCTTTTTTTCGGCTCCAGAAAGATACAATTTGGATTCAATTGCTAGCACAACTTCACTTTAATCTCTCTATCATTCTTTAATTTCAAATTAATTAAAAATAACGTAAGTCTTGTTACAAGTCAATGCTATGAGAGACTATTCTAAGGGGCAATATCATGTAAATTCCAAAATCTAAACCAAATCTAAACAAAATCTGCACACAAAACATGAACTGTAACTAGAAAGGTTTTCAGACTTTTTCTTTAGTTTGTTGTGCATTTTTGTAGGGCTGCACAATTTGGCCAAAAATGTTGTTTTTATATATAAATATGACTACTAATAATTCAGATTATTGTTATTATTAAAAACATTAAACAAAATAATAATTATTGATAATGATTATTAGCAATATATTTTACAGAAATCTGTGACCGGTTAACATGCAGGAGGTCTAACTATAAATGTTTAGAAAGGTATAAGGATTTATTATAAAATAAATTGATTAAAAATCTTTGAAAGTGATTTCTTAATTTTTAGTCATAAATCTTATGCATGCAAAAAACTTAGAGAGAAGTAGTCTATTGTTTTTCCTACTTTTACCCAAAATAAGGTGTTGTGAGCATTAGTGAGTGAACACATAACGCAATGTCCGTTTCATTTTTACTGGTAGCCGGAGGGCTCCCTCCAGCTGTCAAAGGCACGCTATCGCTGTAGCTGAATAAAACGCATAAAGAGACGTGAAAACATGAAGCCAATAAACATACGATTGCGACTAAATGGTTTCTCTCTGTTCTTCATGCCATCTTGGGTATTTTTAGGCTAAATGAATAAACTATATTTATAATTCAATGCTAATCAACATAGCCTTTATCACTGTATCATACTATGTAAAATAATGGGTTTGCCTGTGATATGAAACCACATCAGATCACAAAAGTAAGTTATTTCAAACACTCGACTGATGTTATGAAATTAATTTGGAACAAAAACATGTTATTAAATGCACCATACAGCCTTGGTGCATCAATCGTAGATATGTAGTCAGAAGGTGTGTTCGGCTTGAAGCGCACTGCGCAGAGACCGATCCGTGTTTGACAGCAAAGTACCGTGAGAGCGATTCGAAAGCATGCAGAGCTGTCTGCGCTCTATAGCTCTCGCGGTACTTTGATATCAAACATTAATCTGTCTGCGCAGCTCCGCTTCAAGTCGAACAAACCTAGAAATTCAAGTGACAACGTCGCGGCCGCGGGGCCCTCCCTTTAAGGTGGGGCCCTAGGCGACCGCCTGTACCGCCTGTTGGACGGGCCGGCACTGTCCACAGTTGATATAGAAGTTCAGGCAGTTTTGAGCATTTTAGGGTTTAAAAATATGCCTTGTGTCTGGTTTTAATGAATTGCATGCTTAATTAAATTAAATGCTTCTTCAGGCTAATTAATTCACACTGAAATTGTCAGGATTGAGGGAAGGTGGGAATAATTTTAAAGAGATCGTAACATTAGAAACATTACAAGCATGGTTATTTAACATCTAATTATCAACTTTACCATATTTTCTCTAATTGTATCTATAAAGTTAAAGGGGTCCCATTATGTCCTTTTACGAAGTCTTGATGTAGTTTTTAGGGTGTACCATAATAGGTTTTCATGGTTGACTGTTCAAAAAACACTTTTTATTTATTTTTATTTATTTTTTTTTACATATTTTACATTGCAGCACCCCTCTTTCCAGTCCATCTCAAATGCTCCATTTAATTCCTGTTTCGATAAAGCCCCTCCTTCCGAAATACAAAATGTGCTCTGATTGGTTAGCTGGCCCAGTGCGTTGTGAGTGGTGAACCACTTAGTGTGTGTTCCCGAAAGCCCTTACCACAACAGCACGCTACTAAAGCAGCTCTTCTTTTTCATCTTCTCCAGCGCAGCTCAACAAGGCATTCCTGTATTCCATGGGTGGGAATTATTTAAATGAGTGACTTTGTGATGTCCCAATATCTGGAAGAAACGCACTGTAGTCTGAATGAGCTACTTGTTGTAGTTCCTGAAAAGCTTTTTCTGTTAAAGAGAATATCTGCATTTGGAGTGGACGTTGAGCTTTGGAACCTTGCAGATCTTTTTATGTCCAAACAGCAACATTGCACACTAACTAAAGTTGAAAATGTGAAAAAGCATACTAGGGCCCCTTTAAATTTTCTGCATGGGACAAAAATGAAAAAAAAAAAAAAAAAAAAATTCATTTAATGCATTGATTTGAATATTGTACAATCATGTATATATATCATGCCTAAAACTGCTTGATGAAGTAATACATTACAAGAATTACAACATTTAGCCAGCATGCATCCTCCAAAGGATTAGTTCACTTCCAGAAAAGTTTCCTGATAATTTACTTACCCCCATGTCATCCAAGATGTTTATGTCTTTCTTTCTTCAGTCAAAAAGAAATTAAGGCTTTTGAGGAAAACAATCCAAGATTTTTCTCCATATAGTGGACTTCAATCAGAGCCAATGGGTTGAAGGTCCAACTTGCAGTTTCAATGCAGCTTCAAAGGGCTCTACACAATCCCGGCCAAGGAATAAAGGTCTTACCTAGCAAAACAATCGGCCATTTATTTATTTATTTAGTTATTTTAATAAAAATGTATATACTTTTTAACCACAAATGCTCAACTTGCACTAGCTCTGCGATGCACATGCGTGACTTCAGACATTGCGTAATGACATTGGAAAGGTCACGCGTGGTTAGTTCTTTGTCTAGGGTTGGGTGAAAAACTCCATCTCTTTTACTCCTCCAACTTCAAAAAACAACACATTGTTGTTTTACATTTTTTGTACAATAAATGGTGTTTCGTTTTGTAAACACTCAGTCGGTACTTCCACCAACATCATGCATGAAATTTCCAACATGACTACGTAATGCATGAGGTCAAGCTAATGTAATGTAATGTGTTTTTTGTTTTTTTATAAATGACCGATTGTTTCCCTAGATAAGATCCTTATTCCTCAGATGGGATTGTGTAGAGCCCTTTGAAGCTGCACTGAAACTGCAATTTGGACCTACAACCTGTTGGCTACCATTTAAGTCCACTATATGGAGAAAAACCCTGGAATGTTTCCTTCAAAAACCTTGATTTCTTTTCAACTGAAGAAAGAAAGACATGAACATCTTGGATGACATGGGGGTGAGTAAATTATCAGGATTTTTTTATTCTGGAAGTTAACTAATCCTTTAATGAAGTTGTCATGCTCATTAAAAAAAAAAAAAAAAAAAAAAAAAAAAAAAAAAAAAAGCGATGTATGAACTGTATGCTGTCTGAAACAGTATAGAGTAAGCTAAAGGTCTTTTATATACTTCAAGCAAAATCGAAGAACAAAATCAGGCCAAATTTAAGTTAGTTAATTTCAGGAGTTCAAAAAAACTTGCCAAATCAAACTTTCTTGAAAAAGGTGTGCTCTGGGGCTCCGCCTTCTTTGACTTGGAAATCTTCTCTGGTTCATTTCTTCTGTTCAGTCTGTCGAGTCACACGTCCACGAGTGAAAATATAAATACACTAGAGAGCTGCTTTATAGTAGAAAGTTGTAATTCTAATTGAAAGAGACACTGACACGGTTTTTCCATGCTTCATACTGTAAAGATGCTTGCTTTAAGGCAAGCAGTTGACTGGAGTGCTGAATTACACAGCTGGTGTAATAATATCCACATCAGTAAGATCAGATGCTTTCTTAACCACCATTTTCTAATTTTTGTTGTATGTTTATTTTGTTATCAAGAGGAAAGCATGTAGCATATATTTACATGTTCATCTAAACACAGCTTCCGGCAGCATTGGTTTCATCCTGACCCCACCCAGACCGCTAACAGTATACGGTATGCTGGGCTTCTTTTTACTCCTAACGAAACAACGAAAAAAACTTTGCAATGAGTATATCGGGGCCTTAATGGTCTGTAACAAAAGATTTAATACTGGAGTGTATTGTTAGCTCTGATGGCCTTACCGTGACCCAAGCAGCACCTTAAAAAGTTATTCTACTATAAATAAATTATATGACAGATGGCATGGTATGAAACACACACCCACTGCCTTGACCAGCAAAACAACATGAAGAACTTAGCACTTCCCTCGAGAAACGCATCGAGGCAAATGTGAGAATGGACGTTTTACTAGCAGGTATAAACTTTATCAGTATTACAGGAGCATTTGCAGCGATTCTCCTCAGAGACTCACACACTTTTCAACAAGAACTCAATCTGCATCTGTATTATGCATTCAGGTTCGCTTAGAACAATTCATTTGGCAATTTCCATAATATCTAAATGTTTTGAACTGTGACACAAACCCCTCATCCCGGAAGGGAAACGGATAAACAACCAAATCACGTAAGGAGGATGCTGACAGTCTTGCAATTCTCGCTCTCTTCTCTCTCTCTAGGTCCACATGCACAGATGCAAAGTCACTCACAGACACATCTGCATGGGATTATCAGATTAGTCGGCTGAGACAGTGTTGCCCAGTGTGGGCGTGCAGCATCACCCAGCCACAGCAAAAGCCTCTGTACTATAGATATCATTGCTTAATGTTCCAGCCTTCAGCCGTGGCATTGCCCAAACATTAAAAACACCTTCTTGGTGTCACACGCATGGCAGCAGCAAGGCCTCCCTTGCAAAGAGAGCCAAGATCGCTGTCAGGCTGTGGCGAGCGTCGCTTGATGAGCTAAGAGTGGCCAGATGCACTTTGTGGAAGATGTGCCACGGGGCACCTGAGAGCTAGTGCAAACATGTCATGGTGTTGCACTGCTGTGGGTTTGTGACAAGATTCATGGCTGGGTTTTTACAAATGGCTATGCCCGTTGCATGTGACAGTCAATAGCGTTAGCTACACCCACCCATCAGGGAAGACCTAGCTAAACACAGCTGCTCCTGGCCCACGGTTGTTTTAAAAGGTTTTCAGCCTTTCAGTTATGGCTTGTGTCTAGATTTAATGATTCAAATGCCTTATTAAAATGACATGCTTCTTTGGGCTAATTAAATATTCACACTAAAATTGTCATTAAAAACATTACAAGCATGGTTATTTTAATGAGAAATATTACTCCAATTTTATCTTATCTGTATTTATCACATTTTCTCTAACTGAATCTATAAAATACATTTTCTGCAAGGGACAAAAATGATTAATTTTATAATTAATTAATATGATTAAATGATTAATATTCTATTTAAAATCATGCACATATAATATATTGTGCTCACAACAAGAAGAACCATGCAAATTAGGAATTGATAAATTACAACATTTAGCCACCATAGATGAAAGTGCATACAACCTCTTAATAATGCCACCGTGAATGCCTCACTCTCAATAAACAAGAGGTGCTCTTTAAAAGAACTGGACAAAGCATTCAGCTCTGTTTAATCGAGTTCTCTATAACTGACTTTTCTCAATTTCAAAAGGGTTGAAATGTGAATAACTGCTAAGAACTACAATGAACAGCATTTGTATATGCTTCTATCAGTAAATTGTGTGAAAAAACAACAAAGATATTTACAGAAGTCCAGATGCTTTAGACTAGACTTTCACACACAAATTCTTCCAATTACCTGGATGAATGCAGATTCTTGTGTTTTCATAAGCACACCTCTGGTGTGTCGAAATTGAGATTTTTGGATTCTCAGTCCTATTCAAACAAACCTGAAAAACATAATCAAGTCTGTTTATCATAACGGTGGCACAATGTTTTTGTACACACCAAACTGATTGACTGGACTGAGAAATTTGACAACAACAGTAGGCCCTTGAAGCTCTGATATGGAAATTTTACTGTAACTTGCAACATTGCTCACCGTTTTGGAATATTATCTTAGGCAACGTGTCTGTCTGGCTACTAAATAACTTCCCTGGACTTTAACTGAAGGATGTCAGAGCTTAATGAAGAGCTAAATTAAAAAGTCTAAATTACAATTTATAACATAACACCATTACAAATGAGGTTTAAAATCCACCAAATAAATGACTATTGGCAGCATAATTTGTTTAAAACAGTTACATTTAAAAACATTTTATATTATCTTTTCTGAATCTAATAATCATGTTCTCAAGAATGATTTCTAAGCATCTTGAGCTTGAATAACAGAAAGATCATTTGACATCTACAAGACGTCACATGATCAATGTAACAAACTTTGATTATTAACATCACATGATCTGAATTTATCATGATTAGACTTTTGCACCTCACTGTACATCCTAATCAGGGTGATCATTCAGTGTATCGGGATAAAGAACCAGAAAGTGCACAAATAAATCAGTCCCATTAAGAATCTCATAACTGATTGAACCATAATTAATATTGCATCAACTTCTAATGCAGTCCATCTAAAAAATGCAGTATTTGTGCACACTGACACAAGGAGAGGCCCCTCACTTATCGAAAACTGGGAGGCAATCACTGTTTTGCTGGATCCAGAGCGGCATCAAAGCAAATGTTAACTGCCATAACTAAACAAATGCTCATGCTCTGCAAATGTCAGCTAAAATCTATGATGTTCCGGTAAGAATGCCTGGAAACCAAAGAGCTAAGGAAGATGGCACTTGTTATGGTCCAATTATGACTGTAATGGGGACGAAATAGAATCTTTGATCTTTGTGAACATGTCCCAATAGACAACAAAATCACTGAGAGCTTCCTTATTATATACCAAAGACAGAGAGATAAATTTGACCTTCAAAGTTTAAAAAAATAAATAAATAAATAAATAAATAAAAAAGGGATTACACCGCAAAATTGAGTGTTTTTCATCGGTCATAAAACAATGCAATTGCTGACAAAAGAAACGTCATCAAGAAACCTGCTGGGAAAAACAGAGTTGAAAGTACATTAGAGGCCTTTGCTATTTGGGGAGTGATGGCAGTGGAAAATTGGAAATGTGCTTGAAAATGAAACGTGATTTACCATAGCCACACCAGGAAATATCTGAAAGTCAATGTAAAAAAAAAAAAAAAACATAGCAAAATGCAAAATTTATCCAATTTATTTAAAATGCACATTCATTTTTAATGCTCTTATTTTGAATGATTCATTGTGCATGTTATTCTGAAGAAAAAAGAAAAAAAAGGCTGTCATCACAATCATTAATCAAATTTTTAAAAACTTGCTCTTCCTCAGAAACATCCTTTTCTGTTGACGTCACTCAGGCTGTGCTACTGGGCAACGTTAACTGAATGCCAAAAAGCAAACCCACATTCAGTGTGGCTATGCTTTGATATGCAATGCCCACTTTTCATAATCCAATCAACTGCCAATGGATAAAATTTCTGATTAAGCCCAGTCTTTCTGAATTACACATTAACATTGACTTGTCAATGAAAAGGAGACAAAAATGGCACTAATCTTATAGACGTAAGGGACCTACTAAACATAATCATCATGCTCTATCTTTAGAGACGATGCTTTATAGGAACCAGAATGAAGTTTTGAGATCAGTATGCATGAGGAAATCATTTGATCCTTGATTAGTATTCAGAATCACACAATATAAACCCTGACTAGTATTTTTCATATCTAATAAAGTAAAAACAAACCACTCACACATACTAAAATGTGCTCATCTGTAATGTCACTTTAACAAAGGTGTTTATACTAATATTTCAAAGCAACCTGAATTCCCATATTAGTAACCATGCAAAATTATGGTGAACATTTACATGAAGCTGCTAAAAAGGGAAGCTCTCAGAGTCCATAAACACTGGTCAAGGACGTTTACGTTGCCTATCCCACGCATCATGAGAAAGACGGATGCGTTGCCATCAATGTCCAGTTCTCGCGTGGGCGACGCTGCTGAACGCGTTCCATAAACCTCTCACGAGGAGCTTTAAAAACTTAAACCAGAACGGACTTGATTTGTTTAGTCATTTAATAATGATCGTGATTCTTATTTGGACAGCTTTTGGCAGTCTTTCAGACTTCTGCCCACTCAATAAGTTATTTCCGTGGCTATTGTGGTTTTTTAACACTATAATGTCTGAGAGAGCAACCTGTATTCGAAAATACACGATCATTCGGCTCCGCAGCAGATTGACTAAAGTGATAGTAAGTGTTAATGGAGAGAGCAGACCAGTGAGGGATACGTGCTGTAATTCGGGGTTCCATTGCTTCTACATTTGGTCTGTCCAGTGATGACCACCTCCAAAATCACTATTTACATTTATATTAGCAATGGGGAACAATTATGACTATGGGCTAGCTATGATAATTAATGTAATTTAATTTACGCATAACTTAGGCTACTGTATGCCTAGCCCGTTTGCAACACAGGATAGGTTATACTCGAGTGAGTTTGCTAGTATTTGATAGCAAACCATCAATAAAATACTATTTTAAGCAAACATTAAGCAAAATACATCATTTTTAACTTAAATTATTCGAAATAATAAAAAAGAACAGTAATTCACATAAAATGACGTGGGTCGTTGTAGGCAGCAAAAATAAGCGATTTTTATTATTATTATTATTATTATTATTATTTATTTATTTTTTAATAGCTTATAATCAAAAACTGGATTTCTGCGCCTCCTGAAATATTTGAAATAATATTTTTATCTTACCTGAAGTGCAAACGATGAGATTGGCTTGAAGGATAATAAATATTTCCCAGATTATATCCATGCTGTGTCTTCATTCCAAGTCCATTGCGCTCAGAAAACGGGGATCAGTTGCAGTTGAGTCCACCCAGTCTCTTTCCCACTGGACACCTTCCACAAGATCCTCTCCAAATCACACACATACCACATTTATCTCGATCACATAACGCCACATTTCAAACAGGCTGAAATCCAAACAAGACTGTGCTCCGAACCTCGGTGCCAAACACTTTAAGAAATGTTTCGTTGCGTCCCGCAAGCCTCCATAAAATGACTTAGGCGTTCTTTCCCGTTCCAGAAGCGCTTGCGTTAAGCCACGAAAATGCTGGACTCCGCCGAACTGACCCTGCGAAAAGAGAGAGTACAGCTGTGGTTTGACGTGTCCTCGGAGCTCTGCGCGAGAGTAACAGTTTTTACTCAGCCAGGTTTAACTGGAAATTCACGGGACCGCGCACTTGCTGTAAGGGGGCGTGCTTCTCTCGTTCACGACATGCCGTTACATTTAACAGAGCAAACGAGCACGGATTCGTTTTTCCACCTGCTTTCACAAAGTGTCATTAATGAAAATAAATTTGTAAATGTTTAACCTGTGGTGTTTAAAACACTTATGGTTGTTGTCCGCTCCTGTGACAGTATCTAACAAACAAGTTTAACGGTGTAATATGAAATACTGCAGCGGAAACGTCTGTAAACAAACTACAATAACACTACAGGTAAGACAGTTTGCGCTTACCTGTTACTTTTGATATCCTGCGACAGTTCAGAAACCTAAAAAACAACAAACAAATCCCAATCCACTGGTTTCTGAAAGAAACAGCTATTCAGATTTCCTGAGTTCCCCGAGCGCTGCGGGTGCGCGGAACCGCGGACCACTAAAACAGAGTGCGCGCTCCCGCTATTAGTTGCGTGATCACGTTACCTAGGCACAGGTGGATGGAGCACTAGAGAGAGAGAGAGAGAGAGAGAGAGAGAGAGAGAGAGATGGGCGGAGACATTAGAGTTACGCGGGTTGCCAAGAAACAAGAACCCGCGTTTTATCCAAATTGGTTGCATGCATTTATCAATAAGTAGCCTAGCTATGTTTCCAAAAACTTTCAGACCGTCACCACAACAGCTGCAAGATTTTCTTGTTTCTTTGCTACAAAATGCGTTAAGTGAGCCCATAAATGTTGTATGGATAGTCAATGTGTAGTCATGTGTTTTTGTCTCAGTTTTAAAGTTACTAGGACTTACTGTATGAAGTTAAGCATGTTGAAACATAATATCTTGTAGCTATTAATATTCACTGTTTTAGGGTCACTAATTTATGAGTGACAATGATATTGATTGTTATGAATGCTACTGTAGAATGATCTGAATTTATAAATCCCAAATTACATTGGATAGGATTCCAGATGGTAATTATACATCTAATAGAAGCATGCATAAACAAACACATACAAATATAAAGTAAGGTAGTTTTGCTTATGGAAATTGCTTAAGCTGCAATTTAATATGATGTTTGATTTCATGCCAAAATTTAGAAATTTACAGCCTTTTGGGTGGTAAAATCCCCTCAGTTGCTAGTCTTCAATCAATCAATCAATCAATCAATCAATCAATCAATCAATCAATCAATCCTTATTTCCAGTTTGATGTCTTTATGAATTGTCCCTACTTTGATTTCTCATTGAGGACATTCATAGATTTATGTTTAGAATTTAGCTGAGAACTTTAGAACCTTATCTGAGATCTTTATGTAATCGTTTTCTTTACATAACTTAATTATATAATCTATCAGTGCTCATATTCAAATATACTGTAAGTGAGCCTTGCAGAGTTTTATGATAATGTGATTTTGGTGCACATTAGCATTCAAATGTGTTAACTGTTATCATTATCCATCAGTGTTCATTTAATGTGATCAGATGTTTGTTTATATGTTCATGCCCTTATGATATCATAAAAAAAAACAATATCCTTTCAATTTTCTCTGTAATTCTGAAGAACAATGTCACAATGGAGTTGCTCATGCTGACTCATTGCTTCCTTTGTGGCTTATTCTCAACAATACTGGATATGACAGAGAGGGATAAAAAGCAAGACTGGAGAGTTTTACTTTTATAAAGAAGATTATCTGCATAAAACAAGCCATAGCAATAATCAGACAGACTTGACACGTCATTTGTGGTCTTGAATTTCAAGAATTATAAATGACAATGCAAAACATCTAAACACAAAAGTATTTTTTATTAAAAATCACAAAGATTAACAAATTTGATTCTCAGAAATATTTGAAATGCAGCTTTCACAAAGAATGTTTTGTCAGACACTAACTGGTAAGTCATGATTTTTTCTTTATCAAGGTCAGTCAATTGTCAAACGGCAGGGATGTCGAAAAGAGGAGTGCAATCTCTATTCTAGATATTTTGATTGTCGGTACTCTGCATGAAACTTATTGGGTCAGTGTTAACCAGCCAAAATTTCAGTTTACATATTGTCTATTAAGATTGCCAACCAGCTACATTCCTCTATTTTTGTGTGTCTCAAAGGAAAATGAAATGTCAAATGCATCAAGCACAGTTATGCCCATACCAGATGACCTACAAAGTATCAAGAGTGGCTGAAAAAAGGCAGAGTCTCATTTGAAGAGTGGCCATCAGGGTATTGTGAGAGAGAGGAGGTGGATTGTGAAATAGGAGGTAGTTCATGCATCCGTTCAGAGGTCAACAGCTGTTTGGCTGCGGGGGGTTGCACGGGTTATAATCCTAGCGTGCGAATATCTCCCTTCGCTGCAGGCCAGGCCAGGCCCTGATCGATTGAAAGTCAACCTTAATTCGCCCATCACCATCAAGGGCCTCATGTTGGGAGGTTGTTCCAAAGCCGGGAAACATTAGCCCTGCAAATGGAAAGTGACATACACAAGCAGGTTTAATGCAGTCAGGGTTCAGAAACCAACTCTGGCTTGTAACTCAGATCAGTGTTGTAAAGCGGTGCAGGTAGTGCCAATCAGCATGGGATCAATGCTCTACCAGTTCAATTGACTACAATAATGCAAATGGAAGACACTAATTATGATCATGCCAGCGTGAACACCAGAACAACTGGCCTGCTAATGGAAAAATCAAAACACATTAGGACTGCCAAATGATTTGATTTCTACTTCAGCCACTCTGATGCAAATGGACATTGCACGCCAGCGGTAAGGACAGTCATAAGAGGAGCACCAACCAATCCACACAACCAAAACTCATCCAGTGAGGTTCGGTTCAAACAAGACTTCTCAAAAAGGCATGTAAGAAATTAACCGAGACCGAGTTTGTGTATAAATTTGGCAGCCTTATTGGTAAAACACAGCATTTGTGAGTGATGGATCAACACCCACTACATGACTCACATAAATGATTCATTAAAAGTAGGTCCAAAAACTAAAGCAAGAGCATATTCATATAAAACTAGAAGTCAAATTTATATGTAAGGGTATGTAAATAGTTTTGAATATTCTTCTGGAATCCCTTCTCCACTCCATCTGCACCTTTTAAGGGATGGTTCACACAAAAACAATAATGCACCCTTTTCACATTTCAGAGTTTCTCAGAAGTCAACATAGTTGGGTTAGAACTTCATAGTCAACAACATAGTTAGAACTTTTATAGCGGAGAATAGGAGACTACATCTATAGTGATGAATGGGAGAGAAAGAAACCAAGAGAGAGAAGTCAAGAGGAGAGAACTATGTTAAATTTACCATCACTCCCACAGCCTATGTATTACAAACACACAGCGTTTTTTTTTTTTTTTTTATTTGATGCAAGGGTAATATAATACAAAGAATAGAGTTTAAAAAAAAAAGAGAAAATCTAAAAAACTTAATGCTTGATTTATTATGCTGGTGACCGTTGAACTGCTTCATCACAGTCTATGAAAATGGTCCATAGACCTTAGTCAGGTTGGACACCATATTAAATTTAATGCAGATGAACACGAGGCTGTGAGGGATAGATTTACTGGCACTCCCTGTTTAAAAGTCCTAGAACACATCGCCAACTCACAACTTTCAAAATTGCTTTACTGAGCTTTTGTCTACAATGAAAGTTTTTTTTTCTTTTTTTTCTTTCATCAGCAATAGTAAATACAATAGTACAATACATACAACAAATACAATAGTACAATCCAATGAACAGACTGTACTTCTAGCCCTCACAGCCTTGTTATTATTCCTGTTAAAATTTCAATTAACTTAACTATAATCTGTTCTGTCATCATTTACTCACCCTCATGTTATTCCAAACCTGCTTGACTTTCTTTATAATGTGAAAGCCAAAAGAAGATATTTTGAAAAAGGTCTCAGTCCATAAAATAAGTGAATTCACTTTCATTGCTCGGACGAAAACAGTTGAAATATTCTTCAAAACAGCTTCTTTTAATTTTCAGGTGCTTTCCATAGTTACATCAAGGGAACAGGTGAAACACAATTAGTTTTTCATGTTTATTTAAACTTACTTTACAAGTCTCCAAATTGACTCCATCATGTTTCATTTTGTTTAATATTTTCTCAGCAAACCCAAGACCTTATGTGTCACTCACTCTTAGCTCCCCATCTCCCATGTTACACACAATAATGGGATGTATTTGCATTCATTTGACCATGCCTATTTGCCGGAGAGGAAGTTATAAACAAGACATACGTGACCAGACTGAAAATGAAAAAAATATATATAGTGCACTGTTACTATTTGTTATGCTTTCAATAATAAAAGTGCAGGTTGAATTTGTAGGGACAGCTCTCTTGGGTTGACAGGTATTAAGAATTAAATGATATAATGAAAGTAATTTTTCTTCCTCTGAAGAGAGAGTGGCAAAATTAATCTCAAGGCACAAGAAGTTTATATTCTTGATTGTGCTCCTCGACCTCATTGACTTGTACTCTAGATAAACTTTACTATTTTCACATTGCAAAATCATAATTCTCCCCAAACTTTTAAATACACTGCATTGCGGGTCTTTAAAGTGATGACCGGTCTGTTTGTTTGCCCTCTCTGGAGTAGCTGTGTTTGTAGTGTTTATGAAAAAGCTTTTAATAAATCATGACTCTTCCAACAATCAACAAATTGCAATGTGTTTAAAAATACCTCTTGTGGCCCTAATACCCATCAGATTAGCAGCACTAATGGGAATTGTTTCATCCACACAAATGGCTCATTTGTTTTATGTGATTTTTGTTTTAGAGCTAGTTGACACTAAACAGAGGTAAAACATGTGGTACTCAATTATACGGTTGGCTGATGTTCAGATGTTGATTGTCCTTAATCACAGCTATGGCTATAGCTATTTGCTTTTAATCGCCCCAAATGCCACCCCAACCCTTCAAAGTGGATCACTTGATTTATTGATAATTCCGCTATGCATGACTAAACTGGAATTGGTAAATCATCATGACATATTCAAAAACACATTGTTTGCTTGAAATAATTTACACCACCTTTCAAAAGTTTGGGGTCATTAAGATCTTATTATTTTATTTTATTTATTTATTTTATCTTTTTGAAAGAAGTGCCTCATGTTTACCAAGGGTACATTTATTTGATCTGAAAATCAGTGAAAAAAAGTAATACTGAGAAATACTGCTACAATTGTTTTTATTTTTTTATTCCTAATTTATTCCTTTGATGGAAAAGCTGCAATTTTCAGCAGCCATTACTCCATTCTTCAGTGTTATGATCATTCAGATTCTTCTTATTATCAATGTTGAAAACCATTGTTGCTATTTTTTTAGAAACTGCAAAGTTTTTTCATAATTCTTTAACAGAAAGTGATATCATTTATTTGAAATCTTCTGAACATAAATGTCTTTACTGACATTTTTTTATAAAGTTAATACATCCTCGCTGAATAAAAGTATCTATTAAAAAAAAAAAAATCTAAATTAAATTTTCTGCCCTGAAAAAGTTTTTTTTTTTTTTGTACAACTATATTTTTATGAGTAATCCTTGTAAAACTAAAAGGTCTTGTTTCTGCTGTAACTAGAAAAAATGCCCTTTTCACATTTGAACCAGACTTAAGTTGCTGAAGGTCATTTTTATGGTTTCATTTAAATATTTTTTTGTTGTTGTTGTTGTTTTTTGTTTTGTTTTTTGACCAGATAGGAACTTTTAAAAAGTTTTAGTATGTTTTTCATATGAAACTGTTTTATCTCAAAAGAGTAAGGTGACTCCTCACAGTTCTGTTGTCCTGTAGAAACTAAATCTGGACACTGAATAGTATGTTCATAGCATGTTCCTTTCTGAACATTATTTTGATATATCAATATGAAAATTTCTTTCTAAAAGCTTGGAGATTAGCTGTTAGCACTATAGACTCCATGGAAACTGTGTTCAACTTCCTTGCACAAATAAGTTACTTAACTCTGCTGGACTCCTGACGCTCATAGCTTTTTAGAGAAATACAACACCTACAAACTAAAATGTGCTTCACCCACACACCATTTGGTCTTGGAAAAACAAGAAGCACAATGGTCTATGTATAATATCTCCATTAAAGTGTGATGTACATTGGTCCACATTATTTATGTTCTGAGGACTTCGAGTGACACACACCAACACAAAAGGCTCCAATGTAAATGAATGATCGCTCAAGAGCACTTTATGTATATTATTTTAAACCACAAGAAGGACTTTTTTATGCAGTCTTGCATCATTTTCAATAATTCTTTCCAAAATGACCAAATGGCCCTGTTTTGGGTGATGTGGCTAGGGTGGACTGTCCCATTTCCAGCTGACAATTCACACAGAACGGTGCTAAGCCAGGACACCTGTCGCAATAATGAACATTTTGACTGATTAAACAATGAGTACAGATTATCTGTCCCTTCCAGTGAACATAATGGACCTAGAGAGGATTACTACCAACTACACACAACAAATTATGAGAACTGAATCAAGTCATAAACAGTTTAAAAACACATCTAAATGTTTATAGTTAAATGAATGCTATTAACACTGATGTGTATAATGCAGATAATGTGTTATATTAGTCTTAGGAGGAAATAAATTATATGTTCTATATAAGGGAAACAGTGCTAATTATCAGACTTTTTATTCTAGTGAATATATCAAGGTTTATTTTTGAGGATTTAACATCACCATTATTGCCCAGGAAAAGGGTACTAGTCGTTAAAGACATGATGACCTTATGACCTTTTAAGTGGGGCATATTGTCACACTAAATTAAAACAGTAAAAACCTGCAATTAAGAAGACTATTGTAGTCTTTTCAGAAGACTAGAAGACTATTGTACACATTAAAAAGAATATTGTGTTATAACAAAATGGAACAGTAATGGAAAATATGAATTAAACAGCAAAAATTAAATTAAATACATCCTTTGTTTTGGCAGATATAGTAAAAATTGTATACAGTTACAGTACATGCATAAAACACGTGACAGCCTTCCCCGTAATTGACCTTTATGCAAAATGCCCTAAAGTTCAAACTTTTTTTGTGAAAATGTATCTTTATTATATACTGACCCATTTACCTGAATGTATTCTATTATTATTCTAGTGCTGTCAAATGATTAATCTCATCCAAAATAAAAGTTTTTGTTTACGTAATATATGTGTACTGTGTATATTTATTATGTATATATAAATACACACACATAGAGTATACATTTTTTTTTTATATTTACATGTACATTTATATATTTATATTAATATATTTTGTATTATACATAAATATATTTAATATATAAACATAACATTTTTCTTAAATATATACATGTATGTGTTTGTATTTATATATACATAATAAATATACACAGTAGACACACATATATTATATAAACAAAAACTTTTATTTTGGATGCGATTAATCGCAATTAAGTATTTGACAGCACTAGATTATTCCCAAGAGATGGAATAAAATATACTGATATTTTATGTTGAAGAATATAATTCTAATTTAAGTACAATAACATTCAAATCCACCTCTACAGAAAACAAGCATTTGTGTAACTGGATTTCTTAAGAGACAATTCCTCCCTTGCCTCCTCTGAGAAAACAGCCTCCTTGCTTCACAAGTTGTTGTGTTGCTGTAGATGAGGAATGGCCTATCACATGACTCTTAATATTTTAGATCTTTCTAGTGTCTGGTAAGTAAGCAGTCATTTAGCCAACACTTTTATCTAAAACGACTTACAGTTCAGTACATGTAAACTCCCTCTGGAGTAACCTGGGGTTAAGTGACTCGCTCACAGGCACAGCTGTAATAGCTCACGGCTTTCATCCTGCAGGGATCAAACCGGCAACCTACTGGTTACCATGCAGCCCTGTATATACATATATACATATATGTGGGTGGGTGGTGTGATAGTAACACTCAGGGCTGCATTATAACCAGAAGGTTGCCAGTTTGAACCCTGCAGGATGAAAGCCGTGAGCTATCACAGCAGTGCCTGTGAGCGAGTCACTTAACCCCAGGTTACTCCAGAGGGAGTTTACTTTTGGCGTTTTCCACTGCATGGTACGACTCGGCTCGGCACGGCTCAGTTCAGCTCGGTTTGCGTTTCCACTGCAGTTTAGTACCGCTTTAGAGTGGGCGGGATTATTCAAGTGTACTTATAGTTGTGCCGCCTCTACTGCCATGACTCCTGAAAAACTTTTTCATTCTGCGTCGCTCCATCAAGCTCTCGATGGATCCGCTCCTCGGCTATCAACGAGAAGACAGTCTGTACTTCCTCAACAGACAACGAAACAGCCATTTTTTGGTTGTTAAAAGAAAGGTGCACTCATTCAAACAGTTGCGTTCGATCCTTTGCTGGCTGTTCTGATTTACATCAAAGTCTCTTTAAGACAAGTCATGTCACTCGGTGGCCATCTTTGAAAGGCCTCTCGGGCATCCAAGTGCAGCTCCTATCTCTTTGAATGGGGAAACATCCAATTCTCCTAAACTGTTCACTAATCTTACGATTAAATTTCATATTTGAAATCACCAAAGAAATCTGATAACAACTGTATCATAAATATTGTTTCTTTTGCTCAAATACCATTTTAAAAAGCTTATTTTTCAGGCTAGATCAGCCAGTGCGCATGCGTAGTATTCGCCGCACGTCTCAGAGCGCTGACTGTTTCTATAGCAACCGGGACTTCTAACGGCAGCTGCAGTGACGCGCTGACTTTACTGATTAGCGATTGGCTCTTTCATTCAGAAGGCAGGGCTTCCTGCGATTGAGCGGCCATATTGAGCGTTGCATTTTTCCCCATTCAAAAACATACGAGTGACATGTCTTGGGTATTCTATAGTCTTTGTTTAAATCTAGCGGGTCTGTTGTGTCTCGTGCCGCAAGTTCAATGACGCAGGCAGTGACGATTTTCTCCGGCCAATCAGTGATCAGCAGAGTTTACACATCACGTTTTGGTAACGGTCCGGTTCGCTTGGAACCTCGGCCAAGGTGGTACTAAAAAAAATACCAGGTACCAGGTACTGTAACCAGTGGAAAACCCCCCAAAATTGAGGCGTACTGAACCGTACCGTGCCATACCATGCAGTGGAAAAGCGCCAGTATACTGAACTGTAAGTCGTAATATATATATATACATATATATATGATCAACAATACAGTAAATATTACAATAATATCGTGTAATATTATTACAATTTAAAATAACTGTTTTATGTTTTTATATATTGTAAAATGTAATTTATTCCTGTGATGGCAAAGCTGAATTTTCAGCAGCCATTACTCCGGTTTTCAGTGTCAAATGATCCTTCAGAAATCATTCCAGCATGCTGATTTGGTGGTCAAGAAACATTTCTTATTATTACTACAGTTGCTGCTTCAGATTTTTGTGGAAACCATAACTTTTTCTATTCATCTTTCATGAATAGAAAGTTCAGAAGAACAGCACTTATTTAAAATAGTGCTGTAACACAATATATGTCTTTACTGTCTTTTAATACCATTTAATACATCCTTGCTGAATAAAAGTATTAATTCGCCGAATAAAAGTAATATAACAAAATTATTTGAATATGTATATTATGCTTATTAGACTTGTGGAAGAGCTGTTTGTGATGAACTTTAATTCATCATGTGATGCTCACCACCTGTTGGTGGTTGCTGGTGTATTACAAAGGTACAAAACAGATATTAGTAATTCAATATGTTGGTTGTGTTACAAGTGAGGCTCCCACACCACATCTCTTGCACCACCAGAGGGAGCCTTCACCCAAGTATTAACTTCATTTGGACTCCAATTCCCATCATCCCTCATACCTGGGACTGATCACCTTGCACCTGTCGTCAATTACACACTCATTCACTCTCACATAAAAGACACTCTCACCAGCTCTTCAGTGTGAAGTCTTAATTAGCCACGGTTGTCATTTCTGAGCATTTTCGTGTTACTCTGCCTATCTATGTTTTGACCTGGACTGTTTATCCTACAGGTGCATCTCAATAAATTAGAATGTCGTGGAAAAGTTCATTTATTTCAGTAATTCAACTCAAATTGTGAAACTCGTGTATTAAATAAATTCAATGCACACAGATTGAAGTAGTTTAAGTCTTTGGTTCTTTTAATTGTGATGATTTTGGCTCACATTTAACAAAAACCCACCAATTCACTATCTCAACAAATTAGAATATGGTGACATGCTAATCAGCTAATCAACTCAAAACACCTGCAAAGGTTTCCTGAGCCTTCAAAATGGTCTCTCAGTTTTGTTCACTAGGCTACACAATCATGGGGAAGACTGCTGATCTGACAGTTGTCCAGAAGATAATCATTGACACCCTTCACAAGGAGGGTAAGCCACAAACATTCATTGCCAAAGAAGCTGGCTGTTCACAGAGTGCTGTATCCAAGCATGTTAACAGAAAGTTGAGTGGAAGGAAAAAGTGTGGAAGAAAAAGATGCACAACCAACCGAGAGAACCGCAGCCTTATGAGGATTGTCAAGCAAAATCGATTCAAGATTTTGGGTGAATTTCACAAGGAATGGACTGAGGCTGGGGTCAAGGCATAAAGAGCCACAAGGAATTTGGCTACAGTTGTCGTATTCCTCTTGTTAAGCCACTCCTGAACCACAGACAACGTCAGAGGCGTCTTACCTGGGTTAAGGAGAAGAAGAACTGGACTGTTGACCAGTGGTCCAAAGTCCTCTTTTCAGATGAGAGCAAGTTTTGTATTTCATTTGGAAAAGGTCCTAAAGTTTGGAGGAAGGGTGGAGAAGCTCATAGCCCAAGTTGCTTGAAGTCCAGTGTTAAGTTTCCACAGTCTGAAATGATTTGGGGTGCAATGGATAGAGAGTCGGGCTTGTAACCCGAAGGTCGTGGGTTCGAGTCTCGGGTCCGGCAGGGAATACCACGACTGAGGGGAGACCCTTGAGCAAGGCACCAAACCCCCAACTGCTCCCCGGGTGCCGCAGCATTGGCTGCCCACTGCTCCAGGTGTATGTTCACTACTGTGTGTATGCACTTGGATGGGTTAAATGCAGAGCACAAATTCCGAGTATGGGTCACCACACTACAAAACACCATCCCCCAGCACTGAGGCGAATCAACAACTTGCTGAAGACCTGAATGAGTTCTATTGTAGATTCGAAACCCCCCACACCCATTCTGACCATCTCTCTACACAACCGTTAACACCTCCAGCAACCCCCCTCTCCCCCCCTCGTCCACTGCAGATCAGTGAAGATGATGTGCGCCAGGTCTTCAGAAAGAACAAAAGAAGAAAAGCACCAGGCCTAGACGGTGTGACACCAGCCTGTCTGAAAACCTGTGCTGACGAGCTGGCCCCCATCTTTTCACAAATCTTCAATAGATCTCTGGAGTTGTGTGAAGTCCCTGTCTGCTTCAAACGCTCCACCATCATCCCCGTCCCAAAGAGCCCCAAGATAACAGGACTTAACGACTACAGACCTGTGGCACTAACGTCGGTCGTCATGAAGTCGTTTGAAAAACTGGTTCTGGCTTATCTGAAGGACATCACAGGACCCCTACTGGACCCCCTGCAGTTTGCTTACCGAGCAAACAGGTCCGTGGATGATGCAGTCAACATGGGACTGCATTACCTCCTGCAACACCTGGACAAATCAGGGACTTATGTGAGGATCCTGTTTGTGGACTTCAACACCATCATTCCAACACTCCTCCAGACCAAACTAACCCAGCTCTCTGTTCCTAGCTCTATCTGTCAATGGATCACCAGCTTTCTGACAGATAGGCAACAGCTAGTGAGAATGGGGAAATTCATGTCAAACAGCCGCATCATCAGCACTGGCGCCCCTCAGGGATGTGTTCTCTCCCCACTGCTCTTCTCCCTCTACACCAACGACTGCACCTCTAGAGACCCCTCTGTCAAGCTCCTGAAGTTTGCAGATGACACCACACTCATCGGCCTCATCCAGGATGGTGATGAGTCTGCTTACAGACAGGAGGTTGAGCAGCTGGCTGTCTGGTGCAGTCTAAACAACCTGGAGCTCAACACGCTCAAAACTGTAGAGATGATAGTGGACTTCAGGAGGAACCCCCCTGCTCTCTCCCCACTCACCATCATGAACAGCACTGTGGCAGCAGTGGAGACATTCAAGTTCCTAGGGTCCATCATCTCCCAGGACCTGAAGTGGGACACTCACATTGACTCCATTGTAAAAAAGGCCCAACAAAGGTTGTACTTCCTTCGCCAACTGAGGAAGTTTAACCTGCCACAGGAGCTGCTGAAACGGTTTTACTCAGCCGTCATCGAGTCTGTTCTGTGCACATCAATAACTGTCTGGTTTGGCTCAGCTACAAAATCAGACACCAGAAGATTACAGAGAACGATTCGGACTGCCGAAAGGATTATTGGTGCTCCCCTGCCCACCCTTCAAGAACTGTATACATCCAGAGTGAGGAAAAGAGCTCAGAAAATCACTCTGGATCCCACACATCCAAGCCATCCCCTCTTTGAAATCTTGCCATCTGGTCGGCGCTACAGAGCACCGAATACCAGGACAGCCAGGCACAAGAACAGTTTCTTCCCCCAGGCAATCTATTTAATGAACAGTTAAATGTTCCCCCCATTATGCAATAATAATGTGCAATAATCTAATATACCTGTTACCACCTCCATCTTATCACATCCCTGCTTTTCATTCTATTCTATTCCATTTTATCATCTATAGCACAACTGTACATATCACTTATTTATCTCTCAATTTATTTTTTTCAAATTTTTATTTATATTTACGTGTAATTTATTTTTTATTTTTTATTATTTTTTTTTATTCTCATTATATTTTTATTGTCTGTGTGCTGTTGTTGTCTCTGTGTACTGGAAGTTTATGACACAAAAACAAATTCCTTGTATGCACAAGCATACTTGGCAATAAAGCTCATTCTGATTCTGATTCTGATGTCATCTGCTGGTGTTGGTCCATTGTGTTTTTTGAAAACCAAAGTCACTGCACCCGTTTACCAAGAAATTTTGGAGCACTTCATGCTTCCTTCTGCTGACCAGCTTTTTAAAGATGCTGATTTCATTTTCCAGCAGGATTTGGCACCTGCCCACACTGCCAAAAGCACCAAAAGCTGGTTAAATGACCATGGTGTTGGTGTGCTTGACTGGCCAGCAAACTCACCAGACCTGAACCCCATAGAGAATCTATGGGGTATTGTCAAGAGGAAAATGAGAAACAATAGACCAAAAATGCAGATGAGCTGAAGGCCACTGTCAAAGAAACCTGGGCTTCCATACCACCTCAGCAGTGCCACAAACTGATCACCTCCATGCCACGCTGAATTGAGGCAGTAATTAAAGCAAAAGGAGCCCCTACCAAGTATTGAGTACATATACAGTAAATGAACATACTTTCCAGAAGGCCAACAATTCACTAAAAATATATTTTTTTTATTGGTCTTATGAAGTATTCCAATTTGTTGAGATAGTGAATTGGTGGGTTTTTGTTAAATGTGAGCCAAAATCATCACAATTAAAAGAACCAAAGACTTAAACTACTTCAGTCTGTGTGCATTGAAATTATTTAATACACGAGTTTCACGATTCGAGTTGAATTACTGAAATAAATTAACTTTTCCACGACATTCTAATTTATTGAGATGCACCTGTATATTCTGATCATTGCTGCCAGCCCCGACCCTTAGCCTCGTCACAGAAGACTTCGCCAAACAGTGATCCAGCAGCGATCATGCAATTCTCGTCAGAACTATCTGCACAAGCCAACCTACTGGCCACTCACCAGCATCAACTAGCTCACTTAACAACATTAACGGAGGAGTTGGTGAGAACATTGCAAGGCCTGAGTATATCACCTCCAGCACCAGCAGCGGCTCCGATCAGTGCCCCTGTCGACATTGTGACCAATCCACCACCTTCGGTGAACCCTCGACTGGTGTTCCCGGAAAAGTTTGACGGTGAGCAGACTAAATGCAAAGGATTCCTGCTACAGTGTTCACTGTTCGTCAATCAGCAACCCGCCTTGTACCCCACAGACTCAAGTAGGATCTCATTTGTATGCTCCTTACTCACCGGAAAGGCTTTGGAATGGGTCACCACCGTCTGGAGAACAGATGGGTCAGTTTTTTCCCTCTTTTGACATTTTAAAGAAGTATTCGAACATCCAGCCGGAGGGAGGAGTGCTGGGGAGCAACTTCTCACTCTGGGTCAAGGAAGAAGAACGGCCGCAGAATATGCTCTCACTTTCTGTACACTCGCCGCTCAAACTGAGTGGGTGGAGGACACATTAAAGCTGCTATTTCGGCGGGGGTTGAATCTGGATCTGCAAGCTGAATTAGCCTGTCGCGATGAGGGGAGAACTCTGAATGATTTCATTGACTTAATCATTCAAATTGATAACCTGGTGCGCTCACGCCGATCCGCTCGCACAACGTAAATCATTCTATTATCTCTTGCTACCAGCACGGAGCCCATGCAAATTGGCTACACTTACCTGTCACCCGAGGAACGAGAACGCCGAATTCATCTTCACTTGTGCATGTACTGTGGAGAATCCTGCCATCTCAAATCGTCGTGTCCAGTTCGAACCTCCGCAACCAATTCTGGAACGGTGAGTGCCTATGTTCAGCACAAATATTCCACTTCCTGTGTAAGAATACCAGTAAAGTTGTTTATCGGCAGCAAGATAGTGGCTGAAGAGGCTTTATTGGACTCAGGGGCAGCGGGCAATTTTATGTCTAATGAATTTGCTCACAAACATCACCTAACTCTAACCCCATGTACTTCTTGTTTGGCAGTGGAGGCGCTAGATGGCCGACCCCTCGGAGAGGGAAAAATCACCAATGTCACCAATGATCTACGGATACAAACCGGCATACTTCATCACGAGACCCTCAAGTTTTATGTCACTGATTCTCCCAATCATCCTCTGGTCCTCGGTCTACCCTGGCTATGCAGACACAATCCCTATATCTCTTGGAAGGAAGGTGAAATTACACAGTGGAGCTCAGCCTGTCACGATCACTGTCTCATTCACAACTCACACATACCAGTCAGCACCATCACCCTTACCAAAGAGGATCCCGAGAATCCTGGACTTCCCCATGAATATACTGATCTTTCTGGGGCATTCAGCAAAGCAAAGGCTTCACGACTTCCTCCTCACCGCTCCTATGACTGCTCTATCGAGCTAGTACCCGACGGCACACCTCCCAAGGGTAGAATATTCCCTTTGTCTCAACCTGAGTCAGAATCCATGAAGAGGTATATCACAGAAGAGCTAACGAAAGGCTTCATCAGACTCCCTACTTCACCAGCTTCAGCCGGTTTCTTCTTTGTAAAAAAGAAAGACGGCAGTCTCAGACCATGCATCGATTACCGGGGTCTCAACGACATCACTATCAAGTTCAGGTACCCTCTTCCTTTAGTTTCTGCCGCTCTCGAACAGCTCCGCCAAGCCAAATATTTTACCAAGCTCGATCTGCGTTCAGCATATAATTTGATTCGTATCAAGGAAGCAGATGAGTGGAAAACTGCATTCTCCACATCCACTGGGCACTATGAGTACTGCGTTATGCCGTTCGGCCTTGCCAACAGTCCGTCAGTCTTCCAGTCCTTCGTTAACAACATCTTCAGAGACATGTTGGATCATTGGGTGGTGGTGTATATTGACGACATACTCATCTATTCAAACTCCTTCGACGAACACATCCATCACGCCCGCTCTGTTCTCCAACGTTTAATCCAACATCAACTGTATGCCAAGGCAGAGAAATTTGAGTTCCATCAGACCAAAATATCATTTTTGGTGTATGTCATCAGTCAAGAGGGAGTGGCTATGGATGATAATAAGGTGAAGGCAGTGGTTGATTGGCCACAACCACGTACTGTAAAGGAATTACAACGCTTTCTGGGCTTCGCAAACTTCTATCGACGGTTCATCAAGAATTTCAGCTCCGTCGCTGCCCCATTAACTTCCATGACAAGATGAAACGCTTCACTTCTCACCTGGTCTCCCGAGGTACTCCAAGCCTTCCAAGAACTCAAAACCAGATTCACATCAGCTCCTATCCTCCATCATCCCAATCCCAACCTGGCATTCATTGTGGAGGTTGATGCTTCAAGCACAGGTATTGGGGCCATTTTCTCACAATGTTACAGATCACCAGCCAAAATGTTCCCTTGTGCCTTCTTCTCCAGGAAATTGTTATCCTCTGAACGAAATTATGATGTGGGAAATCGTGAATTACTGGTCATGAAAGCAGCCATGGAGGAGTGGCGCCACTGGTTAGAGGGAGCATTACATCCGTTCACCGTCCTAACTGACCATAAGAACCTAGCATACTTGAGATCGGCCAAACGACTGAATCCCTGACAGGCTAGATGGTCACTATTCTTCACCCGATTTCGCTTCACAGTCACCAACCGTCCCAGGTCCAAGAACACCAAAGCTGATGCTCTGTCACGATTGAACGAGGGGAATGATCACGCCAGCATAGAGGAGAACATTATTCCTGAAAACCTGCTTGTCGCACCAGTCCAATGGGACATTATAACTGAGATTGATCTCTCTAACGCCCAAGATCCTCCTCCTCCTGAATGTCCTCCACAACTCAGGTTCGTTCCTGAACAGCACAGATATAAACTTCTTCATCAGGTCCATAACAATCTCAGTTCGGGGCATCCAGGTATCACGGCGACCCTCCACCTGCTCAGAGATCGGTTCTGGTGGTCTACATTGTCCAAAGACACAGTAACCTTCATAAATAATTGCACGGCATGCAACACTTCCAAGCCTTCTCGCCAATTGCCGGCCGGCCTACTTCAGTCTCTACCAGTACCCCAGTGTCCATGGTCCCATATTGCAATAGACTTCATTACGGATCTACCCAACTCACTAGGTAATACCACCATCCTAACAGTTGTAGATCGATTTTCCAAGTCCTGCCGTCTCATTCCCTTACCTAAGCTTCCCTCTGCTCTCGAAACTGCTGAAGCTTTATGCAACTATGTGTTCAGGTTCTATGGCCTCCTGGAGGACATCGTATCAGATAGGGGTCCACAATTCACATCTCAGATCTGGTCAGCCTTCTTTAGACTTCTCAACGTAAACGTCAGTCTTACCTCTGGCTATCACCCCCAGTCCAATGGACAGACGGAACGACTGAACCAAGAGCTCACTTGCTTTCTCAGAACTTACTGCCAGAACAACTAGACCGACTGGAGCAAATATTTGATGTAGGCCGAGTATGCACAGAATTCCCTTCAGAAACCTGCCACTGGTCTAACACCTTTCAAATGTGTATTGGTCTACCAACCACCCCTTTTCCCTTGGTCAGGAGAACCTTCAGGTCTTCCCGCAGTCACAGAGTGGTTACGGCGCAGTGAGGAAACCTGGAATCGAGCACACATTCATCTTCAAAGAGCTGTGAGACAGCAAGAGGAACAGGCTAACCGTCACCGTCGCCCAGGTCCAGAGTACGCCCCAGGTCAATGGGTATGGCTATCCACCAGAGACATTCGCCTCAGACTTCCCTGCAGGAAACTCAGTTCTAGGTATGTGGGCTCATTCAAAATTATCAGACAAATTACACCAGTTTCTGTCCATTTAGAACTACCTGCTAACTATCGCATTTCTCCCACTTTTCATATTTCGCTGTTGAAACCTGCTGGTGGTCCGAGAGAGGGTCGGGAGAAGGAAGGAACCGAGGTCCAGGTGCCCCCGCCCATTCTGGTCGATGACGAGGAGGTGTATCAGGTCAGAGAACTATTCGACTCTCGACGCTGGGGTGGGTTACTTCAGTATCTGGTTGACTGGGAGGGGTACGGCCCGGAGGAACGGTCCTGGGTCAATGCAAGGGACATTCTCGACCCCACACTCACTGATGAGTTTCATATGACACACCCGGAAGCTGGACCCTCGACCACGAGGTAGACCCCGGCGTCGCTTACCTCCTCGCGTCAGGAGCCGCTCGCAGGGTGGGGGCTCTGTTACAAGTGAGGCTCCCGCACCACATCTCTTGCACCACCAGAGGGAGCCTTTACCCGAGTATTAACTTCATTTGGACTCCAATTCCCATCATCCCTCATACCTGGGACTAATCACCTTGCACCTGTCGTCAATTACACATTCATTCACTCTCACATAAAAGACACTCTCACCAGCTCTTCAGTGCGAAGTCTTGATTAGCCACGGTTGTCATTTTTGTGCGTTTTCCTGTTACTCTGCCTATCTGTGTTTTGACCTGGACTGTTTATCGTATATTCTGATCATTGCTGCCAGCCCCGACCCTTAGCCTGTTTACTGGATGTGTTTGCTCGCCGCCTGCCATGACATTCTGCCCGCTCTCTGGATACGTTAACTGCTGTTTCCCCTTTGCTTCTACTGTTTTCTGCATTGCCCTGTACCACGTTTTGTCTAATATACTGCAGATGGATCAATACGCTTCTGACTCGTCACAGGTGGATTAACATTATATCAATTATTGAAATACAGTTGTTGTATTTCAATACAACAATGTATTTCAAGTTGTTGTTTTTTTTTTTTTGGTTTTTTTTTGGTTTTTTTTACTGTGAATTTAAAGTTAAGTCTGTAAAACCTAAAACGTTGCTACCACTACTAAAAAAAATAAAAATGAAATCTGTTTGTTTTTTACAGTGTGTTGTATAATTAATTCTATTAATTCTATGAGAGTTTAAATTAACTGTGGGATTGTATTACCAACGAATTTGAAGGGCTATAATAACGAAACACTCATTTCTTCTTCCCTTTTTATTTTTAAATCACAACAAGCTTTTCGACCGAAATCTTGTTATCCTTTATAATTATCTCCACGCTGCTGCTCTGCTTGACACTCTCTTCCTTTTCCATTTCATCAACTTGCATTTCAGGCCGGCCTTTCTGCCAGAAAAGCTTATGAGGCATGTCTGCTAGCAAAAGCCAGTGGGCAGGTGTCTATTGATTAAAGCTGGCACAGTCTGGACTCTCGAACCAGGTGAGGGCCGCCTAATGTAGCCTTTTAGTCTGCGGTATAGTGTCAGAAATAACAGGGAGGCTGATTGTGTTAGATGGACACTTCCTCCCATCTCTACATTAGCTCTCGCTCTCCATCTGTAGATGCTGTTATGCTGCGGCCCATAAATCTCTGAAACTTTTGTATCAGCACTACATTGATCCAGCCGCTGTAAATGTTTTGGAGTTGGTGCTTGGAACTAATGCGAGCATGACAGTCTCCGTGGTGCTACTTCCTTTACTCACAGCTCCGTCTGATTTGTTGTCATTGCTGACTAACATTTCTGTGTGCTGGAAGTGATACAGGGTTATATAATCCGGTGTCAGTTGATGCCATTTACAATAAAATAAGAAAGACATGCTCTGAATAAAGTGTTGTCCATTAACAAGTCTTTCAAGCTCACTAATGGATATGGTTTGTTCAATGCAAGATGTATCAGAGCATCTCTAATCCATGGATGTGGTAATGGAAATCGCTCACAATGGAGTAGATGTACGCATTTAATGGACTCAGTCTGTTCTGCGAGGAGACTCCAGTGTTGTATTTGACACACCACCTCCTCCCGTCCCGCATAGCTCTCTGTCTTAATTACTTAATGAACCAATATAAAGTCGCACACTGCAAACATTGTTCAATGAGGCAGTGAGATACAATGGAGGCAAGGTAAATGAAGGATTTTTCTCTATAATTCTCTCTTAGCTATATTTGTCATTTCGTTAATTATCCAAAGAAGCTCCTTGCGTTGCACATAATACCTTTAGCCCAAAGCAAAGCATCATCTACAAATCTTTGAAGCTGTCTGCTTGATACACATTAGAAATATTTACTGGCCAATTAGACTTTATTTTTAATTTGGATAGTACATTTCAAGCCTTCACGTGCACCTGACAATTTCCAACTTTTAATTCATTAGTATTATGACCTCACACATTCAATTCTGAAAAGTAATACATATGTTCTTTCAGTTCGTACTTTTATTTTAATTAGGGCTGTCAATTTAGTTTTTTAATTTGGTGTAATTAATTATGGAAAAATAACATGTTAAATTATTATTGAATTTAAAAGGTTAGTTCACGCAAAAATGAAAATTCGGTCATTAATTACTCACCCTTATGTCATTCCAAACCTGTAAGACATTTGTTCATCTTCGGAACACAAATTAAGATATTTCTGATGAAATCCGAGAGCTCTCTGACTCTCCATGGACAGCAAGGGTACTACCATGGTCAAGGATTTTACGAAGTTACGAGAATACCTTTTTTGTGCAAAGAAAACAAAAATAACTTTTTATTTTTTATTTTAATGAATTTGGTTAACGAAGTTGGTTTAGAGACCCATAGCATCAAAAAGTTTGATAAACCCTGAACTAGAATTCAGAGTTTCCCACTTGTACGGTAAATTACTTACAATTGCTCAATCATTTATGTGATTCAGTCAATATTTCTAACTCATCTTGAAGGCTGCATTATTACATCCTGTCCATTAAAACGCATTAGAATGGTGACTTTGGCATTGTAATTACACCTCATAGACAAATGAGTGATAATTACACTGCAGTATTTACCAGTCTGAAAGAAGGTGTTAATGGTGGCAAGGTTTTAGCTGTGGGGGTCCTTCAAAGATATCTTATTTAACAAGAGCAAAGAGATATGCTTAGAGGCTCCCTGACAAACAAACAAACAAATAAATAAATAATCAGACGCAATTGCTGAAGAACTGACTTCACACAAGGATACTTTTCCACCCCCAAGCCATTGTTTCATAAGGCGTTATGTCACCCCAACCTCATCAGACAGACTCATTATGCATCAGACATTTCCTCTTTTAGTCTCTTTACAATAAACACAGGGAATTTAGTCACCCCCTTTCTTTACTGAACCACACTTTGTTAGAAGTCTGGGATTATCTGTGGCAATGCCTCTCCGCAGGAGCAATGAATTCAACATCACAGCTCCCATGAGCCCAACAGCAGAGACAAAAAAAAAAAAATTCTTACCCATGGGACTTTGGATTTTAGCAAGCAGAAAAAAAAAACAGTTTTTACTAACTTTTTACAGAAGAGAACACAAGCTGAGGATTATCTTCAAACCCTCAATGCAAAGGCATTACCTGGTGGCCTGGACACTTTTGCCTCTCTCATGACTGTCAGCAAATTTCAGAACAATTTTCAAAAGCATAAAAGGGAGATTATCTTAAGAATAGGAACAATGGGAATCAGGCAGTTTACCAATCCTGCTGAAGCACACTCCCTCCATGAGACAGCCCTCCATGGCTGACAAAGCCTCCCGAAAGGATAAAACAGCCCTTTAATCTAAATTTGGTGGTAAGTGTTTAAAAGAATAAGGGGATCAGCTCAGGTTTCTAGTTCAATAGGAATACTCAAGACAGCAAGACTTCATCATACACTCTAGACACAAAATACAAACCAATGTACGACTTCTTAAGAATTCACATTCGCAGACAGACAGTCGAGGCCTTTCCACACTGAACGTGAAAAAGCTAAACGAATATCGGACGCGATGACGAGCTGGAATAAAACAACAGATTCATGGATGCTTCCACATAGGCCGCGAACCTTCGCGCACCGACAATGCAAATGTTTTTTTTTTCGTCCAGTCTGATTAATCTTTTCAGTTTCGCAAAGCAAAAACACGGGCCGTCCAATAAGATTTGAGCTAGGATAACGTGACCGGAGCAGCTGCTGTTGCACAAAAGAGTGAGAATGGTGGGGCTGTTTCGAAATCAGTGTAAACAAACAACGAAGAAGAGTATCCAGGATAAGAGAGTGGATGCTGAGTTCTTGTTATCGTTGGTATTTGAGAACAGATTTATTCTCACATGTTCTTCACACAGAATAACATTTCTAATTATTCTCCACTGAATCATGTGATCTGTAGAGCACCATCCGTTTTCTTCCATGTGCGCGAGTCAGCATTATAGATAGTTTGTGTTTCTGGCATAGAACCAAACTTTATTTATCTTAATTTAATGCTGTATATTGAGCAGCGGACGATGTTAAATCCATATAGAGTGGGGGAACTATGATGTCACTTTGTATGTGGATCGGCTGTTAGCATGAAACTGTTCCCTCGACAAAAAGCCAATAGAGAATGGGAATGTGTCGTCACTGCGGCAATGCATTCTGGGAATTTAGGTCACGGTAGCTACAGCGGAGACTGGATAATATAGTGAATGTAGACGTTGATATTATTTAATGTTTATATTATTCTACTTAAGATCGCGTTGGAGTGGTTAAGGTTCACTTTACATCATTTGCTATAGCCATTTGCACGGCTGGTGTGAAAAATGTGCTTTTTTCAGCGTTAGAAAGCTGAAAAAGCAGTATTTCCTGCAGACATTGATAAGGGCTATCCCTTATCAATGTCTGCATGAAATACCTCTGCTTTTGATTAACGCTATGTTGATACAGTAAGCGTTAATCATTCCAACGCGATTTTAAGTTGAATCATATAAAAATGCCTATAAAATGTCTATATTCGCTACGGAACTCAAATGAAAGTTAAACTGAAACTCGGTATGGTAAACAACTCAAATAAGATGTGGCTTAATAATTGATCTCTATAGATGTATTATATACAGTGATTTGGATTAAACTATGCCCTCACACTACAAATAGAAGAAAATCATATATGGAAATGTTATCTTGCGGCAGCTCGATAACATAACTCAGTGTCATGAATCTGGTTCATGGACTTCCGTCCGCTGGCCACCGGAGGTCGCTATTCCATTACACTGACACTTGCACTACACTAACTGTTGCACGTCACCCCCAGACTACAATTCCCATCATCCACTGCACTGACGACTCACACACCTGAGACTTATCACACAATCACACACCCTACATAAACCATGGACTTCCCTGATCTAGTTGCCGAGTATTGATCTGCGTATAGCACTCTTCTAGCGCTAGCTACCTTACCGAGCCATTCCGTGTTTCTGTTTAGTTCCTGTATTGTTCTGCGTTTTTCACTCTCCTAGTGTAAGCTGCGATACGGAGCCTGTCTTGTCTTCCCTGTCTTAGTTCCAATATTGTCCTGCATTTATCACTCCCCTAGTGTTAGCTGCGATACGGAACCTGTTCTTGTTCTCTAGTCTGTGTTCCCTGGATTTGCCCCTTGGACTATTGCTCATGTTTATGGATTACCCCTTTTGTCAAGCCCTCTGGATAACGTTCGCTGTCGACTGACTCACGCCTGGTTTTGGATTATTCTTGTATCTCGTCTGTGCTATACGTTTGCTGCTGTTTTGACACAGCCTGTGTTTTTGACCACGTCTCTGTTAATAAAGCTTGCATATGGATCCGCACGTTTCACGTCTCGTCAGCCCCGTTACACCCAGCCACTTGTTTGTACGGATTAAGTTTCATTCATTCATTTGTTTGATCGCTTGCATTGTTGTTCGGCATCTCTAATAATAAGGAATCTTCAACTTGATTCATTAAAGTCAAGGTATTTATTTGAATAGTATCCACACACATCGTTTCAAAGCAGCTTACAGTAAGTTCTGTTACCTCTATAATGGCTTAATAATTTACACTGAGCAGTTTTACTGGGCAATATGATGATATATAGCAATGATAAATGTTCCACTGTTTGAGATCTAGCTATGTATTCTCCCCTTTAAAAAATAGCCATGGTTTTGTTACTCTAACCAAAGTGTTTTAGCAGTTAGCCTATATCAGTACCACTGTAGTGAAGGAGACTGAATAATGAATATTTGCAGCCTCTCAGACAAACCACAGAGCTATATTTTTTTTATTATTATTTATTTAAAGAGATTTACATATTAGTCCATTTTATTCTAAGAGCATGTAAGATGGTTTTCAAATAAAAAAAAAAAATAGTAAACGGTCAGCTTTTTCTGTGGTGATTTGCGTGTTTACACTGTGCTCCTGAGCGTGTCCTAAAACATGATAGCACACATACGCAAAGTCTCTTTAAGACAAGTCATGTCACTCGGCGGCCATCTTTGAAACACCTCTCGGGCATGCAAGTGCAGCTCTTATCTCTTTGAATGGAGAAAAATCTAATTCTCCTAAACTGTTCACTAAGCTTACGATTAAATTTCATATTTGAAATCACCAAAGAAATCTGACAACAACTGTATCATAAATGTTGTTTATTTTGCTCAAATAGTGTAGATCAGCCAGTGCGCACGTCACAGAACGCTGACTGTTTCTATGGCAACCAGGACTTCTAACGGCAGCTGCAGTGATGCGCTGACTTTCCCGATTAACGATTGGCTCTTTCATTCAGAAGGCGGGGCTACCTGCGATTGATCGGCCATATTGAGCGTTGCATTTTTCCCCATTCAAAACTATACGAGCGACACATCTTGCGTATTCTATAGTCTTTGACGTACGTCTGCAAGATGTCTGTTAAAGATCTCTTGATCTGGAAAGCATCTTCTGTATGTAAACATCTGACAGACGTCTGTAAGATGTCAGTTTTACATACATTCTAAATCATAAACATCTTAAAGACATCTATTTGACATCTGATTGGAAACGTCCTATAGACGTATTGCAGGTCAGCAAACACTCTAAAAAATACATCTTGCAGATGTAAATGCAGACATCAAATAGACGTCTCCGAGATGTATGTGTGCTATCAGGGTGGCGGAATCCAACGCGGCGTGATGTATATTTCCATTCTCTATAGGATTTTTCCAAAGACTTTTGGATTATCGCAAAAAAATAAGCTCTGTGTTCAATCATAGTTCATGAAACTTACACGTTTTGTCCATCGAGATAATCTTCACAAAATAATATAACTTGATGAATTTTGAAACCTAAATACAAGCGCCAGAACTTAAAAGCTAAACTTAGGCTATAACAAACTACACCACCACGGTCACTCGCCTTCAACGTCACCACCATCACGCTCCCGGCAACTTTTTCAAACTTATTTTTAACATGTTCAGTGAAAAGTTTTTACTCTATATATGAATTTTAATCCGCGCTACGTGAACCTTTTCATATAAACTGGAATAAATACAAAACTAGAGCCAAACTAAAACTGAAATGAGACATTAGTAATAAATAATATAGTGAATAAATGAAATAATCATAACTAAAGGACATATGAAAACATGTATTTCTGTACATTTCGAAATAAGGTGAATTAAAGTCAATAAATCCTTGATTAATATGAATATTTTAAATAAAACCTGTCTCCGCATACTATTCAGTAAAATTCTAGCGCATTTAATCTATTAAATAACAGCAGAGTGAGCGAGGTTTTGGATATGGTAAGATTAAACTTATTTTAGAGAACAAAGTACCACATTTCAGCTATCATTTTGTTAGTGTGGGTACACAAAATGTTATTTTATCCTTGCTTCTAGGAAATCCTCAATCTATATGCTTTCTAACAGCTTCATGTGGCCGCAAACATTTAATTTTAACGTGGCTTTAAGCACTATGCATCATTAAAGTTTCACTTTAACCACGTAAAGCCGGTAAATATGATGTTTACATGGAATAATCATATGAGTTTACCTTATGGTGCGAACCTGAGAATCTTCCTGAGAACCCGCATCAGTAGGAAAGCGATAAAACGAGCATCTTCCATCCAAAAACTTGTTGCATTTCGGGGCAAAGCAAAAAAAAAAACATTGTCGAACAACAATATAAAATATAAAACTATTCATTGGTTATTCTACAATTAATTGTATTACAAATTATACTACAATTGGAAAATACTGTAAATTGATAAACTGTTCGGTGTGATGACGTTTAATGTCTCCGACAGCGCCTGTAGTCCCATTTAGCAACTTGTTAGAAATCGTCTTTTTTAAGAAATGTAACAGTTTTACAAAATCCCGAGTGGTGTGTAACTGGTGTGTTTTATGTCGTAGAATAAAATGTGAAAGTATCTTGAGCCTGTGTGAGCCACAGACCTTATTTAAGGGATTTAACCAAAATCCCTTTCAAAAAACCCATTGACTCTGGGACGATGGAACCGGAAGTGCTAAAATGCTAACTCGCTTCCGGGTGTTTGCCAACAAAGTGACATCATAGTTCCACCACTCTATAGCCTACGAGACAAATATCTGAGGAAAAATGCATTGTTGGTCGGCGCCACCTAGCGTGCAGGTGTGAATTAGCAAAAGGCAATCAATTTTCGCCCTTGGTGTGAAAGCAACGTTCGTCTGCGATTCGACTCCCTTTTTCGCATCGCGCTCAGTGTGAAACGGCCTTTAAGGCCTTTCCACACTGAGCGCGAAAAAGCGAAACGAATATCGGACCCGATGACACACTGGAATAAAACAACAGATTCTAATGGATATTTCCACATAGATTGCGAACTTTCGCGCACCGAAAATGTGAATGTTTTTTTTTTTTTTTTTAACCAGTCCGATGAATCTTTTCAGTTTCGCAAAGCGAAAAAAAGGGCCGTCCAATAAGATTTGAGCATTACATCAAGTGCCCGGAGCAGCTGCTGTTGCACAAAAGGCTGAGAGAGATGGCGCTATTTCGAAAACCAGTGTAAACAAACAAAGAAGAGAAGAGTATTTGGGTAGAGAGGAGAGAATGGATGCTGAGTTCTTGTTATCATTGGTATCTGAGAACAGATTTATTCTCACGTTCTTAATATAATTTCTATTAATTCTCCACTGAATTATGTGATCTATAGAGCACTGTTTATTTTCTTCCACGTGCGCGAGTGTTATGAGTCAGAGCACATTCACTCTCTAGATCTTCCGTATATATATATAAAAAAAAAAACGATTGAAACATGTTTCTACACATGAAATATTAAAGCAAACAGACATATGATTATGACGATATATTTTCTGTATGTGTTTTGTATGCAGCTCATGGTATTTTTTTTTATAACAATAAAGGATGATTATGACGATGTAAAATCCATATACGAGATTCATATCTGAGGAAAAATGCTTTGTTGGTCGGCGCCACCTAGCGTGCAGGCGTGAATTAGCAGAAGGCAAACAATCGTTTCGTGCTTGGTGTGAAATCACCGTTTGTCCGCGATTCGCCTCGCTTTTTCGTATCGCGCTCAGTGTGGAACGGCCTTTAAAAGTGTCCATAGTTGTAGTTGTAATCCATATTGGCGATTGCTTACTCTGACTAACTAAACAGATATAAAAATAGATAGAGAGACAAACAGAAAAATAGACAGACAGATAGACAGATAGATAGATAGATAGATAGATAGATAGATAGATAGATAGATAGGGGTCTAACAGTACACAAACATGACGGTTCGGTATGTACCTTGACGTCACGGTTCGTTATGGTTTCGGTACAGCGGGGAAAAAAACTAAACATAAAATTGCTTTTTTTTATTAGCAGTGATTTACTGAACAAATTGCTGAAAAAAAAATTCTTAGGGATAAAAATCTACCTCAGCTTATGTTCTAAAGTCTATGAAGCCCTTTTAAATTACAACAGAGCCCAAACTTAAATTTAATTACTATTTATTTTTAAATATAATAATCTTTACTTAAATTGAATGCAATCATATAAATTGCACATAATGCAGTTTTTAAATTAGCTTCTAAATTCTAACATTTCTACCTGTTGTTTAAATATATTCATTTTCACAGTGGCTGTTATATCTTGTTTCATAACAGATTTTTTTTTTTTTAACATATGTTAAATAGGTTAAGACATCACTAACAGGTAAAGTAAATGCTCTTCTCTAGACTTAATTTCTCTAGCGAACTAACGAGCTGTGGACACTGATGACTTGCCTGAGGTAAATGAAATTCTATGTGACATTTTGTTTACAAGCTGTTTTATTGATGTCTTGCCATGGTTATAACACAGATTGAGCGACTACACGAGCCATGAGATGTTCATTCATGCTTTTTTCCCGTTAAAACTAGTAGTAAAGAGGAAGTGATGATCACACTCACTTCCGCTCCACGCTGCCGTTTGAACTGAGGTGTTTATACAGTGATGTCATGCCACATCAAATAGCCTCAAAATGACATTTATTGTTTGACTTTGCTGAAAAAAAGGAGATAATTGGAAAGATAAGACTTTGTTTCTTATCAAAAAGTAACAATATATTAAACTAGAAGTTTACAATGATGTTCCATTCGTGTGTATCGTTACACCCCTGATAGATAGACAGACAGACAGAGATAGATAGATAGATAGATAGATAGATAGATAGATAGATAGATAGATAGATAGATAGATAGATAGATAGATAGATAGATAGATGCACAGAGTAAATTGGCTCTTGCGATCAAACTCTCTGCCGTTCAGTTGTATGTCTTCATTGTTGTTTATTTGTTACACTGCAAGTGTCTGCTGTTTCTCTCCAAGTGTGAATTGGCCTAACGCTTCAGGTATGAAAACAGATCGTGTTTCACCCACTGCGCAGCTAAAACACTCCCCGTACAGAATCTGACTCTGTGTGGAATTCAAAACAAGCCCATTACATGGAATACAGATGACTTCTGGGATTTGATTCTGCCACTCTCAGACAGAAAGAAGTCTGAGGATAATGGAGGAACCAAAACACACGATTATTCTGATATCACTGCAAGTAAATTGTTCCAGATACAACCTTTGGCACAGCACCCAGACCTGTTAATCATATCCAGACTGTTAGGCTCATTTAACTCTCTCTGAATAATCCTAATGTCAGCAAGTGGAAGAATGTCTGCCATTTCTCAACAAACACCTATTCATTCATCTACATATTGAGAAAAATTATATTCGCTACAATTCAGCATGTCATTTTGACATCAGATGTGAATACTATGTGCATTGTAGTATTTACAGTAATTATTTTACCTCATTTATTATGCAAAAACACCCTTGTATTACAGTGAGAAATTTAGAATAAAAAGCAGATAGATAGATAGATAGATATTAAATTTATCACCATCAATTTATCATTTATCATCAATTTATGATTATACAACAACAAATCTGAACTACAGTAGTCAACATTTGAAGTGGATCAAAAAAGTTTATCAAATTTGTCCTAAGACAAGAATGCATTTTAGGTTTTAGGACAACTTTGATGAAAGGTTTTGATCCACTTCAAATGTTGACTAGTATAGAGCAATTACAAGCGATTTGTTTGATTTATGTGGAAATTGTTTCATACTGAGTTGATAGTCCTGAAAATGGGATCTCAAAAGTAGGCCAATATTCTCATTAGGGTGAGTTGTATACAGGTGCATCTCAATAAATTAGAATGTCGTGGAAAAGTTCATTTATTTCAGTAATTCAACTCAAATTGTGAAACTCGTGTATTAAATAAATTCAATGCACACCGACTGAAGTAGTTTAAGTCTTTGGTTCTTTTAATTGTGATGATTTTGGCTCACATTTAACAAAAACCCACCAGTTCACTATCTCAACAAATTAGAATATGTTGACATGCCAATCAGCTAATCAACTCAAAACACCTGCAAAGGTTTCCTGAGCCTTCAAAATGGTCTCTCAGTTTGGTTCACTAGGCTACACAATCATGGGGAAAACTGCTGATCTGACAGTTGTCCAGAAGACAATCATTGACACCCTTCACAAGAAGGGTAAGCCACAAACATTCATTGCCAAAGAAGCAGGCTGTTCACAGAGTGCTGTATCCAAGCATGTTAACAGAAAGTTGAGTGGAAGGAAAAAGTGTGGAAGAAAAAGATGCACAACCAACCGAGAGAACCGCAGCCTTATGAGGATTGTCAAGCAAAATCGATTCAAGAATTTGGGTGAACTTCACAAGGAATGGACTGAGGCTGGGGTCAAGGCATCAAGAGCCACCACACACAGACGTGTCAAGGAATTTGGCTACAGTTGTCATATTCCTCTTGTTAAGCCACTCCTGAACCACAGACAATGCCAGAGGCGTCTTACCTGGGCTAAGAAGTAGAAGAACTGGACTGTTGCCCAGTGCTCCAAAGTCCTCTTTTCAGATGAGAGCAAGTTTTGTATTTCATTTGGAAACCAAGGTCCTAGAGTCTGGAGGAAGGGTGGAGAAGCTCATAGCCCAAGTTGCTTGAAGTCCAGTGTTAAGTTTCCACAGTCTGTGATGATTTGGGGTGCAATGTCATCTGCTGGTGTTGGTCCATTGTGTTTTTTGAAAACCAAAGTCACTGCACCTGTTTACCAAGAAATTTTGGGGCACTTCATGCTTCCTTCTGCTGACCAGCTTTTTAAAGATGCTGATTTCATTTTCCAGCAGGATTTGGCACCTGCCCACACTGCCAAAAGCACCAAAAGTTGGTTAAATGACCATGGTGTTGGTGTGCTTGACTGGCCAGCAAACTCACCAGACCTGAACCCCATAGAGAATCTATGGGGTATTGTCAAGAGGAAAATGAGAAACAAGAGACCAAAAAATGCAGATGAGCTGAAGGCCACTGTCAAAGAAACCTGGGCTTCCATACCACCTCAGCAGTGCCACAAACTGATCACCTCCTTGCCACGCCGAATTAAGGCAGCAAAAGGAGCCCCTACCAAGTATTGAGTACATATACAGTAAATGAACGTACTTTTTAGAAGGCCAACAATTCACTAAAAAGGTTTTTATTTTTTATTATTATTTTTTTTTTTATTCGTCTTATTAAGTATTCTGATTTGTTGAGATTGGTGGGTTTTTTTTAAATGTGAGCCAAAATCATCACAATTAAAAGAACCAAAGGCTTAAACTACTTCAGTCTGTGTGCATTGAATTTATTTAATACACGAGTTTCACAATTTGAGTTGAATTACTGAAATTAACTTTTCCATGACATTCTAACTTATTGAGATGCACCTGTATATTACTAATGTGACTTCACAGAAATACTCCCGGTTGAATTACAGTGTTACAGTAGTACTGTAATTCAACCAGGAGTCATGTGAGAGGAAACACAAACCCATGTCTCAGACCGCTGAGATATTCAAAAGCAGGAGAAATGTTTTACTAAGACTCAAGAGATTTAGCTAAGATATATTTTCGCAGTATTAATCTATATTATTCACTATATGACAGAAGAATGAAACAGGAATACCCATTACATTTTCAAGTCAATTTCTAAGATTATAATGCACTCTTATAGACGGTTTGTTTGCAGTGCTCATTGACCAAGCCATGAGTGCCAGCTGCACAATGTCTGATGATGGGATTTAATGTTTTCCTTGGAGAAACAACATTATAAATTTATTATAACAATCTCCTGACTGATTGGCTCAATTAACTTTTCTGAAAGCAGTTCTTTAGGCCACAGTGGCAGCTGACAAGTCTAAGAAAAAGAATAGAACAAATTTGTGGGATACAATACTTATGTTGCATGTGATAACAGACTTTTATCTAAAGTCATTTGCTATTGGCACATTTTAAAATGTGTGTCAGGATTGTCTTGTGTGTCTTGTGATTCCCTTCCTCTTGTATGCCCATATTTGGTTAGTTTCCCGTCCCTGTCATTATTAGTTAATTATGTTCCAGTTGTGTGTTTAATTATCTCATTATGTCATGTACATATAGTGTGTCCTGCTTTGTGTTTCCTGTCGAGTATTATACGTCATTCCTGTCTGTTGCGTGAGTGTTCCCAGCATGTGTTGAACTTACCTGTTTTGATTTATTCCACGTCTCCCCTGTGAAATCGTGACAATGTGTGTGACACTGAAACATACAGTACATTATTAACATACTGACAGCATCTAAAAACAAGCATTTTTGTCATGCAAATATTTACAAATCCTTTTAGGAAGAAAGACACATTTATGCAACTAATAGGTTAAATTTATGGTATTTAATCACAAAGATTAATTACATATCACATTTAACACAATTACCTGACATTATAATTCTCATTCTGTTTTGTGTGACTTCTACTGTTCAGTATTCAACTTATTTCAAAGTATTACCTTTACTCAATCCTAAACTTTAAAATGTTCATAAAACATCTATATAATATATACTAACTAAAACTTTGTGACTGTATGCCAATTAATTCCCCCCCCACCCCAAATGTTGAGAGAGTGAAGCTATATGACAATAGGTTTTTGTATATTATAAAATATTTATAATATAAAAGATTCATAAATATTTGTACATTTCTAAAGCTGTGTATGCATAGCTACTTTCATGTTTTGATGTTGTCAATACACCTATATTGTATATTTCAGTGTATACAGTGAAGAAAATGTACAAATAAACGTTTCACATGAATCTGTACAAATACTAAAGTGATCAGGCTGGATGATGTTAATTCAAAAAAGTTAATGCTTTACTAACAATTTTCTCTCATATTTTGTACTTATTATTTCGTACTTGTTATTTTTTTACTGTCTATACATTTGTAGCCTTTTATTTATCTTATGCATGCATGCATCTATCTATCTATGTAGTATGTATGTATTAAGGCATTCCTTTCTTGCCTGTTTGGAGAAAATGTCCATTCTAGTAGCCTACCAGTGAAAGTTTAGTCAGTAGTCTTCAAAGATACAACTGCAGTTTCAGCATGTACAATACTTCACTTTTTTTTTTTTTTTTTAATAAAATGCCATCGACAATGCCTTCATTTCCATTTCTTTATAGATTTTTAAGCCACTGTAGCATCCAAAATATTCCCATGAATTAAATAACTGGGGTGAGAAGTCCTGCCGCTGCTTTCACACGTTAATGGGATTATTGAACAGTAATCCCCCATCTAATTTCTCCTCTATTGTTTTATAGTGTCTCCCAAAAGAGGATTTGTAATGTGTAGCACAATGTCTGGTATGTAATTAAGATTAATTGTAGCACCCTTCACATGTGATTAAGAGATCTCACAGGGAAACGTATCACAGAAAGTACAAAAAAATAAAAATAAAAATCTCTCGTCAAGGTTGAGCGTAAAGGGAATGTGTTGAAATGTGTTTACTAATCTTGAGAGTGAGGAAACAAGTTCCATCAGCACATATCAGGGGCTGGATGTGTTTTCAGTGTTGTGCCGTGTTCTTCAACACACATTCGGGAAGCGGTTTCACACTCAGCGTTTGTATTTGCACAGCGAACACATCGCTTCCTCTAGGGAACACACACCTAGCAGCTACCACAAGAACAGCGGGAAACCACGGGCTTGTCACGAGTTGACTTACCGAAAGCTGCGTTATAAATACAATCAACGCTCAGTGCATCTGAAGAGTTACCATGACAGGTGATGCATGTCTAATTTATTTTCTCTGCTCTAAAATAAACAGACCTACATCTTTTCTGAATATGCACTTCTGAGGTCTTTGTGAAAAAAACGCTAGTTGTCTAGACAGGCTTTTTGAATTGCTGGGCATAGAATAAAGGGCAGAAGATCAATGGATCAATCTTTACAATTCAAATCCGAGTGAGAACAAACATTCTAGGCAGTGTTTCCTAAGTGTGGTCTGTTTAATATCCGTGTTGTTTGCTCTCCCGCTACAATTAAGTGTCCAAACTGCTGAACCTTTGCTATGCCATTAAGCAACGTCATCTTAATTAATCAGCAAATGGATGGCACCAGTGCTGTGGCCTACATTTAGATAATGTGCCTTAGTTGCATGTTCTTATATCACCTAGCATCTAAAGAGGCAACATTTATAACATTTTTAAAGAGACACATAGAGCTCTTGTATGAGGGCTCAGTGCCTGCTTTTAAGAAATTAGAGACAGATGGCTTTTAACAAAATGGAGCAAGCAGCCACTGGACCATCTCAACCAACTGATTGACAATTTTACTCTTGGTACCTTGAAATTTTATATTAATATGCAATCCTGCCATTTTCTGTTACACAACCCCATTGATAACATAAATGTTTTCGTGCAAATAAATGTTTGTTCAAATATTTCTATACAAATTTATTTCTGCTTCCATCTTTTAAATTATGAAGTATAAATCATCTACACTGTCAAAGATATATTTTTTAAAAGTTGTAAATAAAACTGAAGTATGTCTTACAAGAAAATTCTATTTTAGTCTGTCTACTTTAAAATTTCATGTTTAATTCAATGTGTTACTAGACAATTCTTTGTAATTATTTGTAAAAAAAAAAAAAAAAAAATATTATCAGTTTAAACCAAGTCCTAATCCAAGCTGAACACCTCTGGTGTGACTTTAAATGCAGACCTTGAGCCAAAAACTCTTTACCAAACACCAATGACTTGTACATACACTATATGGACAAACGTATTGGGACACCCCCTTCTTTAGAACAGAAAAAGGCACTTCCAAAATTGTGGCAACAAAGATGGAAACATAATGCATGTATTTAAAAATTGTATTTCCATCTCTGTTGCAACAGTTTTGGAAGTGTCTAAAATGACTGTACCCATATGTGCAAGTCATTGGTGTTTGGTGATGAGATTTTGGCTCAAGGTCTGCATTTAAAGTCACACCAGAGGTGTTCAGCTTGGATTAGGACTTGGCTTTCTGCAGACCAGTCAAGTTCTTCCACACTGACTGAATCAATCATTTCTTTTTGAACCTTGCCTTATACACAGAGACATTGTCATGTTAGAATAAAAAGGGGTCCTGTCCAAACTGTTGCTTTAAAATTAGAAGCACACAATTCCCTAGAATATCATTTTATGCTTAAACATTAAGATTTGTACTCATGGAAATTACTAAAGTAGTCAAACCTGTTCATTAGAAGGGGGTGACCCAATACTTTTGGCAATATAGTGTATATTGACACCTACTGGCATGGATGCAACATTATGTTAAAATTAATTTACTGATGCTACTGAAATGTGATATTTGCAGTCTGTCAGATTAATTTATTACTTTTTGCAAGTGAAAATGTTCAATAACAGTGAACTTACTGGAAAACAAAAACATGTGACCTCAACATGTCCATCTTTATGTAAAATGAAACCGCTTTTATAGGACTGATATGAGTCTTTAACAGTTTAAAAATACCAAAAATTATTCATTTAAAATATAGAAATGACCCTACAAACACTGATTTATATGCCCTACAGTATCTTAAATTAGTTTATTTCCTAAATGCAAAGATACCTGGTTCATTTGTCCCAACAGCAATTTTACCAAAGACTTTCACTGTCCTGACCTACTTATGGCGCAAATAAGAATATTTATCATTTATCATAAGCAGATGATATCCATTTGGTTCCATATATGGATCACATGTGAAAAACAGATGGACTCACCATGGCGAGACCACCATACTGGGGATGCAGTCCTCGTCCATCTCACCTTCTCAGTTTTCCGCAGGTCTGCGTCTCTGTCAGAGTCACGGTGACATTTCATTAGTCACTATCTCCAGCTCTGTCAGTCGCCTGATTAACGCAGAGGAAATGAGAGGGTGTGAAAGGGAGAGGTGTGATTCTAAAAAAGAACGTGCAACTTCCACACTGTCAGGTCAGCCAAGAGCGCCGCTGGGCCATTAGATCTGGCGCCTGACCTCAGCGCAGACTCAAGATCTGATGGGAAAGCAGCATAGCAGTTTATGCTGTGAAATGCACAATGAATCTGCAAGAGCACACGCCAGTGAGACTTCCTTGTGATATTTGTACAGATCGGATGGAGGCTGGAAACTCATTCTACCACAGAGCGACAGAATAAGAACATACTATGTAATTTAGACAGTCACAATAGTACAACCAAAGCATTTTGACCACCACAGATTCAGCTTCTAGCTACACTCGGTAATTGATTTCACTCAATTTTCTCTGTTCAATCCGTTTTAGTCGCAGTTCCACCTTACAAGACTTCTACAAGAGAAAATCTCATTACTGTAATTATTTGCTAGGAGCGAAATGGAAATTGAACATATTTGTTTTTCTATATTGTTATTATTATATCCTGACTAATTGAGTCCTGCCTTTGGCATAATCAGTTAATTGTTTCCTTCAATTATACCACCAGCAAAAGGCTGCAGTGTGTTGTAGACTAACGGGATTCAAAATGACTTTTTGTTTGACTTGAACTACTAGTGATTCTTTCATATTTGCCCAATGCTTCTATTTAAGAAAAAAAGAGAGATAGATGTTTTGAACATACTTCTGTTTCATTTTGCAAAAAGACATTGTTAATTTGATCTCTGTGAACTGGGAAATGAAATTACACATGTAGATGAAAACACCATCTTGTGCTTTGGTTTCAGATGAGTGGAAATTCAGTCAATTATTTAGTCTGATTTAAGATGTGATTTCTGATTTTAAAATTAAGCAATGAATTTTAAAAACAAGGTAATCATCGACTAGTCTGCAACATTTGCTTTTTTCACTCATAACAAAACATGTTAACAGTGTACAATGTTGAAGTTTAAATTCAACCAAGAAAACCTAAAACAAAATACCAAAAATTTAGGAATTTTATAATATATACTGTACATAAACTTAAAAGGTAACTGTGGGAGGTAATTTGCAAAGCTATTTGTGTTTATGGTTGATAATGTTCTTATAATTCTGGATGCCTCCCGTTTCTTTTCATGAGTACAATGGTAGTACACTGCCTGCTCAAATTTTCTCTCTAGCACACATCAGACACTTTGTCTTGGAATACCATACTTCAATTATTAATGTGGACTGTCCGAACTCTTAATATTTTAAAGCCTCTGCATGAACAAGGCTTAACTTGATGACTGAAATATTCAGTCTAGTAGACTCCCTGTCAGGCTGAGAGACACTTCAATGTTAAATTACAGTGCATAATATTTATATTGAAAATACATGCTTGAAAAAAAAAAAAAAAAAAGATTCTTCAATATAGGTATATAAAGTGTATAGTCTATTTGAATACAGTAAAAATACAGTATTAATATGAAAGAGTTTTACCCATATGTATACCCATATTTTTGAAATATGCATTACACAGCACACGTTTTAGGGTTGAAGGAAAAATCCATAAACTTAACTGAAAATGGCTTGTCTACTGATTTTCTTTCTTACAGTGAAAAGTAGCTAACAATTATTGTTGCTGTCTTTGGATTTAAACTAATTTTAATTCTACTTCCTTGAGTTCAAATTCAAGTTGCAATCATGCAATCATTCAATTCAAATTCAGGAGTTTAATTGGAATTTAAAAGCATTCTCAATTCCATTCGGAATGTTGAAAAACCCTAGCACACCTCGACAGGTGTAATTTAAATGCTGAGCAATCACACCTGTGTCTACACAGGGAAATATGCCAAACCAAGCAGGCACCTGGCCATGAAACATCCATTCTCATGACGTGCCATCCACTGGCACCAAAGTATCCTCTGGACACAGGGCTAAACACAAGAATAAGTTAATTGTCAAGGGATTCATGTCTAGTTAACCACATAATCAAACACTAAAATTAAGTCATTAGCTTTCTTTTTTTTTTTTTTTTTTAAGATCAAGAATTCCATTTTGATGGTGGAACTTCCATTCATAGGCCCCAGGCACAAATATAATGAAAAATTATAAACATGTAATGTGGATCCCAGAGCAAAAATATTTATGTTTATCAGATGAAGTGTGAAACAAACAAATTGATAGTCATTTACAAGCAAACCTGAGTTGCAGAGTCCTGTGAGAGGAAAAGAAGCTGTGGTGATTATACAATTACAAGCTTTATACCAAGAGCTTATCGCACTGGAGAAACGAAATACTTTACTCAATGTCTTTGCTTTATTAATTTCTCGACCTCAGGTCAGGCCTCTGCAGTCACCGTCTTATCATCTCTATAGTCAATTATTAAATCCCTGTATAGTTGAGGAAATTGAATGATTTGGCCTGACTTTTGCTGTAACATTATTCTATTTGCATGCTATGGGCTGTCTTTCAGGGCCAAAGAGCACTTTCATTCTTGTTTTATGAGTAAAATTGAGGAATTTGATATTACACCTGTAGATTTATATCATTGATATTCAAAACATAACATAAAGTGTAATATTTCCAGAGCATGAAATCAAAAGTAACAATAGCAAAATACACTGGCAAAGCTTTCCGTTCTCCTGACGGTGCTGAGTTGGGATTAATGCTGGATGAGATCCTTATCCTCTCTAACACCTTTCCCTGTTTTAACTGAACGAGGATCCCCCTTTTAAAATGTGTGAGTGGTATTTGTGTGTAAATGTCTTTGCAGTAAATCCTGAATACATTTTCTGTGTACAACCTTCCATTGAGAACACCTTCCATTTATAACTTTCTTTAATATATGTTTTGTTGTTGTTGTCGTTTACAAAAATAAATTGGGTATAATACTCTCAATTTGCAACTACAAAAATATGATTTAATTCAGGGATTTTTCTCAGGGATATTTTTTTAGGGAAAACATAAAATTCTGTCATCATTTACTTACCCTCATGTTGTTCCATACCTGAAAGACTTTTCTTTCTTCTGCAGAACACAAAAGGAGAATGTTAGACATAATGTTTATGCTGCTCTTTTCTATACAATTGAAGTGAAAGATGACCAGACGCTGTCAATATGAACACAAAAAGCATCATAAAAATATTTTGTAATGAAAGTTACTAGGAATAACCATTATTCATTGAAAACCACCAGAGTCTTCAAATCTCATCCATATCTGTGTACACTGAAATCAAATAACTGATTGCACACCAACAAATTTGGGGACATTAAAGGGATAGTTCACCTAAAAATGAAAATTCTGTCATTAATTACTCACCCTCATGTCATTCCAAGCCCGTAAGACTTTAAAGGGTTACTCCATCCCAAAATGAAAATTTTGTCATTAATCACTTACCCCCATGTCGTTCCAAACCCATGAAAACTTTGTTCGTCATCGGAACACAATTTAAGATATTTTGGATGAGAACCTGGAGGCTTGTGACTGTCCCATTGACTGCCAAACAATTAACACTGTCAAGGCCCAGAAAAGTATGAAAGACATCTCCAAAATAGTCCATCTTCCATCAGTGGTTCAACAGTAACGTTATGAGGCTACGAGAATACTTTTTGTATGCAAAGAAAACAAAAATAGCGACTTTATTCAACAATTCGTCTCCTCTGCATCAGCGTAGCGCCATTTTGGAGAGTATCCGCTGGACGCAAACTACGTACGCTGTTCTGTGTCTGCCGCACCACACGGAGGAGATGAATTGTATTCTCGTAGTTTCATAACGTTACGGTTGAACCACTGATGGCAGATGGACTATTTTGTTTGGCAGTCAATGGGACAGTCACAAGCCAAGTCATAAGGAGACTTTATGTCGATGACAACATTAGGGGGATTCACTTGGGAGCGCCAATCACCTCTGACTTTAAGAGAAAACGCCAATGAATATTGGCTAGTGGATTTTGCATACCTGAGCCACTCCCTGTGCATATGGGTATAAATAGGCGACAAGTGCATCCACTCTACAGGTTTTATGCAGGTACCCGCAGGGACCAGAGGGAAGTATAATGCTGCAGGTGATAGCCAAGCCGCTGTTCCTTTCACCACAGAAAATTCTTAACATAAGGGATTCCGACCTTCTATGAAAGATTTGCTTCAAGTCTTTCCTATTTGTTGTTACAGCTCGGCAGTAACGGTGGGGAAGTGAGCCTTCTGGAGAAGGACGCTACGGCGGCCACATCCTACCCGTAGGGAGGTAACATGTGGAGAACTTATATGGACTGACCCAGGCCTGGGGCAGTACTACATATGGAATGGGTCTCTGAGGCAGGTCCTACCTGAGAGTAGGGATGGAACGACTGCCAGCAGAGACTGACAGAATGATCTGTCAAAGGGAAAACATGGGTTCGCCGAGAGGGGAACCTTACCATGGAAGAATACACATATGGGACTGCCTGCAGGGAATCAAGTCATATGGACACCTATCACAGTACTAGGGCTGTCAAAAAAAAAATTCGAATTTCGAATATTCGTCGAATTTTTTAAAAAAAATCCACATTCGAATGCAAAACGTTTTATTCAAATTTTAGGTGTGTGTCAGGCAGCCTTATCAGTGGCACACGAGATGTGACGACGATGTCACTGTCATTGCATTTTAATGCTTTTGTTAGCCTATCCAGTTGAACCCATTAGATGCGGCGCTGCTACGTTGTTCATTCAAAATATTGTGGAAAACGAGAGCATCAGTGTGGAGAAGATGTTGTTTACGGCGAAACTGAAGCCAAGCTTTTCACACAGAATGCATATTTATCGCATTTTCTATAGGGACATCTATCACCGTTGCACTCGCGTCTCGCACAAGAGAGATGCATGTTTAGAAAGCCATGTAAAATTAATGTAAGTTCAACTTTTAAAAAACATGTCTCAAGACTTTATGGCGGGTTTTCCCCATCCCACTGCATGTCAAGTTTTTAAATGAAGAAAGTAGCCTACTCTTTTTGATTGGTTTTCGGTGCTTTGTATTAAACTTTTTTTTCTAATTGTTTAAGCAACTTTATTAATTATATACGGTTTATAAACATTATTTTAAACATTATGCACTTTTTTCAAAGATAGTTGTGTTATTTTATTACGCTTTGAAGAAACGTGCATAATATTTTGCTCGATGCGCCCTCTTGTGGCCTCAGGAGAGAAGCCAAAAGCTTTTTTTCCCCCTAACTGAAATTATGCCTTTTAAATTCGAATATAATTATAATATTTAAGTAGAAAATTCGAAATTTGTTTTTCAGTCATTTTGACAGCCCTACACAGTGCAGGGGCTGACCGGACACCTGGGCAAGCTCACACCAATACTGGGCCTGGCGTCAGACTGCTCCGCCCAGTCTGACTGCCAGGGGAGCTGGAGGATACTCCACCAGGGTTCGCCATCCGGGGAACTTACTTGAGGAGAAAAAAGGTGCTCAGATCCCCGGGTGAGGGGGAATGGCACAGCAAGCGTGACACTGGCCAACTCTTCCCACCTGTTACCCAACACATGGGAAGAAACTGGCTCAACGTGGAGACTGTAAAATCTCGCGAAGGTGTTCGGTGTCACCCAGCCTGCAGCTCTACAAATGTATGCAAGAGAGACGCCGTGCACCAACGCATAGGAGCAGGTAACACTCCGTGTGGAATGAGCCCTCACCCCCCGGGGGCACGGCACGCCTTGGGATTAGTACGCCAAGGCGATGGCATCCACTATCCAGTGGGCCAACCTCTGCTTGGAGACAGCCTTCCCTTTCTGCTGACCTCCATAGCAGACAAAGAGCTGCTCAGAGCTTCTGAAGCTCCGGGTGTGGTCCACGTATATGCACAGTGCTCTTACTGGACACAGCAATGCCAAGGTTGGATCTGCCTCCTCCGAGGGCAGTGCTTGCAGGTTCACCACCTGATCGCGGAAGGGCCTTGTGGGAACCTTGGGCACGTATCCAGGCCAGGGTCTCAGGACAACGTGAGGGTAGGCTGGCCCGAACACAAGGCACTCTTTGCTTACCGAAAATGCTTGGAGGTCCCCGACCCTCTTGATGGAAGTGAGCGCGGTCAGGAGTGCTGTCTTAGCAGGCAAGAACTTCAGCTCGACTGAATCCAGCAGCTCAAAGGGACCCTCTCTGAAGTCCAGCCATGACGATAGAGAGATCCTAGGAGGGCACCAGGGGTGGCCTAGGAGGATTCAACCTTCTGGCTCCCCTCAGGAACCTGACGATGAGATTGTGCTTTCCCAGGGACCGGCCATCCACTGCATCATGATGTACTATGATAGCAGCCACATACACTCTCAAGGTGGAGGGTGACAGCCTACGCTCCAGCCTTTCTTGCAGGAAAGAAAGCACTATTCCAGTCGTGCATCGTCGGGGGTCTTCTCGGCGGGAAGAACACCAGTTTGCGAACAGACTCCACTTCAGTGCAGAGGCTTGCCTCGTCGAGGGAGCTCTAGCCTGAGTGATGGTGTCCACCACAGCTTGTGGCAGGCCACTCAAGTCCGCCGTGTCCTGTCCAGGAGTAACACATGGAGGTTCCACAGATCTGGACGCGGGTGCGACATGGTGCCGAACCCCTGAGAAAGGAGGTCATTCCGGGAGGGATGCGCCAGTTCCGGAAACCAGGTCTGGGTGGGCCAGTAGGCCGCAACCAACAGGACCGTTCCTCATCCTCCCTGACCTACCAGTATCTGTGCGAGCAGGCTCACTGGGAGAAATGCATACTTGCATAGAGCCTGAGGCCAGCTGTGTGCCAGCGCGTCCCTGCTGAGGGGGGCCTCGGTCAGGAAATAATACAGCTGGCAGTGGGAGGACTCGCGGGAAGCAAACAGGTCCACCTGGGCATCCCCGAATCAACTCCAGATCAGCCGGATCGTCTCAGGATAGAGTCGCCATTCTCCGGGGAACGTGAACTGTCGTGAGAGCATGTCGGCCGCACGATTGAGCTCCCCCGGAATGTGTACGGCGCGCAGTGACTTGAGCCTCGTCTGACTCCAGAGGAGTAGATGGCGGGTGAGCTGTGACATGCGACATGGCCGTAGACCTCCCTGTCGGTTGATGTACGAGACAGCCGCAGTGTTGTGCGTACGGACCAACACGTGCTTGCCTAACAGCAGTGGTCGGAACTGCTGCAAAACCAGATGCACTGCCAACAGCTCTAGGCAGTTGATGTGCCAAAGCAGTCGAGCCTTGTCCAGACCCCCGAGACTGCCTGCCCATTGCATGTAGCGCCCCAGCCCGTACTGGAGGCATCCGTTGTGACGACAACATGCCAGGACACTTGTTCTAGGGGCACCCCGGCCCATAGAAAAGCAAGGTCCGACCAGGGGCTGAAAGAGCGGCGACACATCGGTGTGATGGTCACACAATATGTACTGCGGCACCATGCCCATCTTGGGACTCGGGAGTGTAACCAGTGCTGAAGTGGTCTCATATGAAGCCACCCGAGCGGTGTGACTGCGGCTGAGGATGCCATATGCCCCAGGAGCCTCTGAAATTGTTTCAGCAGAACCACCGTCCTGCCTCTGAAGTAACTCAGGCAGTCCAGCACTGATTGGGTGTGTTCGTTCGTGAGATGTGCCATCATACTCACCGAGTCCAACTCCACACCGAGAAAAGAGATCTTCTGCACAGAGGAGAGTTTGCTCTTTTCCCAGTTGACCTGAAGCCCCAACTGGCTGAGGTGCTGGAGTACCAGGTCTCTGAGATCACACAACTGCTCTCGTGACCAGGCCATAATGAGGATCCTGATGCCCACTTCCCGTAACGGGGCAAGGGCTCCCTCCGCGACTTTCGTAAAGACACGGGGGGACAGGGAAAGCCTGAAGGGGAGGACCCTGTACTGCCGTGCCCGACACTCAAACGCAAACCGTAGGAACAGTCTGTGTCGAGGGAGAATCGAGACATGAAAGTTAGCATCCTTCAGGTCGTTCGCTGCAAACCAATTCTGGGGTTGGATGCATCTGATAATGCGAACTGCATCAGCATCTTGAATGGGAGCTTGTGAAGGGCCCGATTTAAGACTCGCATATCCAGGATTGGCCGAAGGCCACCGCCTTTCTTGGGTACAATGAAGTAGGGGCTGTAAAACCCCTGTCTCATCTTGGCTGGAGGGACTGGCTTGATTGCATCCTTTGCCAGGAGGACAGCAATCTCCTCGCACAAGACAGGTGCGTCTCGGACTGCCACCAAAGTCTCGTGAACACTGCTGAACTTGGGAGGTCTCCTGCCGAACTGAATCACATAGCCGAGTCGAATTGTGCGAATGAGTCAGCGAGATGGGCTGGGCAGCGCATGCCACGCCTCCAGACACCATACAAGTGGCACCAAAGGAACAATCAATGTACCCGTGGTGGTGCAGCGAAGGGGAGTAGAGTTGGATGGTACAGAAGGCATCGTGTTCTGACTCATCCTTGCAGAACTCCCTAAGTCCCAGGGACGCATGGAGACGCATGGAGAGGCATTGAGTCCCCCAACTGCAGTCTCTTGGCCACTGGCAAGAAGGGTTGCGGGCGAGAGTGAGGAGGCAGAGCGTCGCACACTGTCAGCTCACGAGCCTGAGAACTCGGAGGAAAAGGAAATTGCTCTTTCTTTGAAAATGTGGTTACCAGAACAGAACGAAACAGAAGATTCTCTGCCCAGCCCTCCTCCGGGGGAAGAAGCGATGCTGTCCTTGCCGTCTCCCGAGAAAGAGCAGATTCCCACATCTCCGGTTTGCCCGTGTCAGGGCCGCTTTATCGTCTTCCTAGACGACTAAGGGGCCGGCTGGGACGCAGGGGGTGCCGCGCTCCTGCAAGAGGATTGACGCACCAGCCTAGATGTCGATTCAGCGCGGGGCGGAGCAGTTCTGGAGGATGCAGGAGGGCGCCCACTACGACAAGCAGACTGAGGCCTGGCCCGCAGGGCAGCAGTAGCTGGTGGTGCTTCACACCGGTGCAAAATGTGCTGGATCGCCTCAATCTGCTTCTGCACTGCCGAGAACTGCTAGGAATGGTTCAGCCCAGCCTGAGAGATGGGAGTGTCAAGAAAGAGTACTTTGCCAGGTTGAGCCAGAGATGGCGCTCTTGGACCACCAGAGTGGACATCGCCTTCCTGAGGGACCGCACCATGACTTTCGTCGCCCGGAGGGCGAAGTCAGTTTCCGAACGCAGCTCCTGCATCAATCTTGGATCAGAACTACCCTTGCACATTTGTTTCAGGGCCTTGGCTTGGGGGACCTGCAGGATAGCCATGGCATATAGGGCAGGGGCGGCCTGGCCCACAGCACTGTAAGCTTTGGCCGCAAGAGCGGTCGTCAGCTTACAGGCTTTGGACGGGAGACGTGGACGATTCTTCCAAGTTGCGGCGTTTTGCAGGCACAGGTGCACCGCAACCGCTCTCTCCACCTGGGGAATGTCCACGTACCCCCTGGCGGCCCCGCCATCAAGGGTAGTGAGGATGGAGGAGGGAGACGAGCAGCTTCTGGCTGTAAAAGGGGCCATCCACGACTTTGTCAGCTCCTCATGCACCTCCGGGAAGAAAGGCACCAGAGCAGATCGCAGTTGTGAGCCGCGTCCCGCTCCAAGAAACCAATCATCCAGCCATGAGGGCTAAGGACTGGGCAGTCTGTTGACCTCCAGCCCGATGCACACGGCTGCCCGGGCAAGCATGGCCATCAACTCTGGCTCCGATTCATCCTTGGAGGACGATAGCCCATCTGATATCCGGGGGCGAACCGAATGAAATGCTGGTAGCCCCGGGGGGCGGACCAGCGAAATCACTCGGGAGCCGAACGGGACTGTCGCTGTGTGAGGAGCAGTGTTGGGTAAGTTACTTTCAAAAAGTAATTAATTACTATTACTAATTACATCATCAATATTGTATTTAAATTATTTTACTAATTACTCTATCTGAAAAGTAATTTAGTTACTCAATAAGTAACTTAATTATTCAAATTGCTAATTAGGGTACATCTTAAAATCCCTATAAAACTTAAAGCATAGACAATAGAAATTAAACTCTTTATTCTTTCAATTTGAGTCAAACATAGAATAGTTTAGCCTTTTAGCTTTAAAACAACTGTAATACTTAAACATTTTTATAAAAAATGTAACCTTCTTTGGTTAACAAATAGAAATACTCTGCAAAATATCTGAATAACAAAAAAACTTAAGAAAAGTTAAACAATACATTTCAGTTTGGAAAGATCAGGAAAAGCCCAACTAGTAAAATCCGTACAGGTTTATGTAAAAATAACACGTTAACTAATGTAGGTAAGAATAAATTACATAAATGATCTTCTCCACTGAATAAAGCCATGTCAGATTGTGCTGTTCTTCTGAGGTAAATTTTTCGATTTGAAATCATTCATTTAAAAGACACTTCAAGCATTCAGATACGGGAAAGACTGCTTTAGTTTCATACGGATAACAAAATCAGAGAATATTCGTTTTTGATTTGAATTCGTTGAAAGTAGACACTTCAAGCTTTCTATAGACATATTTCTCATGTCTCTGTGTCAAGTATTCGCTGAGTTTGTGATGCGTAGAAAGTTGCTCACGGAGACCTTGACGGCAGAAAGTGCACTCTGTTTGTTTTGTTTATTTTACAAAAGCACAATGTTTTGTTATTGCCAGTGTACACAAATAAAAGTAGGCCCTTTTTAGATTCGATTGATTTTAGTCTTATCTCTATCTGAGTATAAGGTTTCTCTGTGAATCAGGAAAAACTGAAAGTGAAGTCACCGGCGTAAAAAGGGTTAAAGATGCTGCATTCAATTTTATCTTTAGACGGTAAATTTAGATTTCAAATTGAATATTGATTTTAGAACTGTTGAAATTATTTACAGTATGGAACTCAAGTACGTTATAAGTAACTGTAATTAAATTACCTAAAAATGAACAGTAATCCCTTGCTTTACTTTTCCAGTGGATAAGTAATTTAATTACAGTAACATGTTACACCCAACACCGGTGAGGAGTAAGAGGTCCGTGGGGACTCAGCAGGCGGAGAGGCTCTTACTGTGATCCTCAGATCTCCCAGAGTGCCACCTGGCAGTCCTCTGCTCGAGCCAGAGAGACCGGGATGGGTAGCGACAGAGGGTGCCACTCTTTTTACAAAAGAGAGGCGAGATCGCAGCGAAGTCATGCTCATACGCCCACAGGCACATGAGTCATCCACGAACGCAGCTTCAGCGTGTTGGATGCCCAGACACTGAAGACAACGATCATGTCCGTCATCAGAAGACAGGTAACTATCACAACCAAGAGGACACGGACGGAATGGCATCTTTAAAAAGATGCGAACCATCTGTGATTTGCTCTTTTAGGAAATTTGCTCTTTCAGTTGAAGTGCCCAGGGGAATCACTGCAGACAGGGACACCGCTGGACACACCGTACCGCCAACTCGAACAGTTTTCCAGAGATGAAATGGCTTTGTGGAGATCAGCACGTTCATTCCACTCGGCTTCAAAAAATCTGCAAAAATCTGAAGAGTGGATGCAGCTGTCGCTTATTTATACCCGTATGCACAGGGAGTGGCTCAGGTATGCAAAATCCACTAGCCAATATTCATTGGCGTTTACTCTTAAAGTCAGAGGTGATTGGGGCTCCCAAGTGAATACCCCTAATGTTGTCATCGACATAACTTGAAGTGACCGACAGATAGGGAACTGCTATCTCAAAGTTTTCTACTTCTGAAAAATATATGTTCTTTTTAGAACTTGGCCCTGTGATCCCTGTATGAAAAAAGAATGAGTGAATAAATGATGACAGAATTTTGGGGTGAACTATTCCTTTAATGTCAGTATTTGTAAGAATACAAATACTTTTCCCATGGTATTGAGGTCTGTCATGCCTGATTGAACCTTGTTGATTACATCACTTTAGCTGCCACTCACCGGAATATTTATGCGTCTATTCGGATATTCCTGAAAGTGTTAGGAAAAGTGATATTTAATCCATTACAACAACATGTGAATCTCTTTTTATAAATAAATGTTCAAATATGGATTATAGCAGCATTGCGTTTTGTGGAATGTGAAATAAAATGTAATTTCAACAGAAGAAGCAGAAGAAAGAAAAAACAAGATCACAGAGGCTATGACATACCCTCATCTGACCGTCATGTCTATGAGGACAAATGAAATTTGAGGTTTAAATTGGGCAACTGGTGACAGGAGTGGGTGTAACACCTGAGGGACACAGTTCAGACCTTCCACAGTGCACTTCCCAGTCATATTCCATTTCTTAGCTGCAATATTCATGAATGAACGTAGTGAGCAGATGAAGTGTGACAGATTAAAAGACTGTGGAGATGTTTGGGGACCTCGCTGTGTTTCTCACTGCTTCTATCCGCATGATTGTCACACACATCTCTTGACAACACGAGACGCTGATTCTCATTCACATCCATCTGTAGATAGTCCCTCACACTGATTATCATATCTATTTCAGTAAGTAGATCACAGCGACTATTTAAATGCTGCGTTCTTTGGGGGCAGCTGCAGAAGTTTCTGTCATTTGGCCTTTTGTTATTTGCTCTCCTGACCTCTGAATCAAAACCAATTCAAAGCACCATGGGACCCCAGAGCACAAACTGCACAAGGGCCCTAAACATCCTCTGTAAATACACAATCCCATCTGTAATCTTCATGTCAGTGTTAATTAAAAAGCTTTTCATAAACTGAAACAAACTGAATAAAATAAGAATCAACCAAAATAAATTATTGTTTTTTCGTAGACACTGAGATTTCATCATATCCCGAAACTGTCTGACCTGTGAGTCTGTGTGGGAGAGACAGCCCACATGCAGATGGCGATATGGCGCATGGTGGCAGCAAGGTTATTGATATTGATATAAAAATGGATGCAAATGAAACCACAGTGACTGGCAGGTAGTAACACAACACTGTACTAATGAATAAACATCTAACTTTTACTCTTTTTTTGATGCACACGATCATGAATAAACAAAAGCTCAGGGGGCCCTTTGTTCATTCTAGGACTTGTAAATTGAACCCAATTGGCTCCAGAACACCAGAACATGTATGTGTATGAATGCATGTATGTATGTATGTATGTGTCACGTACGGTGTTGAGGATAAACATGCACAAAGAAGATGAAGGCAAAATAGTGTTTTAATAATCCACAAGAAGGTACATCCACAGGCAGACAGGTGATACACGTAGGACTTAGACGTATAGACACTTAATACCGGACAACACAAACCAAACAGAATGGGACTTAAATAGACAGGCAAATGAAGATAATGAACAAGACACACCTGAACACAATCAAACATGGGAAAAACTAGGTAATGGAACACATGTGGGATGAAAACAGAACAAAAAGGTCCATAGGGTGTGACATATCGCCCCCCTCCCAGAAGACGTGACCTCGCACCACAGGAACAACAAAGGATGGGACGGAGGGGGACTTAAGAGGAGGACAAAGGAGTGTAATTGGGATGGAAAAAGGTGATCGGTGAATGTTCCAGAGGAGGACGGACAAATGGAAGGAGGACGAAGAACAGTGTCCATGGTGAAGATGATGGAGGGAGGAGCCAGGACAGAGACAGGAGGAGCCAAGGCAGATCAGATGGAGGGAGGAGTCAGGGAGAAGACAGGAGGGACTTGGAGCAGGAAGAGCCAGGCAGGACCCAGGCCGCACCCATGAAGGCGACCCACGTTGGAGCCCACGGAGGGAGGAGCCATGGTGGAGGAAGGGCTGACGACTCCAGAGGTCCGACCGACAGCGGTGGAGCAGGTGGTGGTGGAGCCCGAGGTGGAGACGGAGAGCCAATGAGCCAGGGCGATGGGGAGGATCCGGAGGGCCAAGGCGGAGCAGATGGCTCCAGCAACCAAGGTGGAGGTGGGGATCCGGAAGGCCGCGGTGTAGACGGAGAGACAGAGGACCAAGGTGGAACCGGAGGGAAAGAGGAGCATGACAGAGGGACAAGGCGAGGGAGTGGAGTCCTGAGTCGGCGGATGGTCGATAACAGACCAAGGTGGAGCCAGAGGGACGAGGGAGCCCAGCGGAGCTGGTGGACTGACGGGCCATGGCGGAGAGGAGGGAGCTAGGAGCCATGGTGGAGCCGCTGGGTCGACGGGCCGAGGCGGAGTCCGAGACTCAGAGGCTGGAGGCGGAGACAAGGGATCCTCCAGCCACAACACCGATGGAGATTAGCAGACCCGCGGCGATCCCACCGCACAGATGGGCAGAGGGGCTCCCAGGAGACAGAGGAGGTGATGATGAGGACTGGAGAAGTGGGCAGAGCTTTCCTCCGCACCCTCGCTCACCACTGTGACATCCTCGGTGGCGGGCTTCATTGCCGGCTCACGCACCTGGTCTGACGGGTCAGGCTGACTCCGGGGCGATCTTCGGCTCTGCCGCTCTTTCTGGCGATGGGTCAGTCGCGGCAGGCACTGGCTCTCTGTCCACGGTGGGCTCAGGCTTACACTCCGTGCAGCGGGGTGATGGTGAGCTGGGCTCTGGGTCCAGAGTGGGGCTCACAGGACACCAGCCACTGCACACAGCACCCACTCAATGCACCCACTCAATGAAGGCGGCAAAGCTCTCTCGAGGACCCTCCCCTTTCTTCAATTTTTGGTCCTGTATTCTGTCACATACGGTGTCGAGGATAAACACGCACGAAGAAGGTTAAGGCAAAATAGTCTTTTAATAATCCACAAGAAGGAACATCCACAGGCAGATAGGTGACACACGTAGAACTTAGACGTATTTACCACTTAATACCAGATAACACAAACGAAACAGAATGGGACTTAAATAAACAGGCAAATGAAGATAATAAACAAGACACACATGAACACAATGACACAATCAAACACGGGAAAAACTAGATCACGGAACACTTGACCCAGATAGCATGCGGGTGTGGGCCACTTAAAGCAATGATATGGCACTTCTGGCCTTCTTTTGGCCCGTGCAAAATGGATATAAGCCTGAAGTGGCCCACATGTAAAATAGCAAAAATGGCCCAAATATATCAAATCACATGTGGGCCTCTGTAGGAAATATGTGGTGTTCACGGTAATGTGTAATTTGAATGTGACCCTAAAGTGGCTCATGTGGTAAATAGTGAATATGGCCCAAATAGTGCCAACCAAATGTGGTCCACCTTTGGCAAAAATGTGGCAAAATCGACAAAGGCTAATCAGGGTGTAAACCAAATGTGGCCCACATATGTTTCAGCAAATGTGGCCCAGGTACAGTGGGGCAAAAAAGTATTTAGTCAGCCACCAATTGTGCAAGTTCTCCCACTTAAAAAGATGAGAGAGGCCTGTAATTTTCATCATAGGTATACCTCAACTATGAGAGACAAAATGAGCAAAAAAAAAAACAATCCAGAAAATCACATTGTAGGATTTTTAAAGAATTTATTTGCAAATTATGGTGGAAAATAAGTATTTGGTCAATAACAAAATTTAATTTCAATACTTTGTTATATACCCTTTGTTGACAATGACAGAGGTCAAACGTTTTCTGTAAGTCTTCACAAGGTTTTCACACACTGTTGCTGATATTTTGGCCTCTAGAGCAGTAATGTTTTGGGGCTGTCGCTGGGCAACACGGACGTTCAACTTCCTCCAAAGATTTTCGATGGGGTTGAGATCTGGAGACTGGCTAGGCCACTCCAGGACCGTGAAATGCTTCTTACGAAGCCACTCCTTCGTTGCCTGGGCGGTGTGTTTGGGATCATTGTCATGCTGAAAGACCCAGCCACGTTTCATCTTCAATGCCCTTGCTGATGGAAGGAGGTTTTCACTCAAAATCTCACGATACATGGCCCCATTCATTCTTTCGTTTACATGGATCAGTCGTCCTGGTCCCTTTGCAGAAAAACAGCCCCAAAGCATGATGTTTCCACCCCCATGCTTCACAGTAGGTATGGTGTTCTTTGGACGCAACTCAGCATTCTTTCTCCTCCAAACACGACAAGTTGAGTTTTTACCAAAAAGTTCTATTTTGGTTTCATCATTCTCCCAATCCTCTTCTGGATCATCCAAATGCTCTCTAACAAACTTCAGTCGGGCCTGGACATGTACTGGCTTAAGCAGGGGGACACTTCTGGCATTGCAGGATTTGAATCCCTGGCGGCGCAGAGTGTTACTGATGGTAGCCTTTGTTACTTTGGTCCCAGCTCTCTGCAGGTCATTCACTAGGTCCCCCCATGTGGTTCTGGGATTTTTGCTCACAGTTCTTGTGATTATTTTGACCCCACGGGGTGAGATCTTGCGTGGAGCCCCAGATCGAGGGAGATTATCAGTGGTCTTGTATGTCTTCCATTTTCTAATAATTGCTCCCACAATTGATTTCTTCACACCATGCTGCTTACCTATTGCAGATTCAGTCTTCCCAGCCTGGTGCTCGTTGTGGTCGCCGAAGCTCGTTAAGTATGAGCAGGTCAGCAACGTGATCTGAACCTGTCTCGAGCTATCACAGACGCTATGACATTTTCAGACCTGTTTGATATTATCGCCACGTGATCTTGTAATGTGAGTGACACAATAGGCTTGTTCGAGATGAACTACACTAGCCTGCCACCGGCTGGTGAGAGTAGCCGCTTGCAGTCGGGGCGGAATTATAAGCGGAGACATCAAGCCGGACATTTCTGCTCCTGGTAGTGATGCTCACACGGTGTTTGCATACTCTCATCACAGATAAAGTGAATTAAATGCAATATTTGTCAAATACACAAAGTTTTTATAAACACTTTTTATATACTGCTTAATACAGCGTCTTCTGTTCAAGAATAAAGTTCACCATAAACATATAGGCTACTAAATACCGATAAAGTGGGGGTATATGCTTTTATCAGTGTTTTTGATAAAAATTACTCAAGATAACAGTGCGACTACACTAAAAAAGCTTTTTACTGTTATAAAAACACAGATTTGTGAGCATTATTGTAATTGAATTGTTAGAATAAACATGCAACACACGTCGTTCTTGTCATCACAGAATCGAACCAATGAGAATTAAGTGTGTCGTCATCAAGGCTCTCGTAGCCAATTTTGAGCAACTGCAGCGTCTGACCTCGGTGGCTGGTTTCGTTTTGCTTTCGTGGTACTTTGCTGGCACATGTAATCGTAAGGTGGCTGCACCGCCGATCAAAGTCGGACAAATGTTCTAACCAGAATGCATTGCTTTTGTCAGGCGGCAGCCGATCTTTGCGGTGCCGCATGAAGTCAAACAAGCCTAACTAATCCAGCCAATCACAGTGCAGATGGTATAAACAGTCTTATCGTGCATCTTTATGAACAGAAACCAAAAGCCACAAATTAATCAAATCAACTAACTAGAAATAAATTTAACAAATGCATAGATTGTGTATATAATACCACGTTTCATTGTACTGTTTAATTACCTCCAACTCTTTCTGCAGTACTGACAGTCCTTGTTGTCCACGTCTTCCAAGCCATTGTTTCGGCCATATTCTCTTTTGTCATGGTTTCTTATTTCTTTCGGATAAAATAACTGCATAGACCAATTGATCTGCCAGCTGATCGTCCATGCTTGAAGATATGGCCTATAATCGCTGTAATTTCTCGCGAGAATTTATGTGAAGAATGCATTTTCGCTGGTGGTCGGGAACACCTCTTCACTGAATGTTTTGTAGTGTGTACAGCTCGTTAGCGTTGGGTTGTGTAGTATGTGCGCAGCTGTGACAAGATGACGACAGATGAGAAGAAATCTTGTTGCGTAGTGTGAGCAACACAGTGACTCGGCTAGTCTTTCAATCATGTAGTGTGAGCTTGCCATTAATTTTGCTGTGCTACATTGTGTTTGGATTTACCCTTGTTGGATTTACCCTTGTTGGATTAAAGACTTATATGTAACCTTTCACAGTGTAGCCGTGACACTTACAGACTTACCGTGTAGGTAGAGTCAAAGTGAGAAGCATTTAGGTTCAAACTTGTGAAGAACTGTTTTTTAAAGTATTGGAATGTGCCTTTGAATATTTATCTGTGACATTTGAATTGCTGCTTGTGCAAAACCTGGGTCAGGATGTTTTTACCAAGTAGGACACATTTCTGGAACTTATTTGATCATTTAAGGAGGACATTTTTAAATTTATCTTTACAATATGTTGAGTATTGTTGGTGCATAACTCACTTAAGGCTTAGTGTGGCCCAAATAATGTATATTTATGGTTTATTTGGTTCATTATTAGCTAAAATGTGGCTGTGCAGTGGTCTGCTTGTGGACCACTGCCAAAATGCCACCATTCCATACAGCATGTGGGCCACATGAGGAATGTGGGGAAGACCATGGGTTAGGATAAAAATCAACTGTGTCCCACATTAGGGCCAGTTTTGTTTTATTTGGTTTGCTTACATGCGGCAATGCTACGGTTTACTTGAGGCCCAAATCTGGCAAACAGGACCGGACTGCCCAAATGCCATTATTCCACATGGTATGTGAGCCGGAGCAAGGTGTTGGATCTGGGCCAGAATTAAAATAAACGTGGCCCAGATTTGGGCCAGTTCTGCTTTATTTTATTTATTTATTTATTGATTGTCACGGCTGACATGCAGCCTTCCTATGGCTTGCTTGTTGCCCAAATTTGGCAACAGGCGTGGATCACCCAAATGCCATCATTCTGCATAGTATGTGAGCCAGAGCAAGGTGTTAGATCTGGGCCGGATCTGGGCCAGAATTAAAATAAATGTGGCCCAAATTTGGGCCAGTTCTGGTTTATTTTATTTATTTATTTTAATGGCTGACATGCGGCCTACCTATGGCTTGCTTGTGGCCCAAATTTGCAAACAGGTGTGGACCACGCAAATCACATCATTCTACACAGTATGTGGGCCGGAGCAAGGTGTTGGATCTGGGCCGGGATTAAAATCAATGTGGCCCAGATTTGGGCCAGTTCTGCTTTATTTGGTTTATTCATGGCTGACATTGGGCCTTCCTTTGGCTTCATGGTCTTCCGTCCATTCACCATCAGAGGTCGCCCTTCCACCACATTGACTCTTGCACTACACTACTGTTGCATGTCACCCGCGAACTACAATACCCATCATCCATTGCACTGACGATACACACACACACACAGCTGATTGCACTGATCACTCAGCTGATTGCACTGATCACACAGCTGTCACCAATCACAAGCTCACCTAAGAGCTATTACATACACTACATAAGGCACTCTCAGATCCTGTTCTAGTTGCCGAGTATTGATCTGCGTATAGCTCTCTTCTAGCGTTAGCTGCCTTACCGTGCCATTCTGTGTTTCTGTTCAGTTCCAGTGTTGTCCTGCGTTTATCACTCCCCTAGTGTTAGCTGCGATACGGAATTTGTTTGTTGTTTTCTAGTCTGTGTTCCCTGTATTTACCCTTGTCTCACTGTTCAGACTCTGGATTATCTCTCTGCCTTATCCTGTTGGATACTGTTCGCCAATCGTCGACCCACGCTTGTCCTAGGATTATTCTGTGTCTTGCCCATGCCATACCTGTCTGCTGTTGTTTGACCCTGCCTGTGTTCTGACCACGTCCCTGTATATAAAAGCTTTGCACATGGATCCGCATGTCTCATGTCTTGTTTGATCCGTTACAGTGACAGTATGTATATGGTGATTTTTTTTTTTTTTTTACATTTAAAAAAAAAAAATATTTTTTTTGGCTTGGATAAAGTAATGAAAATGCTTTGTCATGGCACTATAATTTACACAAAACAGAATAACACTGTTACAATGTCGTTGTTATTGCTAATATTATTATTATCAATTGAGCTTATTTAATTTTATACCATGTTTAGTATTATTTACATACTATTATAGTATTTAATACTATAACTTTTATTTAAATATTTTTAGATTTTATTTTTAAATGAGTTTTATTCATTTTGTTTTGTGTTTTTGACATTTTTATTAGCTTTTTTTCTGTTTATCTTTATTTTCATTTCATTTCAGTTTTTTTTTTTTTTTTTTTTTTTTATATAATTTTAGTACTTCAACTTAAACGTATGAATTTCAAGTTAGTTGTCAAGGCAAGGTTTTTAAGTTTTTAATCTTATTGATATTTTGTTTTACTTTATTTTAATTACCAAAAATAATTTCCATTAATTACTTAACAGTTTTAGTTAACAATAACAAAACGCTGAATGATTGATTATTATAAAATTAACTATTAATTCACAAATTCAATATTCTATGAACTTTTCATGAATCAAATACTGAATGAAGGAATTACAAACGTAGATCTCAAGTTATTGGTACAAAAAATGCATACATTTTAGATGTTATCATTACATGAATAATGTGCATTTCAGTATATGTCAATGCAAACATACAATAATATATTTGTTCTCGAACCAAACCTGACTTATGAGAGCTTGTTACTTCTAAAGAAACTGAGACATAAAACAGTGTCTCTTAAAGTGGTTTGTGCAGGGTGTTCGGGCCCCTGTACAAGTAACTGCTCGGGGCCCCATGCTCTGTGTTGGATATTGCAAACTATTCTTAGACTCCTTTGACACTTTTTTTGTGACTTTGGAGTTAGGAGTCAGGGTTTTTTTCTCCAGTGAGAAATGTAGTTTTCCAGAAGGCTGCAATCCTTTAGAGGCATGTCCTGGCTGCATCGAGGAAGCTGTTTTGTTGACAGCGATCGTGCATGTCACTTTTATTGAGCTGTAATCTTGAGTGGCAGGCAACTCTGTCACTCCAAACCATGGGGCCTGTGCTCACAGCATTTCCCCTGTGTGATAATGCTGGAAAACAAGGCTTACTGTCATCCAAGAGTTACAATGTAAAGAGAGCGAATGGGGAGGGGAGATAATCAGCGTGTGTTTGTTTCCTGATGCCAAACGCTACCAGCAATGATCTTCTGAAGACATGAGTAATATAAATTCAGTGTCACATGTGTCATATCTCACTGTCAGGAGCAAATATATGCAGCAAATCACAAATCATATGTAATCATGTGAAATATGCAGCTTCAGGTAGTGTGGAGGAATAATATTGTATTAGTAATGGGAGAGAGCCTTTATAGATCCTCAAACTAATAACTGAAGTATGTCAAAGCAGATAGAATCAAATAATGCTTTAATGTCACTCTGTTTCAATCATTTTCTTGGTTTTGTTCATGCTCTTTTGACCCCATTTATGCTGTATATCTGTGCCGTAGTAGTAACACTGAACACACATCATGCTCTTTGCCTCACGGAGAGCTCTGTCGATCCCATCATCGCACGTGTGGTATGTCTTTTACCCCAATTTCAAAATGCATTTATTCATAACAGCCTGTTTTGCATAGAGCCATGAGAAATGATTGAAAATGAGTCTGTTTACTGTGCTGCTCTGAGGTGAAGATTATGGAAATGTTTAGTGTTGTATCCTAGGAATATGTAATAAAATCGCAGCCCGCCTCGAAGTCCCTGCCACAGAAATGCTTCTCTGAAGAGCGGAGCACTTCAAAATTATCTATATTTTCTCTGTTTAGGGCCAGAAACCTCCAGCTAATCCTTGGGTGCGTGTGTGAGAGAACGACTGACATGATTAAATACCAAACTGTAATTATTAGACAGAAAAAGAGATACAAAGAACACCAAACTGGTTCAAGGCAATGTTGTATAACAGCATGGGGCGGTTTCTAGCAGTCATAATCGAGCAAGCTTGGCCTATTAAAGGTAAAAGAAGAAAGAAATATAATTTCAGTGGGAGCTGAGGGGGTCTGTGATTATCTGGCACTGGTTGGTGATTATTGTGAGGAAGATCTAAAGGCTGTTAGAAAACTTGAACAGTTTACCCGGTTTAACTCGCATTGTGTTTAATTAGCAGAAGGATTACTGATGCAGTGCACCTTACATTGAGATCAAAGAAACATTGCTGGATGTGATTTTCGTCTTTGATATATCATTACGCATAACTTATCTACTTAAATGTACTAATTTCTGACTTAAACTCTTATTTAAGTGAATCATTCACATCTTTGATCACTTTTTCCTTTCATTTGTCTTTAAAGAAATAGATTTTATGTAACAAATGATACGCTGGAATCTTGCACTGGTGATTTTGCCCATTCAAGTTTTCCTTTGATCACTCATTTCTAGTAAGGCCCGATTTTCTGATGTTAAATATGGTTTAGTCAAAGCACATGATACAGATCATGGAATATGGGGTCAACCTCCTGTATAGATTAAAAGGGCCACATCATACATTTTTTAGCATTTTTTCCCTGAAGTCCACTTACACTGAATTATGTTCACATTGTATGTGACCGGTAGTACATGACCATTTTCCACCCTGTCTTTGAACCTTAGAATCAAACAAGCTGTTTTGTGACTCAAAGGCACCCTGCTGTCCAAACAGTATCCAACTATTTTATAAAATAGTTGAATATTGTATATATTATTAACATTGATACAGGTGAATTAACTACAATTAATTACTTTAAAAATCTATATATATATATATATATATATATATATATATATATATATATATATATATATATATATATATAGTTTAAAAAATATATTAAAGGAAAATAGGAAATATGACTTCATTTTCAGCTTTTTATTGACATTTTAATAGATTAATTATAATAACAATAATAATAACAACAATATTAATTACATTCATAACAACAACAACAAAATAATAATAATAATAATAATAATAATTGTTTAAATAATTTAAAGTCCCCTTTTGTCCCCTTTTCCTTTGTGTTTACTAAATGACAACACACCCACACAAAAAATGTTTTTATGCAGGTGGAAAAATATAAACTTATATTCACTGTAAAAAATTTCAAGCGGTTTCAACTAATTATTATTTAGTAACAAGTTCCACAGAAATTTTACGTTCAGACAATTTCAAGGGTAACAGATTTCAAAGTGTTATCTGAATTGTTATTTTTTAGTTGGCTCAACCTTTAGTGAACTAGTTTTATAGTCCATTCAACTAAAATGTTTTAATTGGTCAAACATTTAGAAGACTACAGCAAGTTATGTCAATTAAAATTTAACCATTTACTCCATGTGTTTTATATGTTACCTCAGCTAAGATTTATTATTTGGGCATCATAAGAAATTGCTGGGGAACTACATAAACATATATTTTATAGTTTAACTAAATTATTGAGAATTATTAACTGGTGTTTATCAATCACTAAAAACACACTTTACAACACATAATAGCCTTTTTTTTAATAACAATCTCCATTTATAACATTTTTCATACAAACTAAACATACAGGAATGAAGAAAAAAAGTCACCTACATCTTGGATGGGTCAGTAAATTAACAGCAAATTTTAAAGCTCCAGTTGACAAACATTATATCTGTAATACAGCTGCAAAATTCAGCTTAAACTTTGTTTAATGAACTAAGAAAAAACTAAAAAAGCTAAACAAAATGTTATTACTGTTCACAATTACATCTTTAAAATGAGGCAGAAGTCAAAAAAAAAAAAAAAACAGGTGTTACATTATATAAAATCAAATCAAGTCACCTTTATGTGGGGATTGCTACACCATACCTTTGGTGCCTTAGAAGAACTGACTGGGTTGCATCTGAAATCTTGCAACTATGACAAAGCACCAATGAAACCTTTGGCCACACCCTGATGGAGAAAGAAAAGTACATTGTAAGTTTAAAAAAATGAAATGATGCCTTTTAAATAATTTACAATGTATCAATATCAGTTAATTAAATTTGTGATGAAACAGAAGTTGCAACCTTTTTTTGCTGACTGGATGCTGACTGGATTTGTAATAGAACATGTACATTTCATATTATAGGGCTAAGTTACCTCAAATAGCATAAAAATAATATCAAAATATAACGGTCCTGCCTGTTGTTGATAAATACCAATGGTGATGTTTTACAAATTGATTGATCAATTGTCCCAGTGTTTACTGAGCCACGGTCTTCCCCAGTGCATCTAGTGATTCACTACCTAGGGAACTGACTGAGACGCTTTGAACGGCCTTGTGAAACGATTCAGTTGTTCATTTTAGTTCGGAAGGATGAACTTCTCTTTCCGAAGCGCCTTCACGAGACCAGAAACACCGTGTAACATTTGATAAGAGCGACATTTCACCGTGGCTTCTGGCTGGTTGTTAGTCACGCTTAATGCCGTCTTTTAACTTCACAGTACAATTGCAAAAGTTTACACACACAAAAACCCATTCAACAAGCCCATGTTAACTTCAAATGAGCATATTACTGTGGTTTACATTAAGTTACACGTTTCATAGATTTCGGTTAACGTTAGTCATACTAAGCATAATGTCTTATAAAAGAGAGAAAGAACGTGCAATCTCTTCATATCTTTTCACGTCATGGAGACACACAAAAAATATCATACAACATGCCAAAATGAGCTAAAATTCATTATAGTAACAGTTTTTGATATTAAGTGTTTTATGGATTAAACAAGGTGAAAGACCACATTCCCTTCACTTAAATTTCCCTCAGACAAATCATACAACGCTTATTCGATGTTTTTATATATGATGTACGTTTGTGTATAAATATATACGTTTTAAATAAAACATTTACACATTTAAATATACGTTCAGTCTAACGTTAAGTACAAATATTTATTCAATGCCACTTACCTGACACCTGAACTTGACATACATTTAAATATCCACTTTTCTTCGGATATACAACACATAAAACACTTTCTAAATGTCCACTCAAAAAAAAAAAAATTAATATGTTGCATGATGTTCTCGTTAAATTTAGTCTAAAAAATAACATTTATTTAGTGGCTCTTACCTGACGCGTGAACTTGACAAGATGGCGACGCTGTTTCTCCCGCGAAGTCACTCAGGCTCGTGCACGTGCAGAATGATCTCAATGTTGGCTGGATTTGTTTTTAATAGTTCAGTCAACATTTAGCATTCTGAATGTTGACTGGATTTGAAAATAACCATTCATTTAATGTTTTTAAAATATATTTGTGCAGACTTAATATAATGTGTCTTCTCAACTTAAATATTTTTGCCCTTCCAACATTTTGTTAATTGGATTTTTTACAGTGTTCTTAAATGTTAAATTGTGTATTAGTTTAGCACAAATTTCTGAAGTAATAAAGTACTTTATCAGGAAGACAAAATCATCTTGTAACTGGCACTATTACATAACTACTGTTCCACTTTTACTTATAAATCCTACAGAATATATTTTCAATCTTAAAATATATACAAGAAACAAATCCAATATAACAGTTCAAGAATTTTCAATGTATATGTAAGGGATAACTCATTTTGGCTGTTGTACTTTTCCAGAAGTACACTCACCGTATTCTAATTCTGAAAGTGAACTTTCATTTACATGAAAACATGAACGTGAAACAAAACCAAAAAACCCACGTTACAGCCACTCTAGTTCCATTTTTCAAACTTGGCTCTGGTGCCATGTTCAAATAGATTTAGAGGATTCTATTACTTTACCCAAGGCCAAATGATTATTGCTCATTTATTTTTTAGTTTCTGTTTTCTGTGCTACACACAAGGTGCTTTTGTCCAAGCTGTGGCTTTAAAAATGACAAAAACACCATAAAAGTATAATAAAAGTAGTTCATTCAATTTGTGTGGTATATTCAATGTCTTCTGAGGCCAACAGTGTAAAAGCACTGTGTGGGGAACAGAACATCATTTAAGTCATGACTGATCATCCCCTCTACCATTACATTAATCTCACACTCATTTAAACTTTCAAATGTTGCCTTTTGAAGCAATATATCAAGTCTAGCATCACTGAGCCACTCACTCTTATCACCGATTGCAACATACCAAAGTTTGGATATATCTTTTTGATGTGTTGGTGTAACAAAAAAATCTATATAATAGATTACACACTTGTATATAATATAATATAATGCAGTATCTTATGAAATCTATTTATAAATATAATATACAATGTATTTAGAAACTATATATTTTATATTGAAAGATATTACAATATGTACACTACTGTACAAAAGTTTGGGTCAGATTTTTTTTAACATTAAATTGATCAAAAATGACAGTAAATACGTTTATAACATTACAAATATTTATATTTCAAATAAATGCTATTCTTTTGACCTTTATAAATATAATATACAATGTATTTAGAAACTATATATTTTATGTTGAAAGATATTACAATATGTACACTACTGTACAAAAGTTGGGTCAGATTTTTTTTTTTTTTTTACACATTAAATTGATCAAAAGGGACAGTAAATACATTTATAACATTACAAAATATTTATATTTTGTAAAAAAATGCTATTCTTTTGACCTTTATATTAATCAAAGAATCCTAATAAATAAAGGTATTGTGGTTCCCACAAAAATATTAAGCAAATATCAAGCTGTTTTCAATACTGATAATAATAAAAAATGTTTCTTGACCTCGAAATCAGCATTAGAATGATTTCTGAAGGATCATGTGACACTGAAGACTGAAGTACTGGCTGCTGAAAATTCAGCTTTGCCATCACAGGAATGAATTGCAGGAAAAATATTGAAAAATACAATAAAATAGAAAACACATTTTATATTGTAATACTATTTCACAATATTACTGTTTTTACTGTATTTTTGATCATATAAATGCAGTCTTGGTGAGCATAAGAGACTTTGATATTTAAAAAAATCTTACAGACGCCAACCTTTTTTAACTGTAGTGTAAATTCTGCATCATTTAAACATGACAGTTCTCTGAAATGAGCTGAAAAGGGTAACAGTTTGGTAGTGCAAGACAAAAGTAACTAGACTGACATGAGACCGTGAGCAAGGTGGACAAACTAATTTGATATTGGCTATGTTGTAAATAAATCACTTGCCAGTAATTGCCGGAGTTGTAGCTCCATATTCTCCAGATCTACACTGCTTTGGCTCCAAAGCAAGAGTCTGCCCCAGCCTTCAGTTCTCCGGGCTGTTTTCTGGCCTTGTAACACACTTATGTATTCAGTCAAGACAGCCAGTGCCCAGTATGACAGGACGGACGATCTGGCCAGACCAGTCTGATCATGCTAATGTGGCATCTGTCAAAGGCATGACTTGGAACACACTGCAGACTCACCACTGACTCTAATAGGACCCCCCCCCCCCACGACCCCACGACCCCACAACCACACGACCACAACCGCTCCGCTTCCTTCACACAAGAAGTGTCAAAAAAAACATTTCTCGTGAGCCCAAGAATGCAACCACAGAGCCATAACCATAGTTTCCCAAAGCATCAAAATCATAATAGTTACTCCATGCGTAAACATGGATGTTTGCTGGTTCTCCAGGCTGTTTAGAATTCCTCTCAGCATGTGGCCCTCAGATTTGTCATTGTCAACACATTCTATGACAGATGCGAGTTAAAACTCATTACGGATGGGTCATCGAAAGGTTACGAAGTTTCTTGTTGATATGCCAGGCAGCCTCCCTTGGCCCAGGAGTTTTTAGAGATTAAATTCGGAGGTGGAAAAAACTAGCAGGCGGAAAAGGCGTGAAGACATCTTATTTCCTGCTCCTGTCTGTGGTGCAAACATGCATAGAGATAATGCACCTCTCATGCATTAATGGATGGTTTACAGACAAGATGAAATGTAAACCAATGCATCAACAGTACCCACTAAATCAGAGCCATTGAAAAGTGTTATCTTACCACTGACAGAAAGGAGTTTGATAGCCCCGCTGGAATGTCAAGGGGGGCATATTTACTTTACTCTCCCTGTGAAATCAAGCCCCCTGCCCTTTTTCCTGTGCCGTTGAAGACGAGCGGATGGATTGACCGCTCAGATGAGGCATCAGTCTTGTCTAGCCACATCACTGCTCTCAGGTGCTCATGGGCCCCTTGTGGGAACGCTAAGTGCTCGCCATCAATCAGAGGTGACATCTGAGTCATAGATGGAGATTCTCGCAGAGGAGGATCTCTTGATGAAATAGAGCTGCAATGGTTACCCTTTTGTTGTGCTGTCCAGGTGATAAATATTTGCCCTAAAAGCAAATAGGCAGCTTACAGGTCTTGATACAGCATTAATGCAGACCTTGCTGTTAAAAATGACTTGGATGTTACCACCTTGAGCTGTTTTTTTAACTTCTCTTTTAACATGAGAGCCCTTTTCACACCTCAGTGTTTCGGGTCAAGTGTGAACAAGAGCCAGAGTTGATATTCCAGAAAGCCATTTCCTGAAATGCAGTAATATGCATAAACACTTGGAATGATTCAATGAACAACTAAAGCTTTCTGAGCCAAATGTATCAATGCCAATACAATCCATGGCAGTTGTAGTATACAATCTGAGACCGCATGAACCCATGTGCTTTCTTCAGGTGCGTCGCTAGTGGGGGGAAAAGGGTGACAGAGTGCATAGGGCCCAGAGGTCTGGGGGGCCCGTGATCGCCTACTGGCCATCGGGAGCATCGGGACATTTCATTCAAGTAGTGGGCCGAATGCCAAAACGAAGGAGACCTCCCCAATATTAGGCGCTGTTTTTAAATTACAGTGCATGCGAAACCGCATTTCAAATACTCCAAAAGCGCGAAGCAGCGCTACCCGATGCATCCGCCAGCCGCGCGTTAAAGAGCGGGATCAGTCTCCTGCACAGCACTGAAGAACGTGCGCCGAGCTTCTGCCACGATTCATAAGCGATAAACAGCACAAGTCACTTGATCCACAAGTCTGCTTCGTGTCAAGATGGTGCCGCGCATGGCTGCCGTGGTGTGGAATGCTTCCATTCTTTTATTGTTTTTGTTTGTTTGTTCTGTGTTTAGTCATTCTCTTACTATCAGTTTTACCAGAGACGAACTACTGGACATAAGCCAACACACACCGGACAATTTTTTTCCGGTTTTTGATTATTCAGACACTTTGTTGGATGTTCTAGTCGGAGAAGCAGTGGTCCTAGTCAAACGCGCGCTCAGACGCAAACGAGGGAAGCGCGCCGGCGCGCTGGTTAAGCTCCGCGAACGAGACTTCCGAACAGTGCTCCCTAGTATCCATCTAGCGAATCTCTGATCCCTTCCTAACAAAACGGATGAACTACTTCTCCTCACCCGCACAAACAAGGATTTTTCAAACTCTGCTGCACTGTGCTTCACTGAAACCTGGCTGAGTGAAGCCATTCCGGACAACGCGCTTCATTTGCCGGGCTACCAGCTGTTCAGATCAGACCGCATCACGTAGCTAATGGGGAAAACGAGAGGTGGTGGACTATGTTTCTACATAAATGAAGGTTGGTGTACAGATGTAACAACTCCGAAGAAGATGTGCTCTCCTAATTTAGAGGCGCTCTTCATAAACTGTAAACCGTTCTACTCGCCGTGGGAGTTTTCCTCTTTCATTCTCGTGAATGTGTACTTGCCTCCGGACGCGTGCGTGAGCGCGCTGGCTGAACAAATATCTGAAACGGAGCAACGGTACCCGGACTCTCTTTTAATCATTTTTGGAGATTTTAACAAAGCAAATCTTTCCCGTGAACTGCCAAAATACAGACAGCACGTTACATGTCCCATCAGGGACAGTAATATATTAGATCACTGTTACACAACAATAAAGGATGCATATCATTCTGTCCCACAAGCAGCTTTAGGACTCTCTGATCACTGTTTGGTTCATCTTATACTGTCCTACAGGCAGAAACTGAAATCAGCCAAGCCTGTATTAAGAACTGTTAAAAGATGGACTAATGAAACAGAGCAGGTTTTACAAGCCTGTTTCCAACTTACTGATTGGAGTGTTTTTGAAGATGCTGCCACCGATCTGGACGATCTCACAAAGACTGTAACTTCATATATCAGTTTCTGTGAGGATATGTGCATCCCCACCAGGACATTCTTATCATTCAATAATGATAAACCATGGTTTACTGGGAAACTCAAACAGCTTCGTCAGGCCAAAGAGGATGCTTACAGAAGTGGGGATAAAATCTTGTATAACCAGGCCAGGAACAGACTAACAAAGGAGATCAGAGTGGCTAAAAACAACTACTCTGGAAGGCTGAAAAGTGAGCTTTCAGCCAACGATCCAACATCAGTTTGGACTGGTCTGAAGAACATCACCAAGTACAAGACACCACCCCCACAGTCTGTGGAGAATCAACAACTTGCTGACGATCTGAATGTGTTTAACTGCCGGTTTGAAAAGGCCAGACTGACACCCAGCACCCACTCTGATCTGCACTTCACACATTCACCTACCCCCCCTGCAACCCCCCTTCCTCCATCCCCCACCATTTTACCTGCGCTTAAAGTCTGTGTAGAGGATGTGAACCGGATCTTCAGGAAACAGAAATCTAGGAAAGCTTCAGGACCAGATGGTATTTCACCTGCCTGTCTAAAAGTCTGTGCTGACCAACTGGCCCCCATCTTTACACAGATCTTCAACAGATCTCTGGAGCTGTGAAAAGTTCCCTGCTGCTTCAAACGCTACACCATCATTCCCGTCCCCAAAAAGCCCAAAATCACTGGCCTTAACGACTACAGACCTGTCGCTCTCACGTCTGTGATCATGAAGTCATTTGAGCGACTGGTCCTGGCCTACCTGAAGGACATCACTGGACCCTTGCTGGATCCTCTTCAGTTTGCCAACAGAGCAAACAGGTCTGTGGATGACGCTGTCAACATGGGACTGCATTACATCCTGCAACACCTTGACAAACCTGGGACCTACGCAAGGATCTTATTTGTGGACTTCAGCTCGGCCTTCAATACCATCATGCCTGACCTTCTCTCAGACAAACTCACACAGCTCTCTGTGCCCACCTCCATCTGTCAGTGGATCACCAGCTTCCTGACAGACAGGCAGCAGCTACTGAGGCTGGGCAAACTCACATCCAGCACCTGCACCATCAGCACTGGTGCCCCTCAAGGATGTGTTCTCTCCCCACTGCTCTTCTCTCTCTACACAAATGACTGCACATCTAAAGACCCCTCTGTCAAGCTTCTGAAGTTTGCGGATGACACTACAGTCATCAGCCTCATCAAGGATGGTGACGAGTCTGCTTACAGACAGGAGGTTGAGCAGCTGGCTGTCTGGTGCAGTCACAACAACTTGGAGCTCAACACGCTCAAAACAGTGGAAATGATAGTAGACTTCAGGAGGAACCCCCCTGCACTTCCCCCACTCACCATCATGGACAGCACTGTGACTGCAGTAGAGTCATTCAGGTTCCTGGGCACCACCATCTCTCAGGACCTGAAGTGGGACATTCACAGCCACGACAATGAGGTATATTGGAAAACGCTAATAGGCTTGTCAATTCAGCACCATAGTAATTTAACTTGAAGTTATTAACACTGTACAAATAGCCTATGAGTTGGCAGAAATGTATTTATTATAAATGTTACTGTTATTACATATTGGGGAATAGGCTATTTTAATTTCATAGAAGCTGTTTTGTAGTTTTTTCATGTTTAGTATTTTTTTTAAACTATAAATTTTATAGTTTATTATTATTTATTTATTTTAATAACCATATAACCATGGTAATGAGGACAATGGTTTTACTTCTTGTGACCACCATCCTACTAATACTAGTCAGTTAAACTCTGGATACTTCTTTCTTTTTAGATGTTTAGTTCTAATGAATTTTAATTGAAGTAAAATGTTAATTCAACAAGGGCCTGATTAAAGATAAATATCAGTCTTATATAAATTAGGTGCTTATTATTTACAAATAATAAAGTTCTTAAAGGGAGATTCACCAAAAAATTAATATTGTCATCATTTACTCAACATCATGTCATTCCAAACCTGTATCAATTTCTTTCTTCTGTGGAACATAATTTGAGAAATTTTTGTCCATACAGTAGAAATCAAGGGTAACCAAAATGGTTTGGTAACATTCTACAAAATCTTTTCAACAGAAGAAAGTCATTTGGAATGACATGAGTGTGAGGAAATTATGACAATTTAAGGCCAAATCTGCCAGAGCATTTCTGGAGGACAGTGGAGCTTTGTCTCAGTCTCACAAGTGAAGGTTGAGAAGGAGGAGGGCAGCTATGTTCACTCCGGTGGTCCTGGAGGACCCAACTCCAGTGGTCCCAAGTCCGGTGGTCCTGGATGACCTGGCTCTGGTGGTCCCCAGTCTATTGGTCCTGGAAGACCCAACTTCAGAGATCCCAAGTCCAGTGATCCTGGAGGACCTGACTCCAGGGGTCCCTAGTTCAATGTTCCTAGACAACCCGCTCCAGAATGGCAGGCCACAGAAGCCACCACAGAGCAGCCCAAACTTATAGCTGCTGCCACAGTCAAGAAAGCTGTCTTCGCCTTTAACCTCATAGCTGTTCTGAGTGCATGGGCCGTTTCAAGGTCTGCTCCTACATCCACTCAAGAATCCACTCCAGTGTCGGCTCCAGCCCCTGAGTCCGCTCAGTTTATCAAGTTCAATCCAGAATCCATTACAATCCGAACTAATTCAGAGTTCCTTCCAATTCCAGAATTCAGTCAAAAGTCTGCTCCACAAAAACCCGCTCCAGCCTGGGAACCCTCAGAATCCACTCAAGAATCCACTCTAGTCTGGAAGCTCTCTGAGTCCACTCCAGAGCCCAGCCTAGATCCCACGCTCATCACAGAGTTAAGCCAGGAGCTTTCTCCAGTTCTTGAATCTGTTACTGAGCCTGCGCCAGTCTATGAATCCCTTCCAGTGAATGAAAACCCACAGATGACTTCCATTCCCGAGTCTAGCCCAGAGAGGGCCTCTGTTCCTGAGTCTAGCCCAGTGTGGGCTGCAGTTCCCGAGTCTAGCCCAGAGAGGGCCTCTGTTCCTGAAATTAGGCTAGAGAGGGCCACTGCTCCCGAGTTTAGCCCAGAGAGGGCCTCTGTTCCTGAGTTTAGCTCAGTGAGGGCTCCAGTCCCCGAGTCTAGCCCAGTGAGGGCCTCTGTTCCCGAGTCTAATCAAGAGAGGGCCACTGTTCCCGAGTTTAGCCCAGAGAGGGCCTTAGTTCCCGAGTCTAGCCCAGTGTGGGCTGCAGTTCCCTGAGTCTAGCCCAGAGAGGGCTTCTGTTCCCAAGTTTAGCCCAGTTAGGGCTCCAGTCCCAGAGTTGAGCCCAGAGAAGGCTTCTGTTTCCAAGTTTATCCCAGAGAGGACTCCAGCCCCTGACCAGAGCTCAGTACAGGCTTTAGTCTCTGAACACTGTCCAGTGCCGACTTCAGCATCTGAACAAGGAGGCGATCTCGTTCTCATCCCAGAGCTCAACCAGAATCCCACTCTCAACCCAAAGCTCAGCCAGGATTTTGATCTTGCTCTAGAGTTAAGCCAGAAATCTGTTCTAATTAATGAGTTCTCCACTGGTGGGCCTCGGTGGGGGGTGGGGGTACTGTCACAGCCACCAGCTCAGCCATCTCAACACACTACATTTCCCATCATCCCCTCTGGCTACTCTGGGTGCACTCAACTGGCACAGTCACCAGCTTAGCCATCTCAACACACTACATTTCCCATCATCCTCTCTGGCTACCACCTGTGCGCACTCAACAATCATCACACCTGCCTGCCATCAGCCTCATCAGTCCCTCTTCATAAGCCAGCACCAAACACATATGGTTGAATGGTCTCAAGGTTGCATGATTATCTGTAGCTCCCCTCTCTTTCCATTTGGATCACGTTCCTCTTGGACTGTTACTTACCTGTTGGATTTGTTTGAATGGACTTCTGAGTTTCGTGTGGATTTACCTGCAAGAAAAAGATAACGATTTATATCTTCAGTTAAGTGAGATTCCTGAGACTGTTTATGTTGATACTTACCCGTTTGACTTGGCAATCTATCTGTGGAAATAAAGAAGTTCGTATAACCGGTACCAACCTTGTCCGTCTCAATCCTGTTGTGACAACACCAGTGATTCAGTGACCCATTCATAAAGACTGCCTCTTGCTTTGTTCATGAATGAATCAGCCGGATTGAACAAATCAGTTAAATGAAGGATTCAGTGTCTCGTTTATTAAGAATTGCCTGTATTCTATTCGATTTTATTTTATTGTAAGTCATGTAGGCTGATAAACAATTGCAAATTCAACAAGAAAAGCTAATACATTGTTCTAAATTCAAAATTCAGGTCTTATCTGATCGTCAGTCATATATTCTTTGTTGTGAAAACAGACACCAGTTATTCTTGGATGATTGCAACATGAATTATCAAGACATGTTATTGATGTAAGCGAGCAAATCAAGAGAAGAAAATCTTTACCTGACGCTGACATGTGCACTCTACCATTGCAACACAACCAGCTATCCAATATCAGTCAATTAATTCAATACTGGCATGGCAAAAAGGTAAGCTTGGAAACATATACAGTGAAACATTGTTAAATCAGGCAATTTGAGTTTTCCATGGAAGAAAGAACTGCATCAATGCATTATGAATCAGGTCAGTAAAAACTGACTTTGCAGTAAAACTGTAGTTTCATTTTGTGTAGTTTAAGTACATGATGCACTTTCCTGACAGAAATGAGGCCAGTGCCATTGTGGTGTGACTGAATTTTGTTCTTTGCTCATAGATGCAGTGCAGAAGTTTTTGGGGCCGATCTTGACAGTTTAAGTAATGAGGAGGAGGATGACTTCCAGCTGTGCTCAGGGAGGAAAAGACATATTGCCCTGTTGAGTTCAGAAAGCTAGCACGTGGCTCGTACCTTTTGGAGCAAAGTTTCTGAGGCAGTATCTGCTGATCTTCATGGGTCAACCATGCAAGAAATACTTCATTTAACTCCAGTGTTGGGTGTAATGCGTTACTAAGCAAGTAACTAAGTAATTAAATTACTTATCCACTGAAAAAGTTAGGGATTACAGTTCAATTTTAGGTAATTTAATTAGTTACTTATAAAGTACTTGCGTTACATACAGTAAATAATTTGAAATCTAAATTTACCGTCTAAAGATAAAATTGAATGCATCGGCTTTAACCCTCCGCACGCCGGCTCATTCACTTTCAGATTTTCCTGATTCACAGAGAAACCTTAAATACTCAGATACATATAAGACTAAAATCAATAGAATCAAAAAAGTTTGAAGTGTCTACTTTTAAATGAACGAATTCAAATCAAAAACTATTATTTCTGATTATGTAATCCCTATGAAAGTAAAGCAAGACCAGTCATTCCCGTATCTGAAAGCTTTAGGTGTCTACTTTTAAATGAACGAATTCAAATCGAAACGAATATTCCTGATTATGTAATCCATATGAAAGCGAGGTACAGTCTTTCCTGTATCTGAAGGCCTGAAGTCTCTACTTTTAAATGAACGAATTCAAATCAAAACAAATATTCCTGATTATGTAATCCGTATGAAAGCGAGGTACAATCTTTCCCGTACTTAAAAGCTTGAAGTTTCTACTTTTAAATGAACGAATTCAAATCGAAAACGAATATTCCTGATTATGTAATCCGTATGAAAGCGAGGTACAGTCTTTCCTGTATCTGAAAGCCTGAAGTGTCTACTTTTCAATGAACGAATTCAAATCGAAACGAATATTCCTGATTATGTAATCCGTATGAAACTGAGGTACAGTCTTTCCCATGTCTGAGCTCATTATGCAGTCACCTTTCAATAGGAAAGAGAATAAATAAAAAGCAATACTTATTTTATACTTACACATACAGTATAATTATACAGTACAGTACATTAGATAATGGAAATTTCACTATTTTATATGTACAGTAATCTGTAGCACATGCTATACACCTTCAAATGTGTGACTGTCAAATTTGATTTGTTACCATTTTTTATGTGTACTGCATTTTTGCAGAACTGAGAAATGACTGCCTAGATATAGCTAGTCTTGTGTCAGGAGACCAAGAAACTGCTTTAGTACTATACACTGTAATGAAGTTTGGTCAAATGTGCAGAGGATGCTAAAATTATTTATTTATTTATTTATTTTATTTATTTATTTATTTTTGTTACTGTACTGTATTATGGTGCATACCAAGTTCATATACAATTCTTTGGTATTTGAACTTTTCTAGTGCTTTTCATCTACTGCAAGATTACTTTACAGTAGTAAAATGATTTTTTCCCCCCCAAAAGTTCATTGCTGAATTATACATCTTTATCTGTAATTTAATTTATCTATACTGTAATAGACATTGAGCTGCAAAAATAATTCCTGAAACCTAGTAAGAGTTTTTTGTTACAGTGTTATTGATCTGTGTTCACTGGGCAGGAAAGTCATCTGTGTATCTGAATTGTGTGTAAGCATTTACAGTTTTTTTTCAACTGCTTACACACAAAATTATTACTTGTCACACAATTTCTGAAACCTGACACGCACACACCAAATCTGCAAAACCATACACTAATTCTCGGCCTTTGACTCAGTTTTCAATTTCATAAAACACTTTTTGCAAAACACAACACAATTCTCTATGTAACACACAAAAATCTAACAGAAATAAATATTATGGCAAAGGTGTTGCAAATGTTTGCTTTTGAGATGTGTTTGTGATATTTTGAATGCAGTGCTTCATTTTGCAAGAGATGAGGCATTTTGTGTGTGCAATTCACAAAATTCATCCAAAAAGAAAAAAAAAAAACTTTTTCTCTTTTCTTTAATCTTTCCCTTTCTAGCTTGTACTTATTTGAACAATGCTTGAAACTTTGTATTACGATCTCTTCCTGTGTCTATTTGCCTCTTTAAGATGAATCGCTTGATGTATTCCCCAATTGTAAGTCGCTTTGGATAAAAGCGTCTGCTAAATAAATAAATGTAAATGTAAATGCAATTCCTGGATTTGTGTGTAAAGTTTTGAAAAAAGAGGCAAAGTTTTGAAAATGTAAGCAGTTGAAAAAAAAAACTAAGAAAAACTGTAATAACTTGATTGAAAAGTTTGAAAGAAATTTATGCTGGCTTGTCTTAAAGTCTTGTTTAAAAAACGTACATGGTTTGGTCAGTTAGATGTTCTAGATGTTTGCTAAAGGGTTGCTAGTTGGTTGCTAGGATATTCTGGGTGGTTGCTAGGCTCTTGCTATGCAGTTGCTGGGGTGTTGCTAGAGTGGTTGATAGAGTTTGTTCTGGGTGATTACAGACATTCCCACCTCTGGTAATAACAGAAAATCCAACATTGTTTTCAAAACGGATCCAGTTTCAGTACTTTGATATTATTGTATTTCTTTCTAATGTTAGGAAATTCAAAAGTTTTTGTTGCTCTTAAACTTGCACTGAATAAAACGTGATTTATACCATCTAAGTAGCCTATGTAATTTTAATAGAACCGCAAGTCTTCTTTAGTGATAAAAGCTAAGAAACATTTATAATCTGTTGAAGTTTTTTATATTGTGTATTGACTTGGTGCCATGATGGATATTGAATTGTTATTATTTTTCATTTTAAACAGTATAGATGATTACTTAATGGTAATACAGTATTTGTGAACACAACTGTGTATGTCAGACCATAAATCCCCAGAAACTATGCATGGGGGCTTGCTTTGGTGTTTCCACCCCTTCATAGACCCCATGCCACCCCTTTGCCACCCTAAAAATTATTTTCTAGATCCGCCCCGATCCCTAAGAAAACGTTGTTTCGTTATTAACAGTATCATCTAAAGATTACCAAATACAAATAAATAAGATGTCCAAAGTATATAGCTCCCATCATGGAAATAAAGCATTACACTTAAAGGGGTGGTTGATTGCGATTTCCCTTTTTTTAACCCTAGTTAGTGTGTAATGTTGCTGTTTGAGCATAAACAATATCTGCAAAGTTGCAGCGCTGAAAGTTCAATGCAAACGGAGATATCTTTTAAAATTCTGGCAGTTTAATAACTACAAAAACGGCTGGTAAGGGACTACAACGAGTTACTTCCTGGATCCGTTACATCATGAACCCAGATAAACCCCGCCCCCGGAACATGTAACGAAGGGGGCCAGGGCATATTGTGCTGCTTTAGGGAAGAGGAAGAGAAAACTAGGGGTGCACGTAAAAATATATTCACATATGAATCGCAATTCTATCTTCTAACGATTCTAATGGATTCACAAGTTTCAAAATCAATGTTCTAAAACAGTGGTTCTTACTGTTGCTCGCGTCGCCCTGCTCTGCATCTCTCTCTCTCTCTCATTCAGATCGTCAGATCAGCTCCAACAAACTGTTCCAATTATACACTTATTTTCACATAGCTATGAGAAGCGATATACATGGACGTGCGTGCAGTTGCTGTGCTGTATTAAAGCTTTAATCAGGATAAAACCGTATATTAAAGGAAAACGTCACCGTTTTTCCATATTCCAATATGTTTTTCCCTTAATTTAGACGAGTTGATACGTAGTTTTTATCCGCTTAGAAAATCGCCCTGTTTTATTTTGTGTCACGATACTTACTCGTGTAACTACTCATGTAACCGTCTTTAAATAGGAAAAACATGGAAGTGTTTGGTAGCTATTAAAAATTCATCTCTGTTTGGATCCTAAGGAATGAATGGTGCTAAGCTAAACGCTAGCATAGTGGCGCCGCGCGCTAGAGCGATTAAGTGCACGCACTGAGACGGGAGAGGTACGTATCAACTCGTCTAAATTAAGGGAAAAACATATTGGAATATGGAAAAACGTGGCGTTTTCCTTTAAAAGCTAACAGAAGCAGTAGCATTTACAAACAACAGAGTATCTAAAAGTATGAGACAACAAGAAACAAACATACCATTAAGAGCCATAGGTTCTGTGCGATCTTCTTCACTAATATTCCCTACGTCTCAATCGGTCTCAAATTGATAAGCAATATAGACGATGCCACTGTTTACAATACAACGGAGCACATGCAGCTGAGGCGAGGGGCGGGACGTTCAGACGCACACTCGGCGGTTTAGCGAATCACAACACACTGAGCCAGCTGACCAATCTCAGCCCATTGCGTATTTCTGAGGGAGGGTCTTCATTAAAACAGGAAATGAGCGAGGCCTTTATCAGAGAACGGACAGAGCGGTGTGGAATAAAGGTATATTACATGAAAAATAATGCGTTTTTTTTAAAAAACGAAGCATGAACACATGTTAGACTGCACCCCATAAACACAATCAAGCCTAGAAAAAAAAGAGTCAACCACGTCTTTAAATAAAGTGTTTTGCTCATTTGACTGACAGCATTGGGGGCTCAAATGTTCAGTAAATCGATATCAACTTCAATACTTCCGCTCTTTAGACATTTAGATATCTAAAATGTGCATTAGAAGGTCAAAAAGATTTCACTTGGTTTTGATAGTACCTCCGCTAAATGCTCTGTTTCACAGGTTAGTTGCATAATGTCTAACAGCAAAGCACACTTGCCATAATTGCTTTGCAGGTGTTGTTGCAGTCTGACTCAATGGAGTAGAGGGAGTCCTCATTAGAGGGTATTTGATCTCAGCTCTGGGCTTTGTTCTCTCAATATGAAGGGTTTAAAAGCTCTTTTCTGATATACTATACATTATACTATAAAGTGCTTTTAGTTTTTTTTTTCTCTAGGCCTTGTATTTCTTTCAAACAGAAAGGACTTGGTTTTTTAGAATATGTAGAAAATGTGTAGGTGTCAGGATTGTGCAAAATTCAGACTTGAAAAAATTGAATCCATGATGGAATGACAGGTAGAAGAATGTGAAGGTCAAATCAAAGGAATTAAACAATGCATTCTGGAAAATTAAGGGGACAGTTCACTCAAAATTCTGTCATTAGTTCCTAACCCGTAAGGCCGTTCATATTCATAACACAAATTAAGATATTTTTGATAAAATCTGAGAGCTTTCTCACCCTGCATAGACAGCAACAGAACTGGCACGTTCAAGGCCCAGAAAGGTAGCAAGGACATCATTAAAATAGTCCATGTGACATTAGTGCTTCAACCGTAATGTTATGAAGCTACAAGAATACTGTTTGTGCGCAAAGAAAACAAAAATAATGACTTTATTCAACAATTTCTTCTCTTCTGTGTCATTCTTTGATGCGCATTCATGAGAGTACAATGGTGCATGCACATAGTGCTGTTGACGCAAGAGCCGCCATTCTGACGTAGAACCCAAATGCACTGCACCTTGTTTACAAACAGAGAAAGACAAATGCTGTACATAAAACTTTCTTCGTAAAACATGTCTAAACATTTTGACAGAGAGGATGACTTAATTCAGAGAGGATGACTTAACAAAATAAACAGATGATGAACTAAGAGAGAAGGATGTTCTACGTCAGAATGCCAGCAGCACCAGACACTTGCGTATAAAAAAAATATTATTGTCCTAGCTTCATAAAATTATGGTTGAACCACTTATGTCACATGGACTATTTTAACTATGTCCTTACTACCTTTCTGGGTCTTGAAAGTGTCAGTTGCGTAGCTGTCTATTCAGGGTCAGAAAGCTCTCAGATTTCATCAAAAATATCTTAATTTGTGTTCCGAAGATGAAGAAAGGTCTTAGGATGATGTTACATGGGGCAACTTTTTGAGCAATATTGCTGGGCAACTTTGGTTAATGTTGGAATCAACAGGCAACTATGAGACACAGGGCCTACAACTGATTTAAAGTATCCAGATAGAATTTTTTTACCCATTCTCAGTGGGAAAGTGTCCAAGCAACATTGCTCAAAAAAAGTTGCCTGTTGTATCATCATCTTTATGGGTTTGGAACAACATGAGGGTTAATGACAGAATTTTTGGGTTAACTAATCCTTTAAGTATTCTTCCACAATGATTCACAAAAGGTAGTTTAAATATCAGTTAATTAAACATGATGAAATATACATACTAAAAACTATCTATCTATCTATCTATCTATCTATCTATCACTTAGCTACAGTAAGTATTACAGTCATGTGAATGTTTTTGAATCTCAATTTATTTCAGTTATACTTTTGTACAATCAAACAGTTCAGTTCAAATTCAGGAACTGAATTGGAATTCAAAAGGCATTCTCAAATCGATTCTGAATGGTGCACAACCATGATATAGGGAAACAGCCAAATAAAGAATGTCTTAAAAATATCTGTGAGGGTTAGGTTTTAGTACCTAACCTTTCAGAACATCAATGGTAAATAATAGAAAAACAAACGTGTGTGTGTGTCTGTTTGATTAGACCACAAACTCACTGCATAAACACTTCATCACCAATATTTGTCAGCGCTTGAAGTGTTTAAACACTCGCAGTGGCAGTACCAGGGGCATTGCCAGAGGCTCAGAACTAGTAGGACAATGCCTGTCTCTCCATTGTGGAAAAGACAGACATTCATTCAGGTCAGGTTTCAATGAAGTCAGCAGACAAATTAAAATGCATTCTGCTATTTGCATAAACAATCAAATACTGCCAGGCAAAGGTATTCAGAACCTTCTGAAACAAGAGAAGCCAGTTTGATTATTAAATTGGGAAATCTCAGGATCTGTTTCACAAATTCACTGCCAATGACAACACTCATCATAGCTGAAGTATCGTGTGAAGTTGCGCTTGTGTATGTTCCAGCTGTCCCATAATGTCATGTGCTTGAAGCATTAAGCAGAATACACAGACAAGTATGACTACAATCATACGTCAATCCCTGAAGTTAAATAATTGTCAGTGAAAGAATCCTCAGAAGCTGTGTCCACAAAGACAGTGAGGGAGCTCATATCATCAAGAGTCCGGCACACTTTCAAAAGCAGAAGGAGATCAAGAACAACAATGAAAAAGAAGAAAGAGCAGCGTTAAAAGAAACGAGAGAGAAACTGTGCCATAATATGACCCAGATCAAAATGAGTCACTGCAGAGATGGGACTGCTGACGTACCATATCGAGATATCACATCAGGGCAGATTAAAGACTTGTGGAACTCTAATATAGGAAGGACGGAGTTATAATATAAACATTTCCTAGTAGAATAGAGTCTTAAACATGTTTGGCATTAATGAGAAGGGGGTTGGGGGATGGGTTACGCCAAACATTATGGGATTAATTGGAATGCTTGGTCCACGGAAGTGTGCTGATTCTCCGCCAGTTGTTTTCTGTTTTTTCCCGATTAGGTGACACCTTGGCTGAGGCACTCGTGCTCCAGAATAAGAATGACTCCTCTAGGGGTCCGCTGCTCTCCCTCAGTCTTTGCCGCGAGCATCAGAGAGCAGGTGTGGAATTTTAATGAAGGTGTTTGAGGAATAAACGGGGAGGTTTTTAGTCATCTACACAACTTCACATAATCAGCCTCTTTGTATAACAGCATCAAACTGTTTTTTTCTGCTTTGGATGAAGTCCTCAAAGATTGCTCGAGAGTCATGTTAAAAACACAGGTTCACAAAATCCCCCCAAAATAAGCTCCTGTCATTGTCTCGGGAGGCTGAGCAATAATAAAAAGCAGTACGGTGCTGTTTATGAGGTATATTAGAATATGTGTGCCATTCTTTCCTGACGTTTTAGTGGCACAGTAGGATTTAAAGAGCATTGAAAGCATCAATAATGGCAATGAGTCTAGTCTGAGGGGAGCCACTGACATTTTTCATGGGCTGTGAGCCGTGAAGGGAGCGGTGATACTGTTCATATGATTACATATATAGGAACCGACCCCAAAACTATGCTGCCATGTCATGCCCCCTGTAATAAATGCTTATTTCATAAGGGATTATTTAACCTTGACATTTCTCCCTGGCACAAGCAGAGAATCTCTACAGATTCATTTAGACAGATGCCCACAGAAGTTCTGACTCGGAACAGAAACGGGATGTCAAGGAGGCATCATCCTCCAGCTTCGAAAAGTAATTTGATTATCAGCCTTACAGTGCTAGTTTAAAATAGGAGATGAGAGAGTTGCAGGGACCTCTGGCTATGAATCGTGATGGTGTTATGAATGTGCGCATGCATTATGAACTTAAAATATGAAGACTCTATTCAAACGAGATATTCGGTGCTATGCAATAGTTTGTTGAGTTCATTACTTGCTACCAAATTACAGCAACAGATCTTGTTTGCATGACACTGCATAACCATCCAAGCTAATTTGTGCTTGCTTGTTTCGACAAATTATTGATATATCTTAAGGGAAGGGGCTTTTTAATCTCTTTTTGGGGTATAATTACTAAAATGGATAAATAATGACCAAAATGTCACTCTGGTAACATTCAAACATCAGTTTGGACAATAATAAACTGTAGCATTATGGCCTATAGAACATATATGTGTGTGTGTGTGTGTGTGTGTGTATACAGTGCCATCCACTAATATTGGCACCCTTAGTAAATATGAGCAAAGGTGGCTGTGAAAATAAATCTGCATCATTTGTCTTTTTGATCTTTCAATCAAAAAAATTCACAAAATTCTAAACTTTCATTCAGGTAATATATATACATACATATATATATATTATATATATATACACAACCTGAATTCCAGAAATGTTGAGATGTTTTTTTTAAATTTGAGTAAAAAGAAAACTAAAAGACAATATTTTATTCACAATAGAACATAGATAACATAACAAATGTTTAAACCGATTTGGACTCGTCTTACCATAGAACAATTTTCCACTTTGAAACAGTCCATTTTAAATGAGCCTTGGCCCACAGGACACGACGGCGCTTCTGGACCATGTTCACATATGGCTTCCTTTTTGCATGATAGAGCTTTAGTTGGCATCTGCAGATGGCACGGCGGATTGTGTTTACAGACAGTGGTTTCTGGAAGTATTCCTGGGCCCAATTAGTCATGTCAATGACAGAATCATGCCGATGAGTGATGCAGTGTCGTCTGAGGGCCCGAAGACCACGGGCATCCAACAAAGGTCTTCGGCCTTATCCCTTACGCACAGAGATTTCTCCAGTTTCTCTGAAACTTTTGATGATGTTATGCACTGTAGACGATGAGATTTGCAAAGCCTTTGCAATTTGACATTGAGGAACGTTGTTTTTAAAGTATTCCACAATCTTTTTACGCACTCTTTCACAGATTGGAGAGCCTCTGCCCATCTTTACTTCTAAGAGACTTTGCCTCTCTAAGACATCCGTTTTATGTTACAGACCTGATGTCAATTAACTTAATTAGTTGCTAGATGTTCTCCCAGCTGAATTTTTTCAAAATAACTTGCTTTTTCAGCCTTTTGTTGCCCCTCTGCCAACTTTTTTGAGACCTGTAGCAGGTATCAAATTTGAAATGAGCTCATTTAATGGATAAAAGTGTAAAATTTCTCCGTTTAAACATTTGTTATGTTATCTATGTTCTATTGTGGAAAAAAATATTGGCTCATTTGATTTGAAAGTCTTTTAGTTTTCATTTTATTCAAATTTAAAAAACTTCCCAACATTTCCGGAATTTGGGTTGTGTGTGTAATATATATATATATATATATATATATATATATATTGTGACGAGCATCCCGAACACTCATCAGCGTTGCCCTGGAGACGGACACCTACACCCGCTCATCACAGCTGGATCGGCCACACCTGAGGCTCGTTTTCCCGCGGCCAGATAAGCCGTGCGAGGCTGGGTAAGGAGGAGACGGGTCTCTTCTATGCAGAGGACTAACGTGCCTACTCTTCTTAATTTCAGACGCCAGAGAGTGACCGATCCAGCTCTGCCACGAGCACAGCTCCGACTCACCGCACCAAGGAAATCACCCACGGAGAGCACCACACCTCCTCAGCAAGCCACTCTTCACTCTGCACCCTTTCTTTGTGAAGAAATCCACCCTCCGGGGTATTTATTTGAGCTCTCCTTGTCGTGTGATACTTCCACCCCGTCACAGTGGTGGAGAATGCAGGCAGGTGAAAAGGAAGCTCTCGCCGACAAGTGATCTCCACCATATTCAAAAAAAAAAAAAAAAAAACCCTGTTTATTTGTGTTTCCAGGAAGGTGGGTACTCCTCCCCTCAGGATGGAAGAACTTCTCCGGCAGTTAACGGACGTCAGCCTGCGCCAGCACCAGATAGTAGAACACCTGGCCACACGCCAGGGCCAGGCTGACCAGGAAATTGCAGCCCTTCGCACGGCTGCCCGCCAGCGCGTTCCGTTACCGGATCCACGGGTACAAGCCACCCAGCTCCTGCCGAAAATGACCGCCCACGACGATGTGGAGGCGTACTTGCAGATGTTCGAAAATACGGCTACCACGGAGGGGTGGGACCCGGACGACTGGGCCTGTGCACTGGCCCCGTGCACTGGCCCCTCTCCTCACGGGCGAAGCCCAGCATGCCTTCTTCAGCCTCCCAACTACAACAGCGGAGAGATATGAGGATGTAAAGAGGGAAATTCTGGCCTGAGTGGGGCTGTCTCCAGTGTGCGTGGCCCAGTTTTTCCATGACTGGACGTACCAGCCTTGAAGTCCCGCTCGTGTCCAAGCAGCTGAACTCACTCGTCTGGCACATCATTGGCTGATGGTTGGAACACCCACGGCTGCCCAAGTAACGGAACGTGTGGTGATCGATCGCCTCCTCCGGGCCCTGCCCCGTGTTTTCCGCCAGGCGGTCGGCATGCAGAATCCCACAACCACGTTGGAGCTAGTGGAGGCGATTGAGCTGGCTGAGGCGGCCCACCAACGCGAGGCTGGGGAGCGAGTACCGCCTTTTCCCCGGAGGGTGGCTCTGGAGCAAGGCGAGCCGTAGGGCATCTCGCGGCCGATAGACAGGATGGCGGCCCCCGAACCTCAGGACGAGTCCATGCCAACAGCGCCCTCTTCTCCCAAAGCTCAGACTTGGTGGGCAGGTTGTGTGGTGCACCAGGAGCTGCCTAAGGGAGCTCCAACGGCCGAGATTGAGATCAACGGCCGGCTGTTCAAAGCGGTGCTCGATTCAGGCAGCGCCGTTAGTCTCGTCCAGGCGAAGATTCTTCCCCCACCCTACGAGACCAAGACTATACTGCCGATTACCTGCGTCCATAGAGATACGCAGGAGGTGCCCGTTCGACGCGTCACCATCTCGGCGACCCCGGGTTCCTGGCCCGTAGAAGTGGGGCTCGTGAAGGATCTGCCGGTAACCGTATTGCCGGGCTTCGAGGCCCTGCTGAGCAACGCCACACAGCCTGTCAGCCCAAGAGGGGGCCACCATGGACGGCGTCCAATGAAGAGGCCCAACAGTGGGAGAGATGGTGAGCTCCACAGCAAAGAACATCGCCCACGAGCTCTTCTTGTTGTTCAGCCGGGTTGGCATACCGACGGAGATCCTGACCGATCAGGGAACACTGTTCATGTCCCGGCTAATGGCTGACCTCTGCCAGCTGCTCCGGGTAAAGCAACTGCGGACGACCGTATACCACCCCCAAACGGACGGACTCGTCGAACGTTTCAACCAAACCCTCAAGCAGATGTTGTGATGAGTGGCAGCAGAAGACAGACGGGAATGGGACCAGATGTTGCCATATGTCCTGTTCGGTATATGGGAGGTCCCCCAGGCGTCCACAGGCTTTACTCCGTTTGAGTTCCTCTTTGGGATACAACTTCGCGGACTGCTTGACGTGGCAAAGGAGGCTTGGGAACATCAACAACCCACCCCACACTGGTCCCTGGTCAAGCACGTCACCGAGATGAGGCAACGGATCGACCGTGTCATGCCATTAGTCCGGGAACACCTGGCCAAAGCCCAGCAGGCCCAAGCGCGCCACTGGGCATAACTGGGCAGCTCAGCCTCGGGAGTTCCAGACGGGCGACCCAGTCATGGTGTTGGTCCCCACCGCCGCCTGCAAGTTTCTGGCCACTTGGCGGGGGCCGTATACGGTGATGGAAAAGGTGGGACCAGTGACATACCCTGTACGGCAACCTGGGAGACGGAGCCCCCAGCAGCTGTACCACATCAACCTGCTGAAGAGATGGGTGGGGACCAGAGAACAGACCGTAGCCCTTGCCACCGTAGAGCCCATTCTGGTGGACACCAACCCCGGTCTGTCGGTGGCGCAGAAGGCTGAGCTGCAACACCTGATCGGTCAGTTCTCGGATGTGTTCTCCTCCGTCCACCGGAAAACCCAGCTGGTCCGACACGACATTAAAACACCCCCAGGAGTCATCGTGAAGCAACGGCCCTACCGCATCCTAGAGGCTCGTCGGCAGGCTATTGAGGAGGAAATTCAACAGATGCTGAAGTTGGGGGTGATCAAACCATCACGCAGCCCATGGTCCAGTCAAATCGTTCTGGTCCCAAAGCCAGATGGCACCCTCCGCTTCTGCAATGATTTCCGGCGCCTCAACGAAGTCTCGGAGTTCGACGGTTACCCAATGCCCCAAGTGGACGAGCTTTTGGATCGGCTGGGAAGGGCCCGGTATATTTCCAAACTGGACCTGACAAAAGGTTACTGGCAGGTACCGCTCTCGGACAGTGCAAAACCGAAGACAGCTTTTTCGACCCCAAGTGGCCACTGGCAATACCGGACCCTTCCCTTCGGCCTTCACGGGGCACCCGCCATCTTCCAGAGGCTCATGGACATCGTCCTTCACCCACATCAGCAGTACGCAGAAGCGTACCTCGACGATGTCGTTATCCATTCGGAGCGTTGGGAGGACCACCTAGACCGTCTGCGGAGGGTGCTTATGGAGCTTCGAAGGGCTGGACTCACCGTCAACCCTCGCAAGTGTCACCTGGCGCTCTTTGAGGCGAAGTACCTGGGCTTCCGGGTCGGTCGGGGCCTCATCAAGCCGCAGAAAAAGAAGGTGGAGGCCGTCCGCGCCGCCCCACGACTCAGCACAAAGACTCAGGTACGAGCATTCCTAGGGTTGGCGGGTTACTATTGCTGCTTCATCCCCAACTTTTCCTCCTTAGCCGCCCCCTTGACAGACCTAACCAGGAAGGGGCAGCCTGAGCGCGTTATTTGGAGTCCAGAGACAGAGGAGGCATTCCATCAAATCAAGCGCGCCCTGACTGAGGAACCGGTCCTGCGAGCCCCAGATTTCGGCTGCCCCTTTCTGCTGCAGACGGACGCGTCCGAGGCAGGGCTGGGAGCCGTCCTGTCCCAAGTTCAGGAAGGTGAGGAACACCCTGTCTTGTATATCAGCAGGAAGCTGACGAAGGCCGAGAGGAACTACGCTACCGTCAAGAAAGAGGCTCTGGCCATCAAGTGGGCAGTCATGGAGCTGCGGTATGACCTGCTGGGCCGAAAATTCACCCTCCTCACGGACCACGCGCCCCTTCAATGGATGGCCAGGGCTAAAGACACCAACGCCAGGGTGACGCGGTGGTTCCTCGCACTCCAGGATTTCTGCTTCATCGTCCGCCACCGAGCCGGAGCCTCCAATGCTAACGTCGACGGACTCTCTCGGTTCTGGTCTGCCTTCGCAGGTCTGTCAGGGGTCACTCCCCACCCACCCCCAGTTTCCCACTTGTTGTTACCTTATGTTTCCACCAGAACAACGCTTGGGGGGGGGTGTGACGAGTGTCCCGAACACTCATCAGCGTTGCCCTGGAGACGGACGCGAAACACCTACACCCGCTCATCACGGCTGGATCGGCCACACCTGAGGCTCGTTTCCCCGCGTAAGGCTGGGTAAGGTGGAGACGGGTCTCTTCTATGCAGAGGACTATCAGCAAGCCACTCTTCACTCTGCACCCTTTCTTTGTGAATAAATCCACCCTCCGGGTTATTTATTTGAGCTCTCCTTGTCATGTGATACTTCCACCTCGTCACAATATAATGTATATGCATGTAAAATGCATGTTATTATCTACAACTGACCTGAATAAGATATTTCATATAAAAGATGTTTACATATAGCCCACAAGAGAAAATAATAGTTGAATTTATAAAAATGACCCCGTTCAAAAGTTTACATCCCCATGATTCTTAATACTGTGTTTTTACCTGAATGATCCACAACTGTTTTTTGTTTAGTGATAGTTGTTCACGAGTCCCTTGTTTGTCCTGAACAGTTAAACTGCCTGCTGTTCTTCAGAAAAATCCTTCAGGTCCCACAAATTATTTGGTTTTCCAGCATTTTTGTGTATTTAAACCCTTTCCAACAATGACTCTATGATTGTGAGATCCATCTTTTCACACTGAGGACAACTGAGGGACTCATTTGCAACTATTAGGTTTGCAACTACTAAGAAGGTTCAAACACTCATAGATGCTCCAGAAGGAAAAAAATATCCAGTAAGAGCCAGGGGTGAAAACTTTTTGAATTTGAAAATCTTAAAACTTATTTTGTCTTCTGGGAAATATGTAACTATCTTTTGTAGCCTCTGAAGGGCAGTACTAAATGAGAAAAAAAAAAAAAAAAAAGATATTTAGGCAAAATAAGAAAAATGTACACATCTCCATTCTGTTCAAAAGTTTTTTTTTTTTTTTTTCTACATTTCAATCACCTGATGCAGGTTGGGTTCCTTGCCTTAACTGAGCTGAATAATTTCACTATTGTCTTCTGCTTTATTGCTGAATTGAATTTGTTCATAATTCATGAATTTTGCAACATCAACAGTGTTATTGAACTGAACCGAATCAACACTGAACTGACTCCACCATCTTCTGTAGAGCTGCTTATCGCTGAACTGACCTTGTTTCATAATGAATAAACTTTACAGTTATTGAACTGAACCAACACTGAACTGACTGGAGCTGAATAATGACACTATTGTCTTGCTACAGTTGCTTTCTAGCAGAATTTGGATTTGCCTAATTTTTTTAAGTTTGCGTCACTGATTTTCCCATTTAATACTTTGAAGCTGCTTTCAGATGATCTCTATTGTATAAAAATAAAGGTGACTTGCCTTGACATGTCAAACTGAGAGGTGTTTGGTTTGAACTTTCAAATGAAGCTACTCTATGGACTATTTTTACAGTGATTTTTTTTAAGCTTTCAGAGAAAACAAATAATGTTACAGGTTTACAGATGATACTATCACCAGAGTGAAGTTTTGGTGGTGCTGGATAAATGTCGGCAGGGTGACATTTTCTTATGAGAGCTTGTTGACAAGGAAGTTCGTAAAAACATGAAGTTCTTAGACTTTTAGCAGTTCAAACTTCTGTAACTTGGTTGTGCTTTCATCTCAAAGAGAATATATAAAGCAATAACCACAGGCAGGATGCCAGTGGTACGCTGATACACAGAAAACAGTGCTGAGGATACCGCATGAATACTAAAATGTGAAATGTGCTGATGTCTTGATTTTTTGAGCATGTGGCTTATTTTGAAATCAGCCAGAATAACAGGATGACCATCTAAGGAATTATTCTCCGGGTTGCTTACATAGTATATTGATAGATCCACTGTAACCCACAGGATTTTAAGACATGTGGGACATAGACGCTCTCTGTGCAACATTCTATATACTTTGGAGCTCAAAGAAATGAGAAAAGCAAAGTATAAACTCATTTTATTTACCTGGGGAAGGCAATATCTGAGCTACATGCCATGAGATGTTAGTATATCAGCAAAAACAGAAGGTATTCAGCAGGCACTCAGCCTTTATTTTATTTATTACTGGGCCAATGGAAAAAAAAATAATGCAATGCACTTCTTCTAAACATGTTCAATACTGTCTGTTATTAACACTCAAATGAGTGTTGAGTAGCTGTAAATGTGGTTTAAAATAAACATCTTGTTTATCGCTTAAAAACAGTCTTTTAAAGCTGTGCCAAACAACCCCACAATGTGTGCCAACCATCTTGGTGCCGGGGTTGGTTTGCACAACTGCACAGCATGAATTTACTCATTAATTAACAAAATAGGAAATATTTTGTGACATGCAACGTGTCGGATTTTTACCCAAAAACCTAAGCTTTGTTTTGGACCTAATTGGGTTATTCCAATTATAACATTTGGGTTACCCTACCATATCAAATAAGTAGAAAATATTTGCAAAGCTACAGTGCTGAGTATAATACTCCTGGATCCTTGAATGAATGTATGCATGCATGTACAGTATGCATGTATTTTCTTGTTTGAGGACCGTGAAAAGTCGTCACCCCTTGTGTTTTGATTCATGGTAACTGTAGGTTTGGAATTTCACACTTCGCATCCCTCTGAAAATCTTCTTCTTCTTCCTTGACTCTCAGGTTTTTTTTGTTTTTGTTTTTTTCACTGAGCAAGCAACACCATAACATATGTCATGCTCTGGAGCTCATACTACGAGTGCATAAAAACACATGTAAACAAGCTACTTGGCACAGGGTGTATCTTTATGCCTGAAAATATTGCATGAGTATGATGAAACTAGATGGCACTGATGAATGAGATGTACACCTTGGGTGCAAACACCATATCAGAATTTAACCTCTTGATAAGACTGTTTGTCATGCAACTAAAGCACCAGTAAATTTTAATCTTACATTCTTTTGTCTTTTGTTTCACTGACAAAAGCTTGATTTTTTAAGTGCAAAACAGTGAATAATAGAAGCTTTTAAAAAATTTCAATTTCAATTTCAATTATAATGACTTATACTGTCTTTTTACGTGTCGCGTTGCATCGCGCCGCATAAACATTTCCATGTCTGCATTTGTGATCGGAGAAACGACAAACAAGCACTACACTGCTCAAAACTCGCGTTTGAATCGTCAGTTGCAAATTCTTTAAATAAGAAAATATACAGTGGGTACGGAAAGTATTCAGACCCCCTTAAATTTTTCACTCTTTGTTATATTGCAGCCATTTGCTAAAATCATTTAAGTTCATTTTTTTTACTCATTAATGTACACACAGCACCCCATATTGACAGAAAAACACAGAATTGTTGACATTTTTGCAGATTTATTAAAAAAGAAAAACTGAAATAATCACATGGTCCTAAGTGTTCAGACCCTTTGTTCAGTATTTAGTAGAAGCACCCTTTTGATCTAATACAGCTATGAGTCTTTTTGGGAAAGATGCAACAAGTTTTTCACACCTGGATTTGGGGATCCTCTGCCATTCCTCCTTGCAGATCCTCTCCAGTTCTGTCAGGTTGGATGGTAAACGTTGGTGGACAGCCATTTTTAGGTCTCTCCAGAGATGCTCAATTGGGTTTAAGTCAGGGCTCTGGCTGGGCCATTCAAGAGCAGTCACAGAGTTGTTGTGAAGCCACTCCTTCGTTATTTTAGCTGTGTGCTTAGGGTCATTGTCTTGTTGGAAGGTAAACCTTCAGCCCAGTCTGAGGTCCTGAGCACTCTGGAGAAGGTTTTCATCCAGGATATCCCTGTACTTGGCTGCATTCATCTTTCCCTCGATTGCAACCAGTCGTCCTGTCCCTGCAGCTGAAAAACACCCCCACAGCATGATGCTGCCACCACCATGCTTCACTGTTGGGACTGTATTGGACAGGTGATGAGCGGTGCCTGGTTTTCTCCACACATACCGCTTAGAATTAAGGCCAAAAAGTTCTATCTTGGTCTCATCAGACCAGAGAATCTTATTTCTCACCATCTTGGAGACCTTCATGCGGGCTTTCATGTGTCTTGCACTGAGGAAAGGCTTCCGTCGGGCCACTCTGCCATAAAGCCCCCACTGGTGGAGGGCTGCAGTGATTGTTGACTTTCTACGACTTTCTCCCATCTCCCGACTGCATCTCTGGAGCTCAGCCACAGTGATCTTTGGGTTCTTCTTTACCTCTCTCACCAAGGCTCTTCTCCCCCGATAGCTCAGTTTGGCCGGACGGCCAGCTCTAGGAAGGGTTCTGGTCGTCCCAAACGTCTTCCATTTAAGGATTATGGAGGCCACTGTGCTCTTAGGAACCTTAAGTGCAGCAGAAATTTTTTTGTAACCTTGGCCAGATCTGTGCCTTGCCACAATTCTGTCTCTGAGCTCTTCAGGCAGTTCCTTTGACCTCATGGTTCTCATTTGCTCTGACATGCACTGTGAGCTGTAAGGTCTTATATAGACAGGTGTGTGGCTTTCCTAATCAAGTCCAATCAGTATAATCAAACACAGCTGGACTCAAATGAAGGTGCAGAACCATCTCAAGGATGATCAGAAGAAATGGACAGCACCTGAGTTAAATATATGAGTGTCACAGCAAAGGGTCTGAATACTTAGGACTATGTGATATTTCAGTTTTTCTTTTTTAATAAATCTGCAAAAATGTCAACAATTCTGTGTTTTTCTGTCAATATGGGGTGCTGTGTGTACATTAATGAGGAAAAAAAAATGAACAAATGATTTTAGCAAATGGCTGCAATATAACAAAGAGTGAAAAATTTAAGGGGGTCTGAATGAATACTTTCCGTACCCACTGTATATGTGTGTGTGTGTATGCATATACGGTATATTAAAAATGTCTCTGTGTTTTTTGAGACATCAGTAATTCTTCAAAATATCTCCTGCATAGAGTTTTGGAATGGCATGAGGGTGAGAAAATGACAAATAAAAAAAAAAAAAAAAACTTATTAGGAACACTGCCTTCACCAAACATCAAACAAAACAGTCCAACACTCCGTGCTGCCTCGTACTCTCCTCTCTTGTCCCAGGTGTGGGAGCTGCTTAAATGCTGTCTCTCTGCCAATCACTGTAATTAGAGACAGGTGTTACTGACCTCCTTATCCCTGCTCATCTCCGCATTCGTTCTCCTGCTGCAGCTGCTCCTGCTGACTCAGGCCGGGGAGCCATCCGGCCTGCAGACCCTCCCTCTCCATTTCTAGAGAGAAGATCGGCCACATCCATCTGCACCCCCGGCCTGTGGACCACCTTGAATTTAAAAGGCTGTAAAGCTAGATACCAACGGGAGATCCGCGTGTTCCTCTACTCCGACCTCCTGAGACAGGACCGCCCCCAACCCCCTTTCCGACGCATCTGTCTGCAACAAAAAGGGGAGATCAAAGTTAGAAGAGTGTAAGAGCGGCCCGCCACACAGGGCAGCCTTTACCTTGGTCAGAGCCTGTTGGCACAGCTCCGTCCACAAGACCGGATCTGGCGCTTCCTTTTTAGTGAGATCAGTCAGCGGGCTGGTGAGCTCCGAATAATTAGGAATAAACCTTCTATAATATCCTGCCAGCCCCAGGAACTGTCTCACTTCTTTTGGTCTTGGGACTAGGGCAGGCTGCAATCGCAGCAGTCTTGTCAATTTGGGGACACACCTGCCCATGTCCCAAGTGGAAGCCCAGATACCTACGTCCAGCCAGCCTCAGTGATCTCAGGACCACGCATAGATGTTCCAGATGGCGCTGCCAATCATTACTGTATATAATGATTTCACTGAGATAGGCAGTGGCGTACGCGTTATATGGCCAGAGGATCTTGTCCATGAGACGCTGAAATGTGGCGGGTGCCCTGAACAACCCGAACGGGACAGTAACAAATTGGTGTAATGCGAAGGGCATTGTGAAGGCTGTTTTCTCTTTGGATAATGGCAATAAGGGGATCTGCCAATACCCTTTTGTTAAATCCAGTGTTGAATAAAAGCAAGCCGAACCTAATCGATCAAGCAGCTCGTCATTTCAGGGCATTGGATAAGCGTCCAATTTCGACACTTCATTCACCTTCCTGTAATCAACACAGAAATGGACTGAGCCGTCCGTTTTAGGCACTAAAACTATCGGGCTCGCCCAGTCGCTATGCGATTCTTCTATTACACCCAAGTCTAACATGGCTTTTAATTCATCCTGTACCACTTTTTTCTTGTGTTTACGAAAAATGATAGGGACGGCTGCGCGCCACTTCCCCGGGGATTGTTCGATATGGTGTTGGATGAGTTCCGTGTGCCCGGGCAGGGGTGAAAACAGATCCGCAAAATTTGCTTGCAACTTGGCTAAATCGGCGAGCTGCAGCGGCGAGAGGTCATCTCCCCCAGGGACCAAAGCGAGTGGATTAGTTTTGACAGCTGCTTCTGGTCCGAGATCTTCCTCTGCCGAAACGGCCGCTGCTAACTCAACCGATGTCACCTCATTCCAGCGTTTTAAAAGATTGAGATGATAGATTTGACATGAATAACCCCTGTCCATTCGCTTTACCTCATAATTGAGATCTCCAACTCACCGTGTAACCACAAAAGGTCCTTGCCACTTTGCGAGTAATTTAGAACTAGATGATGATAGTAATACAAGCACTTTCTCTCCCGGTGAAAATTGACGCTCGCACATACCCCTGTTGTACAGCCGACTTTGTTTGTCCTGAGCCTGGAACAAATTCTCCATATAGATCTGCCCCAAGGTGTGGAATTTTGCTCGGAGGTCCATGACATACTAAATTTCACTACGGCTGTTTGAAGGTCCCTCCTCCCAAGCCTCCCTAATGACGTCAAGCACCCCACGGGGCCGACGACCATAGAGAAGCTCGAATGGGGAAAACCCGGTGGAGGCTTGTGGGACCTCAGGGGGCTCGAGCCACTTATCCCAATTTTTGGCGTCTTCTTTCACAAACATAAGAACCATGGATTTTAATGTGTGATTAAAACGTTCCACCAAGCCATCCGTTTGTGGGTGATAGATGTTGGTGCGAAACGATTTAATGCCCAAATGTTCGTAAAGTTGTACGTCACATAAACGTCAATGTACGTCACATAAACGCCGTGCCCTGATCAGTGAGAATATCTTTGGGGATTCCCACTCGGGAGATGACTCGAAACAGTGCATCCGTCACAGTCTTTGCAGATATGGTGCATAACGGCACTGCTTCCGGATATCATGTTGCATAGTTCACCAGAAATAATGCAAAACTATGTCCGCATGCTGAATGTTCTAATGGCCCGATGAGGTCCATACCAATTCTCTCGAAGTGGATTCTACCAGTGGTAATGAACACAATTGCGCTTTTGAAACAGCCGGAGGGTTAACCAGCTGATATTCACGACATGCCGCACACCACTGGCGGACATTCTTGTGAATGCCCGGCCAAAAGAACTGGGCCATGAGACATTCACGTGTCTTTGCTTCCCCCAAGTGGAATATTAACAGGCACTAAGGGGTACTCCACCACATTCCCGTGCACACACCTCACCTTAACCTTGCGACTCATATCCAATGCCCTTTGTTGCATCAGGCTTTGATGAATGGAGGTTTGGTTACAGCCTGAATCCACCAAAGCCCGATATTTATTTGGTACTTGGTATTTGGTTCTGCCCAGCTTGATCGGGGGCAGTCACCGGGGAGTCGGGGACCCAGATCAAAGTTCCCACTTCCATCATCATTGGACACCTGTCCTGGAAATGACCTGGGTCCCCACATCTCCAGCAGGCCGGCCCAGGCTTTACAGCCGCCCCAGCGGCAGAAGGATGGCCAAGGGATTGGCGGAGAGAGGGGGGAAAAGGCGCAGGAACGGGGGCTCCAGCAGTCTCCCCTACGCCCCCTCGTGTCGCTGGTTCAACCCCTGGGGAAAACCCCCACACTGTGGGATCCAAGGGGTTCTGTTACCTCGGGACCTGGGAACAGGAATAGGCCGAGGGAGAGGAGGAAGAGAGGAAGCAGAGTTGGAGAGAGTGAGGTTAGGGAGGGGCTCGCTGACCCCGGGGCACGTCACCAGATGATCCTCAGCCAGCTGGATGGCTTGATTCAACGACACCAGGTGGTGGCATTGAACCCACTCGGCCGTTACTCGAGGAAGCCGAGCCACGAACTGCTCCGGTACCACCAGATCGATCACTCCCTCAGTGTCGTGTCTCAAAGCCATCAGCCACTTGCTGCACGCGTCCCGGAGCTTTTGGGCCATGATGAAAGGTCAGCCGTTATCACCCAGGTCCACTGAGCGGAAGCGCTGGCAATGTTGCTCAGGGGAGCGACCAACCCGTTGGAGGATGGCCCACTTCAAGTCGTCATAGGCCAGTAGGTTCGCGACAGGAAGCTGTTGTGCTGCCACCTGTGCCTCCCCAGACAGCAGCGAGATCAAGCGCACCGGCCACTGGCTGCGCATCCCCCCACATGCCTCCGCTGTTTTTTCGAAGAGGTCCACAAACGCCTCAGAGTCGTCCTGTGGACTTATCTTCGTCAGCGGTATGTGGGCAACGGTGGGGGCTGCATCGGGGCTGACCTCCCAGCCAAGCAAGTTCCGGAGAACCCGCCAGTCCTCTTCCTGTGCTTGGACCAGCAAGCAGAAGAGGTCATCTTGCTCCAGCTTGAGGTCCATCAGCGCCTGGTGTTGCATCTGATGAAGACAGGCAAGCGGCGTTGGAGGTGCTGGCTGCATGCTGACTTCTTTGTCCCGGGTTTCGGCACCAGTGTAGCGGTTCGCTGGGTTAGGAATGATGAAGAAGTCGGAGTGGCGAGCAAAACAGGCTTTATTGTCCCACAAATAAAGGAACATAAATTATTAGGTACACTGCCTTCACCAAACATCAAACAAAACAGTCCAACACTCCGTGCTGCCTCGTACTCTCCTCTCTCATCCCAGGTGTGGGAGCTGCTTAAATGCCATCTCTCTGCCAATCACTGGAATTAAAGACAGGCGTTACTTATCATGCATCTGACCTCCTTATCCCCGCTCGTCTCCACACTCGTTCTCCCGCTGCATCCCTCGCTCTACCACGTCCCCCTCGCCACAGTCACATTTTATTATTGGGTGATTCAACACATAGATGTTTTACCAGCTAAGAAAATTAGCACTTTTAGAGTTTCATCCCCCTATCTGTTGTGAGCATAAGTACATTTGCATCACAGGACTTTCTAAGTGATCAGCTGTGTCCTGTTGCATTAATTCTTCAAATATTAAAAGCAGGGAATGTGTCATATCAGTTATATCCATTGCTTCTGCATTCTAAGTCTTGCATTCGATGACGACATACACAGACCAGGATGAAGACGAGGGTGCTGACTTTGAGAGAAAAGCAAGCAATTTGGATGCTAAAAGAAAAGAGGAAGTCAATTAGAGCTATAGCAAAAACAAAGGTCAAAAAAAAAAGTTTGCAGACCACCGGCGACATCAGCAACCAACAACGCCTGTTCAGCTAAGAAAAACAACAGCAGTTGATGACAGACAAATCATAAAAGCTGTGAAAATGAACCCTAAAATACGTGTGTCTAAAATCACCAACAACCTCCAGAAAGCTGGGGTGATGCTCTGACAATCTACTGTCCACAGGAGACTTTGACATAGAATTACAGAGGCTACAGCAAGATGTAAACCTCTGACAAACACGAAAAATAGAAAGGCAAGATTAGAGTTGTGCTGAAGAAAAGCACAAAGGTGAGCCAGTAGAGTTTTGGAACTGCGTTTATGGACCGATGAGACAAAGATTAACCTTTATCTAAGTGATGGGAAAGCAAAAGTGTGGAGAAAAAAAGAGAACTGCAAATGATCCTAAGCATACAACCTCATCTGTAAAGCATGGTGGAGGTGGGGTCATGGCATGGGCATGTATGGCTGTCTCTGTAAGGCCTTCTCAATTTTAATGATGGCGTAATGTGTGATGACAGTAGCAGAATGAATCTGGAAGGAGACAAAACCATCTTGGCTACCAATATTCAAGAAAATGCCACCAGACTCATCAGAAAGCACTTCATATTGCATCAGGACAATGACCCAAAACACACTGCCAGTTCAGTAAAGGAGTTTATCGGGGCAAAGAAATGGAAAGTCTTAGATTGCCCAAGTCAATCTCCAGATTTAAATCTGATTGAATATGAATTTCACCAGCTGAAGAGGAGAGTAAAGGCAGAAACTCCCCAAAACAAGCAACAATTGGAATTGGCTGCATTAAAGGCTGGGAAAAGTATTTCAAAGGATAAGACCAAGAGTCTGGTGATGTCTATGGGTCACAGACTCACTGCTGTGATTGTGCGCAAGGGATCTGCAACTAAATAATAGCTTTTAATATCTGCCTTATGTTCAACTGTCCCAATACTTATGCTCACATACTGGTGGTGGTTGAGGAGAGACCCTCCCACATGATTGTAAAGCGCTTTGGGTGTACAGCAATACACATAAAACAGCGCTATATAAATGCATCATTCATTCATTCATTCATCAATGAGTGGGATGAACTCTAAAAGTGCTGTTCTTTTTATTTGGTAAAACATGTATGTGTTGAAACGGCTAATAATAAAATGTGACATTCTGTAGTTTTGTCTCATATTCATCTTTTAATCATATTTGCAAATATCTTGACTCCACAGCCAACAGAGCAATTTTGTTTTTACTGTTCCAATACTTTTGGAGGGCACTGTACATAGCTACAGAAACAATAAAGAAAGAAACATATAGTGTAATTATTCCACTGAATACACAAGGTAAATGACTAATGACAGTTGATAGTTAATGACACTACATATGCTAATACAATAGTGTTTTTTCTCTCTCTGCAGATCTATTTCTGCTGTGGCAAACGTGCTTCACAGGGTTTTACCTCCATCGCTAACAAGACAATTAATGGGTGTGATTTATAAGACATGTAATTATGTTGCTGTCTGAGATTTACATATTTCAAATATTTATATATATAAACTATATTGTAGGCTATATTGTTTTTTTTTCCACTCTCATTTTCAACTCGTTCCCTGGTGAAGGCTAATATGACCTTATAAGAGATTATGACTAAAATAATTCCGGTTGACTAACTTCGCAAATTGGTCATGTCACAAAGCACTTTGCGAGCTGCAGATTCAGCAGCATGTGGGGTGTGGAGTGGCATATAGCTACTCAGTCCAATTATGGATTGCTGTCACCACTTCCAGCTCCAAAAGCGACCGCATAAGCTTTGTAGCGATATACACACAGTTTGAACTTGACAGAGTGGATGGATGGCTGAAGGAAGCCTGTTTCCATTGCTACCTTCTAAATGTCCATATTTATTTCTAGCCTATTTAATATGATGCTGACATGTTTTGAAAGGAAGAAAAATGGGTCCTGGCTGCAGTATCAGCATTTCAAATGAATTAAAAAGTCATTTGAAATCTCTGCCGCTCACTTTAATACTGGCAGCCCTTCAGTGCAGCATTATAACAAATCCCATCTCTTGATCCCTGCCTAAATGGTGTGTTGTCATAGACTACGCAGGTCATTTTCCAGGCCACTTCCTATGTGATGCCTGGAATGCTGTCACCTGGCAATAGATTTTATTTATTTTTTCTTTTACAGTCGAATTAAAAAAAAAAAAAAAAAAAAAAACACTGACTGACCTGACTAAAATACAGATAAAAAGGCAAGCTATAGCATCACATTTACACGTAAAGAATATTCTTAGCTTAGTACAAGTTAATTTCAATTGACAGCATTCTTTGCATAATGTTGATTACCACAAAAATAAACTTGTCCATTGTGTTCTTTAAAAAAATAAAATGAATTAAATTAAATAAATGTTACATCAAGGCACTTACGATGCAAGTAGACTGAGGATTTAAAAGCAGAAATATGAAGCATATAATGTTAGAAAATATATATTTTACTTTGTGGTTTTTAAGTGTTATGTGTGTTATGGCAAGAGTTGTAAAATTGTTTATATTTTTAAACTAAGAAACTATTTTATTTATTTATTCTTAGAGGGATACTGTTACGCCCTATAACCATTTTAAGGCTCGTTAATTCAAACAATTAAATAAAGGATACAGGCTGAACATATTAAAGAATCACAACACCTGATGTGAATTTCAAGAAGCCTCTAATTAATTCATTTACGAAGTTCAACTCAAACATTCAGAAAATAATGGACAACAATTCAAGAATATTTATAAACATAATCTAATGGATAATAACAATGAAAGAATAATCAGCTCACGAGTAGGAAAGCTAAGAAAACAGACTCCTAACTACACCTGTTCTCGGAATAAAGTTCTTACCTGACTCCCGAAATAAAATTAAAAATGGGTGACTCTTCCGGACACCTGCTTCCCTCACTCAGCTCTTACTAAATAAACAAAATGTGAACTAATAAATAAATACACTACCCGCTACTGATAAGTGAGAAAGAATATCACATATCAAAACACAAATTTACAAGTTAAACCTAAGGGTAAAGAAAAACAAAAATAGCCTCAAAGAGGCGATGAGAGAGATGCTTGTGAGAACAATGGGAAGCGGAGCAACAGAGAGAGAGAACGCCATTGTCGCCTCGCAGCCTATTTATCCGGAATCCTTGATGGCATCACGCGACTCTAGAGGAATGGGAATACCCGACAACGCTACCTATGGACTCAGAAAAACGCAAATGATCTTACCTTTTTCTTTCTTCCCCTCCCCCTTTTTTAAAAAATAAAATAAATAAAGAGGGAAAATACAATTTATTCCCATTAGACATGAGATAAAGCGTCAGCAACAACATTATCTTTACCACGAATATGCCGGATGTCCAGTTCAAACGTCTTCAAAAAAACTCCAAAGCATCAAACATTGGTTATTGTTTTTCATTCGGTTGGGGGAAGTCGTGGCCTAATGGTTAGAGAGTCGGACTCGTACCCTAAAGGTTGCGGGTTCGAGTCTCGGGCCGGCAGGAATTGTAGGTGGGGGGAGTGAGTGTACAGTGCTCTCTCCACCCTCAATACCACGACTGAGGTGCCCTTGAGCAAGGCACCGAACCCCCAACTGCGCCGCAGCATAAAAATGGCTGCCCACTGCTCCGGGTGTGTGTTCACGGTGTGTGTGTGTTCACTGCTGTGTGTGTGCACTTTGGATGGGTTAATTGCAGAGCACAAATTCCAAGTATGGGTCACCATACTTGGCCACGTCACTTCACTTCACTTCACTTAAGACTAAAGGGTTATGATCTGTATAGACAATCAATAGATACGAAACGGAACCCACATAAATGTCAAAATGCTGGAGAGCAAGGACAAGAGCGAGCGGCTCCTTCTCAATGGTGGAGTAACGTCGTTGATGTTTATTAAATTTTCGTGAAAAATAAAATTCTCCTTGCTGGAGAGCAAGGACAAGAGCGAGCGGCTCCTTCTCAATGGTGGAGTAACGTCGTTGATGTTTATTAAATTTTCGTGAAAAATAGCAAACGGGATGCTCAACACCAGTCTGATCTCGTTGGAGAAGTACAGCTCCCCCACCTGTATCACTTGCATCAACAGCAAGCAAAAACTGAGATGAAAAATCAGGAGCAAAAAGGATAGGAGAATTAATCAGAAGCGCTTTGATCTTTTCAAAACTTATTTGACACGATTCAGTCCATTTACATGATACTTTGAGACTGAGGAGATCGATTAAGGGAGAGGCGACAACAGAAAAATTTACACAAAAATTCCTGTAATACCCAACCATGCCCAAGAATCAACGCAACTCACGGCACGTAGTGGGCACAGGAAAATGAGTAATAACCTCCACCTTGGACTCAACAGGCCGAACTTGTCCGCCCCCCAACAATCTTTCCCAAATATGTCACCGTAGCTCGTCCGAATTACTGACTGATTGACCATAAGATTAGCACGAGACAGATGATTCAACAATGTGTCAAGCTGTTTGATGTGTTCTGACCAGGACACGCTATAAATACCTAGGTCATCCAGATATGCCTGAACATTATGCATGCCCTCGATAACACGTTTTACCAACCTCTGAAAGGTTGCTGGCGCATTTCGTAAACCGAAAGCCATCACCGTATAATTAAGGAAATGGTCAGGTGTAACGAACGCGGAGATCTCTTTTGCGCGTTCCGTCAAAGTGTAATGGTCTGGGTGTTTCTTTCTTCCATAACGCACAATAGGTTACAAAAGGCACCTGCCAGTAACCTTTGAGCAGGTCGATCTTAGTCACAAAAGCAGCACTTCCGACACGATCGATGCAGTCTTCCATGCGAGGCAAAGGATAACTGTCTGTTTTGTGATGGCATTAACGCATCTAAAATCAGTACAAAAACGGAACGTGTCGTCAGATTTTTTACCAGCAAACAGGGTGAGCTCCAAGAGCTATAACTTGGCTCAGCGATGTTATTTTCAAGCATAAAGGTTACCTCTTTTTGCAACTTAGCTCGCTTCTCAGGACTGACCCTATACGCGTGCTGTTTTATGGGCAATGAATCGCCAACATCGATATCATGTTCTACCAGCGAAGTACGAGAAGGAACATCAGAAAACAAGTTAGTCCGAATGACATTAATCACGTCAGCACGTTCGGTAACAGTCAAATGGGAAAGAAAGATTTTGAATTATCTCAGAATTTTTCAACCTTCCCGCCACCAACTCTGTAGAGGGAAAATCAACTTCATCCTTCTCAAGTGTGGTCAAGACAGCGGCACTATCAGAAGCAACAGAGGACAATGGACAGGTCAAAGGTTTAGCACTGGACAGCACCTAATCAGCAGGTAAATCAGCACTGGACAGCGCCTGCTCTTTAATCACCGGAGAATCTGTAGGTGAGACAATTAACACAACCGACTTCTGTCCAGACAGAATCACCTGGCTGTCTCTCAAAGTACGGCTTAAGCATGTTAATATGACACAGACAAGTTTTTTTTCTGTCTATCTGATGTCATTATCACATAGTCAAGCTCACTCACCTTCTCTTTCACCTGGTAAGGACCGTAATAACGAGCCTGTAGTGCAGATCCAGGTACTGGCAACAGCACTAACACTTTATCACCAGGAGAAAAACTACAAAGCTAAGCACCACGATCAAAACGTGTTTTCATTCATTGTTGTGACATATCCAAATTCTTTATGGCCAATTCACATGCACGGTGCAGTTTCAAACGAAACTCGAAACGAAACATAGTCAAGGACATTGTTTGAACTCGGATCATTAGACCAATGATCTTTGATCAGCTTCAGTGGGCCACGAATGTTGTGTCCAAACACCAGCTCGGCCAGACTGAAGCCCAAAGATTCCTGCACTACCTCCCTCCCTGCAAACATAACCATAGGCACTCCCTCATCCCAGTCTTTCTGGAACTCCAAACAAAATGCACAAAGCATTGATTTTAAAGTCTGGTGGAACCGTTCGAGTGCTCCTTGGCTTTCTGGATGGTAACAGCTAGAAGTGCAATGTTGATTATGCAACTGATCCAGAGCCTGTTTAAACACACGGGACATGAAATTCATACCTTGATCTAACTGAATAGTACGCGGAAGGCCAAACAGTGAGAAAAACTTGATAAAGTGATTTCACAATCACTGGTGCAGTAATTTTCCGCAAAGGAATTACCCCCAGAAAACGCGTAGATGTACACATTATTGTCAGTAAGTACTGATTACCGGACTTCGTACGAGGCAAGGGACCGACACAGTCAACCATCACACGCTCAAATGGTTCACCAATGGCTGGAATTGGATATAATGGAGCAGGTGGAATAGTTTGGTTCATGACAACTTCGGCAATAACTTGCTACATCATTTTTTTTAAGCCAGGCCAGAAAAAAAATGTCGGATCACACAATCTACAGGGCTCCAAACTGCGACTAAAACGGTTGCATTTGCGACCAAAAATATTTATTTTGCGAGTGAAGTTTTTGCTGAGGTCGCCATTGGCGACTATATATATTTACATGTAATGCCATTTTTCCTGATTGTTTTCCCATCACATCTTTTATGTCACGTATTAAACTGAGACGATGCGCATCAAAGTTTTAGTGGAAAAAAGATTTTCAAACAGTGTTCATCTCTGCAGCACAGCAGCATTGACGCACAGCTGCTAAACCGCTCAGTTGTGCAGCGCGAGAGATCGGAATGACGGAGACATGCAAGTAAAAGTGCACAAAAGCAGCGTCTATTTTGTGCACAACTTGAACAAACTACAACAGGTAAAGCTGTCAGCTGTGTGCATATTGGCAATATCATTAACAGTTCTCGTTTATAATCATTACTAATATGGATTCTTATCAAGATCGTCTGCTGTGTTTTGTTAATGTGTGAACTTATTATTTGAAGCGTAGGCTACTTGCCGTCCAGTAATCGCAAAAAGCTTTGTGCTTTGTTAATTTTTAATAAACAATGTATCGGCTTTAAAATTATGCCAAATTCATAACGGAATTCAAACAATAAATACGTTTTTGGTGCTCTTTAATGCGGCAGGCACGATCGCTTTAGCGCCTCAGTTCAAGCGGCAAGGGAACCCATTATATCTTTCTCTTTAAACTACAGTACATAATGAACATAAATTAACATCAGAAAGTAGGCTATTTTATAAGAGAGCCTGCAGTACAACTTAGCCTACTGAAATGTCTCACGTAAAAGCTCATTCAGTGTTTCAAACTGCAGAAACGTGTAAAGCTTGTAAACATTGCAACGTTATATACATTTACCTCAGAATAACCATTCGGTGTCCATAAGCTCATCAGTCAGCTAGAAAAATAACTGTAAAGAGGAGTATTTTGCTATATTTATGCGCTATTACATATTAATATTTTTACTTAACCTGTTATCTACATGATTCGACCTATAAAATTGCATTTTACTAATCAACAAAAACAGACTGAATGTGTGAAAGACATATGACAACATTTATAGGATGCATTGAGGAGGAGCATAAAAAAAAAAAAAAAAAAAACTCAGTGGCCAAGTGATGCTTATGGTCCATATTGGTACAGATTCTGTGTAATGAACAATTCTTTGTGACTGTATATTTCAAGTTGGAAAAGACATTGTTCCCACTTTAAGTGAACCTTAGTTCCCCTTTCAGTCGGTCACTCCGAGTCACGTCGGATGACCGACGAAATTGGGATCTCGCCAGAGAGACCAATCCACTTCGAGTGTAACTAAACGAGCCAATGGACATTGGCATGCAATTACTGCATCCAGCTGCCGCTGATCACAGCGTGAGCATAAGAGGCAGCTGGTGCACCGCATTAATTCATCCTTTCGCTTCGGAGCCGAGCAGTAGTGGTTGAAGCTACTGCTCTCCCTTCCTAAGAGAGTGTTCTGCGAGCGAGTGCAGGCGTTACGGCGCAGTAGCGGTGGTCACGGTGTCCGGGAGAAAAAGATCATTTTCCTGCTGACAGCCACACGAGTGTGCGGTGGCCAGCTCCCCTGCGTGCTTCAGCACTAAAAGAGCATTTCTCTGAAAGAGCAATTTCTCTAAAAGAGTAACATGGGTGATCGCATCTTTTTAAAGATGTCTTATCACCCGTGCGTTTCTGGGTGTGGTCGTTTCCTGGCGCCTCAGGATGGTCACGATCGCTGCCTCACGTGTCTGGGCATTCAGCACGCTGAGGAGGCTTTCGTGGATGGTTCATGTTCTTCTTGCAGGGACATGACCATCTCGGAGTTGCGTAATAGACTCCGCTATGTCAAACATGGCGGAGTCCCTCTGCCTCTGCCGCGATCCGGCGTGCGCACCGCTGGATCCGGTGGAGTCAGAGGTGATTTGAGGATTATGGTGAGGGCTTCCCCAAGTGGAGCTCCTCACCCCTCAAGCACTCCGCAGCCGGTGGAGCTGCTGAAGGAGCACGCTGGGCCCTCTGCTGAACGGGGTGCACCACGCGTTTCCTTCGGTGCCCCCTCCGACGACCAGATGTCGATCACTGAATCAGAGGGCGGGCCCTCTCTCTCCGGGGATGACGACCTGGCTGCATTGCCCCCTTCAGGTGTGGTAGCGTTGTCCGAGCCAGACCCAGAGATGACGGCTATGCTTTCCCGGGCCGCCGCGAATGTCAGGCTTGTGTGTAATCCTCCACCGCTTCCCGATCCTTCAAGGCTGGACGAGTGGTTTCTCGGTGGGGGTCGCGCTTGTTCTCAGCACCCCCCTCCGGTGCCATTCTTTCCGGAAGTGCATAAGGAGCTGACAAGATTGTGGAAGGCACCTTTCACTGCCCGAAACAAATCTTGTGGTTCCTCCGCTCTCACCATCCTCGATGGTGGGGCCGCTTTGGAGTATGTGGGCATCCCCTCGGTGGAGCAGTCTGTGGCCATGCAACTGTGTCCAACAGCCGGTTCCACCCTGCGGGGTGACCCGTGTCTCCCCTCACGGGCCTGTAATTATTCGTCAGGTCTAACTGGCAGTGCTTATAGAGCCTGTGGGGAGGCGGCTTCTGCCCTCCACGCCATGGCGTTACTGCAGGTCCACCAGGCCAAAGCCCTGAAAGACCTGCACGAGGGTGGTCACGACCTGGCGGTTCTACATGAGCTGCTGCAACGGACCTCGCACTTCGAGCGACGAAGGTGACCGCACAGTCTCTGGGTTGTGCGATGTCCACGCTAGTGGTCCAAGAGCGCCATCTCTGGCTGCGTCTCGCTGACATGAAGGAGCAGGAGAAGGCATAGTTCCTGAATGCTCCCGTGTCGCAGACCGGCCTTTTTGGCTACGCTGTTGAGAGCTTTGCCCAGCAGTTCTCGGCATCCCAGAAGCAGACTGAGGCGATCAAACACATCATGCACCGGAGGAAACCTGCTGCTTCCACTCCGGCTGCAGCCCCTCAGCCTGCTCGTCGCCGTGGGCACAGCCGCAGCAGCCTTCCACCAGGCAGCGTCGTGGAGCCAGTCGCAGGCATTTTGTTTTTGTTCCGCCACTGGCCCAGCAGCCAGCGGTACCCAAAACATCAGTAAAAGACCAGTTTCCTCAATCTCTGGGTCTCAAGAGGAGGAGAGCGGTGAACCGTGCATCACGGGGTCACCTCCCTCCTCCTCTCTCGCCAGCAGGCAGCGGGTGGTTGCCCAAGAGCACCCCTCCTGCCCATTCGTGGAACCAGGTAAGGGCGGTAGCACTCCAGTCCCCGCTTCAAGTCGTCACACGCCGGGCTGTCACAAGCCTCAAGCCGGGTTCCTGTGTCTCCTCCCACACGAGGAGAAATCAGATGAGTGTTACAATACACACCCAGACCCTGCCCCCTGCCGTCACAGGCCAGGCCGTCACAGGCCCCGAGGGCGGTCCCTGTGTTCCACCTCGCTGCCCCACCGCGGGCATGTCGGTGGCCCCGTTGGTCCCGCTGGTACGGTCTCTCGGAGCCTGGTTAGCGCTCCCCAGTCTGTCTCGGTGGCTCCTGCGGACCATCAGACTCGGCTACGCGATTCAGTTCACCCGGCGTCCTCCCAAGTTCAGGGGCATCCGGTTCAATTCAGTCAAGGCCGTCGATGCCCCTGTCTTGCGCGCGGAAATTGCAGTCCTGCTGGCGAAGGACGCAATAGAGCCGGTCCCTCCAGCCAATATGAGGTCAGGGTTTTACAGCCCTTACTTCATTGTGCCCAAGAAAAGCGGTGGGTTACGACCGATCTTGGATCTAAGAGTTTTGAACCGTGCACTTCACAAGATGCCGTTCAAGATGTTGACGCAGAAACGCATTTTTGGATGCGTCCATCCCCTAGATTGGTTTGCAGCAATCGACCTGAAGGACGCGTACTTTCATGTTTCGATTCTCCCACGACACAGGCCATTCCTGCGATTCGCGTTCGACGGTCGGGCATATCAGTACAAGGTCCTGCCCTTCGGGCTGTCCCTTTCGCCTCGTGTCTTCACCAAAGTCGCAGAGGCGGCCCTTGTTCCCCTGAGAGAACGGGGTGTGCGCATTCTCAACTACCTCGACGACTGGCTCATACTTGCAAAGTCTCGAGAGCAGTTGTGCGCACACAGGGACCTGGTGCTCAGGCACCTCAGCCAGTTGGGCCTTCGGGTCAACTGGGGAAAGAGCAAACTCGTGCCAACGCAGAGGATCTCTTTTCTCGGCATGGAGTTGGATTCGGTCAACCAGACAGCATGCCTCACCCAGGAACGTGCTCAGTCGGTGCTGAACATCCTCAAGACTTTATCAGGCAGGACAGCGGTCCCACTGAAACTCTTTCAGAGGCTCCTGGGGTATATGGCTGCAGCTGCGGCCATAGTTCTGCTCGGTCTGCTCCATATGAGACCATTTCAGCACTGGCTCCATGGCCAAATCCCGAGGTGGGCGTGGAAATGCGGTACTCACCGGGTTCAGATTACACCGGCCTGCCGCTAGACCTTCAGCTTGTGGTCAGATCCTTCGTTCCTTCGGGCAGGAGTGCCCCTGGAGCAGGTATCCAGGCATGCTGTGGTATTCACGGATGCCTCGGCCACCGGCTGGGGTGCCACGTACAATGGGCACGCAGTATCAGGGGTTTGGACGGGCCCCCTACTGCGCTGGCATATCAATTGCCTCGAGTTGCTGGCAGTACTCCTTGCCCTGCGCCGCCTCAGAGGGCGCCTTCGGGACAGGGACGTTCTGGTCCGTACGAACAACACTGCGACCGTTGCGTATATCAACCGGCAAGGCGGTTTGCACTCCCGTCGCATGTCGCAACTCGCCCGCCACCTCCTCCTCTGGAGTCAGAAGCATCTGAGGTCCCTTCGTGCCATCCACATCCCAGGGGTGTTCAATCAGGCGGCCGAGGAGTTGTCTCGAGCAGCACTTCCTGGGGAGTGGAGACTCCATCCCCAGGCGGTCCAGCTGATTTGGAGTCGGTTCGGAGTTGCTCAGGTGGACCTGTTTGCATCTCCAGAAACCACCCACTGCCAGTGGTTCTACTCCCTGTCCAAGGCAACGCTCGGCATGGATGCACTGGCACACAGCTGGCCTCAGGGCTTGCGCAAGTATGCGTTTCCCCCACTGAGCCTGCAAGCACAGACACTATGCAAGATCAGGGAGGACGAGGAGCAGGTCCTGTTAGTGGCTCCATATTGGCCCAACAGGACCTGGTTCCTGGAACTCGTGCTCCTCGCGACAGCCCCTCCCTGGCCGATTCCTCTGAGGAAGGATCTGCTTTCTCAGAGACGGGGCACCCTCTGGCACCCGCGTCCAGACTTGTGGAAACTCCATGTGTGGTCCCTGGACGGGATGCGGAGGTTCTAGGTCACCTGCCCCAGGAGGTAGCGCTCACTATCGCTTCAGCGCGAGCACTGTCCACAAGACGGGCCTATGCGCTGAAGTGGAACCTGTTCGTCGAATGGTGTTCCTCTTACCATGAGGACCACCGGAGATGTTCGATCAGAGCCGTGCTTGCCTTCTTGCAACAAGGGTTGGAGCATAGGCTGTCCCCCTCCACACTTAAGGTGTACATTGCTGCTATTTCTGCCCACCACGTCCCCATAGAGGGGAGGTCGGTGGGGAAGCACGATCTGGTCGTCAGGTATCTTAGGGGGGCCAGGAGGTTAAATCCTCCGAGGCCTCCCTCCCTTCCCTCTTGGGATTTGGCATTGGTGCTAAGAGCCCTACAAACTGCCCCCTTTGAGCCGTTGCAGTCAGTCGAGTTGAAGTTTCTCAGTCAAGAGGGTGGGGGACCTGCAGGCATTTTCGGTCAACGAGTCGTGCCTTGAGTTTGGGCCGGCTGACTCCAGTGCAACACTGAGGCCCCAGACCGGCTATGTGCCCAAGGTTCCTACCACTCCCTTCAGGGACCAGGTAGTGAACCTGCAAGCGCTGCCCCTGGAGGAGGCAGACCCAGCCCTAGCTTTGCTCTGTCCTGTACGTGCACTGCGTCAGTACGTGGATAGGACTCAGAGCTTCAGGACCTCAGAACAGCTCTTTGTCTGTTACGGAGGACAGCAGAAAGGGAAGGCTGTCTCCAAGCTGGGGATGGCCCACTGGATAGTGGATGCCATCACCTTGGCTTACGAAGCACAGGGTGTGCCCTGCCCGCTCAGGTTGCGAGCTCACTCCACTAGGGGTGTCGCATCATCCTGGGCGCTGGCTCGTGGTGCCTCGCTAGCAGACATCTGTAGAGCTGCGGGTTGGGCGACTCCCAACACGTTCGCTAGGTTTTATAGGCTACGTGTCGAACCCGTTTCCTCCTGTGTTCTCACCTCAAACGGGTAGTGGCACTGAGAGGGCCGGCTCAGAGTCGGCTTGCGGCGTCCTTACGCCTAATTCTCCAGAGAGTTCCTTAACCAGGCAAACCCTGTTGAGTCCTCCAGCACTCCGGCGTCCGGACGCGGCGGAGAGTCCGGCGCCAGGCCTTTCAGCCAATGAATTCTTGAAATCTGGTGCGAAGCTAGTGCCCATATGACAGACCCTGCCGGGATCCCATATGTGTATTCCATGGTATGCTTACTAGAGCCGTGTTTCCCCTGGCAGACCATGTTCTGCCATCTCTAATGATGCAGCCTAAGCCATCTCAGAGACTTCCATGTGCAATAGGGCCCTACGGGGTTACTTCACATGTCTGAATGTCACTTAACCCCCTCTGGGAGGAGGTGACTCCGCAGTGTGCCTCTTCCAAGTGGAAGGGCACGCTTCCCAGTGTTATCCTAGTCCTACTGTTTGAGTTGCTCAAGGAACAACAGTAGTTGACCTTCTCTGTGTAGAGCCCGGTCCTATCGTCTGCCTTATAGGAAGGATTAGGAGGCCTACACAGGGCACTGGAAGGGGCAGCTCCTGTGGCGCTTTGGTAGGGATCCCAATTTCGTCGGTCATCCGACGTGACTCAGAGTGACCGACTGAAAGGGGAACGTCTCGGTTACGTATGTAACCCTCATTCCCTGAAGGAGGGAACGGAGACGTCACGTCCCGTCGCCACAGTCACTGTATCACCGCTGAGCTGCCGGGTCACCGGCTCAGCTCCTCAGCGAAAGCATGAATTAATGTGGTGCACCAGCTGCCTCTTATGCTCACGCTGTGATCAGCGGCAGCTGGATGCAATAATCACATGCCAATGTCCATTGGCTCATTTAGTTACACTCGAAGTGGATTGGTCTCTCTGGCAAAATCCCAATTTCGTCGGTCATCCGACGTGACGTCTCCGTTCCCTCCTTCAGGGAACAAGGGTTACATACGTAACCGAGACGTTCCCAGGTCATCTACAAGATGGATTAAAATGCTGATAAATATGAGACAAACACATGACAGTATGATTGAAATGTTAAAATGTAAAATAATAATAATAATAATAATAATAATAATAATAATGAATTAAACACGTTCATTCTGCGGACCTAAAAAAATAATTTGGCGCCTAAGTTTTTTTCTTATAGGAGCCAATGGCTCCTTACTCTTTTTTTTTTTTTTTTGTCTGGAGCCCTGAATCATATGTTGTGTTTACTCCCAAATGACCAGCAAACGGACCGTCATGCGCAAGTCTCAGGATTTCAGAACGATATGAGGAGGGAACTACTACCTGCTTAACAATTTGCCATTCATCAGCAGCAGCAGCATTTGATGGTCTCCACTTTCTCATCAGCACACCATCTTCATCAAAATATCCTTGCGATACGCACTGGAGTTGCTCGACAGGAACAACAGCTTCAAAGAGGGATGACATTTTCTCATCTTTCCTCTGTTCAACAATAAGCTGCTCGCGTGACAGAGACAATTTATCAAGCCCCATAGAATGTTCATCTCGTTTCTTGACGGCGATGTCTAAACCATCAACAGAGTATGAACGCTTCACTTCACAAAAATCTGAATTAGAGAGGAATGTATCATTCAAATCAAATTTCCACTCGCCTTCTGACTTACTAAAGCTTTTATCTTTCAGTCTCTGTGACATAGCGAGAGTAACAGCGTACAAAGAAAATACCTCTGGGTATTTCTGAGCTAATTCATCAGGAGTAGCGCAGGGAAGAGGAACATTAGTTACCTCAGGGCTAGCAAAAACTTTTCCTCCTGCTAAGTCATTCCCCAAAATAAACGTAACATCTCGAACAGGAAGACACGGTCGCACTCCAACAACAACGCGGCCAGTAACAAGGGAGGACTCAATTTCAATTTCGTGCAAAGGCACATTCACAAAGCCCATCTTGAACCCCTGTACTAAGACGCTTGAACCAATAGAACTCTCATCAGACAGCGGTAATATTCCTTCTAGAATAAAACTCTGAGCAGGTCCTGTGTCACGAAGTACCCTGACTGGTTTTCGCGAATTTGCATTACCAATGAAAGATACAAATCCGTCCATTATGAATGGCACATACCCCTGTTCTTCACACGTCAGCTTGAGAAGCTAACAACTCCAGTCCTTCTAATTGTGGCGAGGACGTCATCAATAAACCTACCGGTTTAGGGACACTAGTTTTCTTTTTGAGTGCTTTGCACTCTGCAATAATGTGTCCATGTTTCTTACAATAGAAACAAACGGGTGAGGAAGAGGACTTGACAGAATTCTCCACCACTTTATCCTCACGCGGAGCGCGATCAAAGCTATGCTTTGAATACCGTTGACTGTTGCTACCAGAATTTTGTGCAGTACCAAACACATTCTTGTGTAAGTACATATTCATCAGCTTGAGCAGCAGCAGCGGAACATTTGAGAACTTTTTGCTCATTTAGATAGGTTTCAACGCGTTCTGGTAAGCAGTTTTTAAATTCTTCTAAAAGAATCAGTTCACGGAGCTCTTCATAAGTTTTTAGTTTCATGAAAGCAAACCACCAATCAAACATTGACTCTTTCTCACGAACGAATTCAACATAGGTCTCATCAGTTTTTCGAAGATTACAAAATTTTTGGCGATAAGTCTCAGGAACCAATTCATAAATTCTAAGAACGGCAGCTTTTACTTGTTTATAATCAAGAGACTCTTCCACTGACAAAGAAGAATAAGCTTCCTGGGTTTTCCCCACGAGAACACACTGCAGCAACATGGGCCAAAATGTTTTCGGCCACTTAACTCTTTCCCACCAGCGTTTTGATGATTTTCACCTAAATTTGATGGCCCTCAGAATATTATATGCTATGAATATAAGAACATATTATATATCAAAATAAAGAACCAAGCCTCTACTTTTAAAAAAAAAAAAAAAAAATTATTTTATTCTATCTTCATGTGTTCATGTTTTATCACAATTTGAATGCAGATAGGTTTCATCAAAAATACAACATTTTGGACAAAAAAACTGAGAAAAATGCATTTTTATCAAAGTAGTGCATTTTCAAGCAAAATACATTCAGATGTCATATTCTTTCACCTGTAAATAATTATATGAATAATTGAAATTGCATTCCATAAACAGAACAAACAGACACACACACAAACATATACATACATATGATTATATACACACACACAGGCTACATACATACATATGCATACATATACTGTACACGCACGCACGCACACACACACACACACACACACACACACATACATACACATATATATATATATATATATATATATATATATATATATATATAGATCGCGCCCACACACACACCCCTATTCAGATCGACGGGTTATCAGTTACAACTAGAAATGTTTCTGTGTCTGTAAAGGCATCTCTCTCACTGACTATTCGTCCCGATCAGATTCAGAATGGTCAGAACATGATCTATATATGATCTACATTTTCTCTTACGCTTCCATTTATGCCGATCGTTTTCTATTCGCACCCTAAAGACCCGGAAGTCTCGTAACTCATTCAGGACATGCGCTAGGGCTTTCCTTACCGTAATACACCTAGAACACGGATTGCCGTAAAAACTCGTCTTTGGCGGGGAAGCGTTGTCTCTTAATTGACGAGATATCTTGTCAATGGCGGGGAAAGAGTTAAGATTGATGGCCACATGTTCAAAAAGAGCAAAAAATTTGTCTACCTCTTGTTCTCGAAAAGGAAGAACGATACAAATATTATGACTCACATCGAAATCAGAAACATCCGTTACACCCCTTTCACGAGCTCTCAACTCGATTTCTTTGAGGCGACAAGCTTGTTCTATCTCAAGCTTCTTCAGTTCAAGCTCATGTTTCTCATGCTCTCTTTGTCTCTCTTTCTCACGCTCCAATTCTTCTCTTTCTTTTAACAAAACTCTATTGTGCTCTTCAGCTTGCAACTCCAACTTCTTGACTTGCAAAGCAAGATCTTCTGAACTACCCTCAACTGCTTCAGGATAGTCTTCCAGCTTTTCCTCATCACCAAAGACGCCCTGTTTATGCAACGAATCAACAAGCAACACCTGAAGTTCGCGTTTGGACAGCGTATTACGAAAACTAACCTTATAATGCGCAGCGATTTTCATAAGATCAACCCTGTTGATTTGGAACAATTCAGCTCACAGCTTATTTATCCAGAATCCTTGATGACGTCACGCGACTGTAGCAGAATGGGAATCCCCCACAACGCCACCTATGGACTCAGAATATAAGTGTCACACAGATACACGTAACAGATACATTTATCTTTGTGGTAATCAGCATTATTTCACACATTTTAGACTATTTACACCCATTGTCATAACCACAACACTTGACATTAAGGTTTAACGTATTGACATTAGTTAATGTATTAGTTGTCAAAAACGATGAACAACATTTTTTACAGAATTTATTAATGCAGGTTTATGTTAATTTACAAATATATATTATACTTGACATTAAAAATGTATTTACTGTATCAGTGTTAAATGTATTATTTGAAATGTTAAAAATGTATGTATTCATATAAATCAATATAAAACAAGATTAATAAATTCTATAAATATGTTGCTTTTACTTCATGATATTATCTAATGTTAACCAAACGAACCTTATTGTTACCGTTATAACAATAAAGCTGACTTGTTGTGACTGGTCAACATTTATTACTGCATATCTTCACTGGTCTATCTTTTCACTTTGAAAAGAGGAATATTGCAGAAAATGTGTCAACTGTAACCAAGCTGCTTATATGTTCTCCAATTTCCTGTAGATGTAGGGCCGTGCTTTTGCTGCACTTGAGTGGCTTTGAAATTGAACCATGAAGTGTAAAATTGCTTTGGGTATGAAGCAAAACTGCATAGCGTTTGCGTGTGGCCCGATGTATTATTGAGACGTGGAATCGTGGAACAGCATGCTTTGAAATTAATGCGCGCAGAGTGTGCTGTTTACAAAGCTTTGTCAATTTGTTCAGCTTGATGGCAACAGTCAGCGTGTTTTCGGTCACAACTTGTGGAGCAGAAGTATTAGGCTTGTTTGGAGGAACAGAGGCACCGCAGTCAAAACAGAGCCTTTTGCTAAGTGAGGATGAATAGTGAAGAAGCTAAGAGAGTGATTTTTTTTCTTCTCCCTTTTCTCCTCTGGGGCATGTAAGCTGTGGGAACACAGACAATGTATGAGCATTTCCAAAATGGCTCATGCTTATCCTCTTATGACAGCATGAGCATTCCTAAATGGTTGAACAGATGAGTCAGGAAGAATACTCATGAATCAGGGGAAACATCTAATCTTTTCTTCAATCTTCAAATGTTCTTTAAAAAAGATTGTTGTGAAGAAAAAAGTTTTCTAAGGAAAGTTTGACATTTATTAACCATATGAAGACTTCAAATTTCAAAAACCTCTAAGAGATTTTCTTTCAAATGAGATTTTTTATTAGGCTCCTATTAAAACATCATTGGACATTTTTAAAAAATAATGCATTCAATAACTGACTAATAACATTTTATTTGCCATTAAAGTGAAATTACTGATACTGAAGACTGGAGTAATGGCTGCTGAAAAATCAGCATAGCTAATCAGGAATAAAGTACAAATTAAAATATATAACAGAAAACAGTTGTTTTAAATTGCAATAATATTCCACAGTATTAGTGTATTTTACTGTTGTTTGATCAAACAAATGCAGACTTCTTTCAGACAAATGGTATTATTTCCAGCAAATATAAAAATGCACTGCTAAAAAAATAATGTTGGTATGGCAAGTAAAAATCTGAACATAATGCAAAAAGCAATCTACACTTTTATTAATGTCCCATAACCCCTGTTGTATGCAAGTTCCAAATGGTATGAGCTATTTACTTAAAAAATATGGTAATAATATTAAAAATAATATTTTTTAGTAGTTTTTAAGGCTTCATTTTTAATGGAATCTACCTGAATAAATTATGTAAAATCTCCTAAATTATTTAACCTATGACACAATGAATTTAATATTATTAGTAAAATGTTCTCATTTATTTTAAGTTGATTCTCAAAAGTCTGTGATTTTGAGTAAGGCTTGTTTGTATTGACTTTGAGGTGTTTTGTACAATTAAAAGACTGTATACAGCCAGACAGCTCAAGTAGAAAAAAAAAACAAAAAAAAAAAAACTTGTCACTGCACTGGCATTAGCAAAGCAACTACTCATTGAACAAAGCATCCTGCCTCATAGTAGTAGTACATGCGGTTATCCATAACCATAAGCTCTACTCTTCTGCACTATTATAACAATAGAAACTTCAACATTACAGAAACTTTCAAATGTCAAACATAACTGAACATTAAACATTAATAGATGTTTCCCTTTAATCAAAAACACTTAAAATAGCACTTAATTCAAATATTTGCTCTCCAAATCCAGCCATATGCAAAGCATGCTGGGAACTAACAATCACTTCTAAAATAAAACCGCATAACTGAGCTAATTCTGTTAAAATAAATAGGTAGCCTTCTTTCCTTTTTTTCAGTTTAATTAGTTCCTCAATTTAAGCCTCAAAACTGCTTACGTTTCCTTAAAGAATGAGAACATACAGTCAGGTCCATATATATTTGGACACTGACACAATTTTCATAATTTCGGCTCTGTATGCCACCAGAATAGAATTAAAATGAAACAATCAAGATGAAACTGCTGTTCCAAGCCTTCTCCATACTTTTTTTCCTCCCGTCATTCTGGTAAAGGCTGATCTTAATATCAGCCTTCCAAAGAATGCTTTTCCAGAAGTGGTCTGGCTTTTCTAGAATTTGTCGTCTTTTTTTTTTTTTTTGTCAAAGTCTAATCAATTTGTACCTTGTCGTGAACCCTCTGTATTTGCTCTTGTGAAGTCTTCTCTTGATTGTAGACTTTGACAGTGATACGCCTACCTCCTGGAGAGTGTTTTTCACTTGGCTGGATGTATTGAAAGGGTTTTTCTTTACCATGGAGAGGACCCTCTGATCATCCACCACTTTTGTCCTCCGTGGACGTCCATGCCTTTTTACATTGCTGAGCTCACCATTCTTTTTTTTTTTCTCAGAACGTACCAAATTGTTGATTTGCCCACTCTGAATGTTCCTGCTATCTCTCTAATGAATTTGTTTTGTTTTTGAAGCCTAAAATTTGTCTGTTTCAGTTGTATGGAGAGATCCTTTGACAATGATGTGGGTTCACAGCAACAGCTTCCAAATGCAAACGGCACACTTAGAATCAACTTCAGACCTTTTACCTGCTTAATTGATGTAGAAATAACGAAAGAATAGCTTGCGCCTGTCCATGAAACAGCTTTTGAGTCAATGAGGAGCCCTCCTTGGGCTAGACTTGGGATCTGAGGCCCTCCCTGGGCCAGATGTGAGAACAAGAGCCCTCTCTGGGCTGGACATGGGGACAGGAGTGACAGAGGGCTCTGACGAAGGAGGGAGGAGAGGGAGCAGGTTGGCATACAAGTCTATAAGGTCTCCCTCCACTTTCCATTCACCCAGATCCATTAATAGCTCACCCTCGGCCAAGGTGCAGTGGGCAGAGCTCCTCTCAGCGATCTCACTGGCCATGGCTTTCTCCCTCGTGGCGGGCGTGGTAGCTGGCTCTCGCACCTGGTCTGACATTACACGCAGCTCTGGCTCCTCGGCGATCCTCAGCTTTGTCGCTCCTAGATGCGATGGCTTGTCGGTCGCGGCGGGCTCCGGCTCTCCGTCATCAGTGGACTCGGGCTTCTGCTCCATGCAGCTGGGAGATGGTAGGCTCGGCTCTGGGTCGGAAGTGGAACTGGCGAGATCATCCACGGGACAGATGGTGAGAGGCGATCTGTTTCTCGCCAGTATCCACTCCACAAAGGTGGTGAAATCTGCTTGAGGACCATCTTCGGACAACAGCGCTCTGCACGTGGGGTTCAGGCTGGCATCGCAGAACGTGCAGAGCACGTCATCCAGGTAGCTGGTAATATTCGCGAGGGCCAGGAACAGTCTGATATGGTCCTCGAGTGATCTTTCCCCCTGCTCCAGCAGAAGGAGGAGGTATTCCGGACGGGTGAGGGCATCCATGGGGGGAACAATGGAAACAAAAAAAACACTGAATCAAACACGGAAACAAAACCGGAGGGAAGACACGTGATAAAACAGTTTCTGTATTCGGTCCAGTGTTCTGTCACACTTTAGCCACTGTGAAGGAGCGAGGAACAAGGAGACACGGATGAAACATAAACAACAGTCTTTAATAATCCAAAATGGGAAACACAGAGCAAGCAGGAACACACGTAGCAAATGGATTGACATTAGACACCGGACAGAAAGCAAGGGGCAGACCACACTATAAATACAACTCAACAAGGTAATTGGGGAAACACAGGTGAACGGAATGACTAATTAGACTAGGGAAAAACTAGGAGCACTGGGGAGGAAAACAAACACACTGACAGTCCATGGGCGTGACAATAACACTGAACCACAATTTCTTTAATGAAATATACACACTTTTTTAATTGCATGTATATATTTATAAAAAATGTATGTTTATATATTAAATATATTTATATATAATATAAATTATATGAATATTAATATGTATGTAAATATGTAAATACATGTAAATATTTCAAAATATATACTGTATGTGTGTGTAATTTTATATTCATAATAAATATACACAGTACACACACATATTATGTAAACAAAAACTTTTATTTTGGAGGCGATTCATCGCGATTAATCATTTGACAGCACTAATATATTTTAAAATGTAGTGTCAGAAATCAGTACACATATTTAGTGCTAAATTATTAACAATTATTATTAATGCACAATTATTAATAATGGTTTTTATTATTATAAATGTAGAAAACACCTTTTGCTAAACATTTTTGTGGAAACCATGAAACATTGTTAGGGATTCTTTGATGAACAGAAAGTTCAAAAGAACAGCATTTATTTGAAATGGAAATCTTTTGTAACATTAATGTCTTTACTGCCATGTTTGATCAGGTTAATGCATCCTTACTGAATAAAAGTATACTTTTTTAAATACTTGACCCAAACTTCTAAATCGTAATGTATGATGGTTTTCACTAAAAAACAGTAAGAAGCACAGCTGTATTCAAATGTTTCTTGAGCACCAAATCAGCATATTAGAATCATTTTTAAAGGACACTAATACAGTCCCAGGTTTTAAAATTAGCCACGTTCATCCATTCATAGGAAACATAGTTGGTCTCTAGTAAACAGATGAATTGGCTGATGCCATATCCACAGGATTAGCTGACATGCACATGCAGATCCTCTTTTCTGGTGTGGTGCTGAAGGTAACTCATATCCTTGAATATGTCTGATGCTGCAAGGTTTAACCGCAGAGGACAGAGTGCAGGAACCTTGCCATTTGAGACAAACCGCCGTGTCTTCAGCACTTCAGTCAGGCACACATGAACAACAGACCACATGAATAACTCAAGCATCAAAGTCAGGGATACACATCCTTTCACAACCCTTTCCTTGGAAATGATCTCTTCCAAGACCACTTTAAGAAGTTTTTTATTTTTTTCGATCCGCTTTTCTATTAAAGTTTTCTCCTCCCCCTTAAGCCTTTTTACTATACTGCAGGCTTAGACAAAAAGCTTTACAAGAGCGAGCTGTGTTATAAATATAGAGCTGCTTCTCTGGGCCTGATCAACAGCACGAGACGAGTCATTAATAAGGTAATGAAGCTTTTGAGAGAGATTGGCTGAGGCATTGATTCTGTGAAGGCAGACAGACGTGGCATATTCAATTCAATTTTACTACTGCGTATGAATATCTTTCTCCGTAGCCCCACACCACATTAAAGATTTCTGATAAAAGAATGTCTCAAAGTCTTTCCGAGTACTGCCGACCCCAATCCCTTTTCTCCTGCCAAACACACCGCAGTCAGGTAAGAGGTTTCCTAGATTCTTGGAAAATCAGAAGGTTTGACACTGCAGTGTGAAATGTTCTATAAATAATTTAATTAAGAGCTTTCAATAGTGGGTTTCAGATGGGGACAAGGAACTGAAATCTAAATGACTGTGTGAATAACCTTTCTGTCTACCGGCGGAACTTCAGTCAATATCAAAATCATTTACTTTCAAACTTCTTCTCCTGGATCAAGGTGATGTTTACAGAACGGAAAAAGAATAGGGCGAATGGTTAAAATTAAGCACATTTGCAGCTGTGATGCAGCATGAACAATCAATATTCAGAGTTGGCAATGAGGATTCTCTTCACTAAGAAGCATTTATTTCTTCTATAGCCAATGTAACCAAATCTGTGTACCGGAAAAAGCAAATGTAATATTTTTATACTGACTTTCCACTCAGAGATAAGCTCAAAATCATAAAATAACTGTACAGTACTATGAAATCTCAATTGTTTTGATGTTTTTCATATATAATAAAGCTACAGAACAGCCACTAACCAACTCTTACCCTGCACTCCATCATTTTTTACTTCTCTGTCTGTCACTTATTGATGTGCTGCTATATTGTTGCTTACTCATTTTTACTATTTATTGTGTATTTACTGCTGCTTTACAAGTAAATAGTACATCTGTCACTGTACTACACTGCCACTTTCCATTACAGAACTCACTACCTACTATTTATTGCCTCTTTTTGTCCTCGAATTTGGTCTGTGTTTTCACATTCCAAGCAGACTGAGGAACCCAGGATCAATCTGTGACTCTTTCTGCAGAATGCATTGATGCACTAATAGGCAACAAGTGGCTGTCTTTATGAGTGTGTCATTGAATCAGTTAACCAGTTTGTTCAATACTCTTTTAAAATGTTTAGGAACGAAACGAATGACTTTATGAGTGAATCACTCATTTGCTTCTACTTTTCAGTCATTTATTCAAATTCAAAAACAGTAATTCATTCTGAAATGAAACACCACTATTGTGTTGCTCAGAAAACTGCAACAGATTATTTTGCTTTGACTTCTGGAACTATTTTAGTTGGCAGAGCAAAAATAGACAAAGCTACTGTAAATACTGCATCTTAATGTACTACCTAATTCTAAATTCCGTACTTTTTTATACATTCATTCATTCATTCATTCACTTTCTCTTTATACTGAAATTAAAGAATTGTGTGTTCTGTCAAATGTCTGCCAAGTGAACACTACACTATGCACAAAAAAAAAAAAAAAAAAAACTGAATACTTTGTATTGATGTTCCTAGGCAGAACTTAATATGTTAATAAGTTAAATTATTATTATTATTATTATTATTATTATTATTATTATTATTATTATTATTATTATTATTGTCTTTATTTTGTTGATACATTTTATATTTTGATTTATTTTAAATTATTTACTTATTGACAGAGCCCTTTGAATACATTATGAAGAGTCTCTAAAATTTTTTAATATTTAACAAATTTACTTTCAAAAATGAGGTTACAGTGTAATGCTACACATTGCACAATTATGTTTCTTACATTCACAGTGAGTCATAATCACAATAATCACAAGCACACAGCAGATAATCAAACTCACCTGCATTTTATGTATTTTGGCAACAGTTGCTGTGCTTGCATGTCTCAGAGGAGACAGCTCAAAGCAAATAATTATTGCTTAAAATCTCATCAACAGAGCTTGTCTGTGATGAACTACATGGTGTTGGGCTAATTTACTTCTGCTTTGAGTCAGTTCAAAGAAATGTCTACTTTTCACTTCTTATTAAGTTTTATGAGTAGATTCATTTAGCCTAATCTAAAAATTAGCATTCCTATTACAGTTCACTCCAGCAGGAAGGTTTAAGAACAGTCTGTTTGTAGAGCAATGTGGCTCAAAGGAAATCAGTGGGTACAGAACATTGAGAAAGAAATTTTAGTATAAAATTTAAAGGTGGATTTTGTCATTTGTGTTTTTTTTTTTTTTTTTTTGTTAACATCAAGAAAATAAGTTTTTGAGTGACCTGACTTTGCTATGTCTAAAAATATTGGCGATATCTTAAAATTTGCATTCTTTTTAGCGTATAAAACATTTCAACAGCTTTTTTAACTAACATTCCAGTAACCACAAAAATAAAATGAAAAGTTATTTGCTAAAAATGTGCTAAACAGCTGAATTGAATCTTAACTGAGGCAACAGCTGCTCGAGCAACAGCTGCTTTGCGGTTGAGACGGTATCGGACAGTACATTGACAAAACATAACTACTGCCACTATTCTCATTTTATACATATACATATATGCATATAACAAATGCACTACCTTTAAAACATCTGGGATCAGAAAGATTTATTTATTTTTATTTTTTTTTTGTGACACTGAAGGCTGGAGTAATGGCTGCTAAAAATTCAGCTTTGCCGTGTAGCACCACGCCAGCACGCTCCCTCTGCTTCACAGGCCACTTCCTGTTTGTGAGCTATTTAGCAGGGCCTGGCTAACAGGCCGTTGTGAAGTATTGCCAGTCTATCTGCCTTACTGAGTGTTCTGTTATCATTGTCTTGACTATCCTGTGTATGACCATTGCCTTTCTTGTTCTGTTTACGTTTTCGGATTATCCCTTGCTCTGACGTTTGGATTGGACTGCCTTTCTGTGGATGAACTTTGCCTGCCTCACGTTTTCGGTATCTGCCTACTGATTTGGATTTGTTTGCTGTGGATTTTAATAAACAACTGCATATGGATCCTAACTTGGCTTCTGCCTCATTCTCGGAATATGTGGCACTTGCTATCAAAATTGATAACCTCATGCGCAGCAACCCCACTAAATCTAAGTCACAATCACTGAGAATCATTCCAGCCAACCTAACTTCTCCGACATCCAATCCAGCCCTACCTACTGTTCCATCCAACCCTGAACCTCTGCAACTAGGAGTTACAAAACTCTCTACGGAGGAAAGATCACGCCAGCTGATACACAACCTGTGTTTTTACTGTGGCGAGGCAGGCCATGTGTCCACTAAAGGCCCGGAGGACCACCGAAATTACTAGCCGGGTGAGTGTTGACAATCTTTCTCTCCCTATTATGAAATCTCTCACTGTCAGAGTCAAGATTACCACTGAAAATGATTCTATTGATTTCACAGCGTTGACTGACTCTGGGTCTGCATTGAACCTGATTCATCAAGACCTCGTTGAAAAATTCAACATCCCCACGCAACCCTGTGATCCACCACTCAAAGTTAATGCCGTTTACAATAAACCCATTGGAGATGGAATCACCCAACAAACTCTGCCCATGCAACTACAAGTAGGATTATTTAATCTGGAAACCATCTCATTCTACGTGATTGATTCTCCACGCCACGAAGTAATCCTGGGATACCCTTGGTTATCTGTTCACGACCCAGTCATCTTTTGGCATCATGGTGAGATTACACAATGGTCACAGTTCTGCTATTCCTACTGTCTGAGCTCCATAGTTACCAAGTCTTGTCTATCCACAAGTATTGAAAGCCCTGATTCCAAATCAGTTACCATTCCATCGTGCTACCAGGAGTATCAAGAAGTCTTCAGCAAGACTAAAGCTACCCTGCTTGCACCCCATCGTTCCTGGGATTGCGCCATAGATCCCCTACCCAACACGATGCCTCCCAAAAGTAAGATCTACCCCCTAACACACCCAGAAACCCAGGCAATGGAAGAATACATAGAGGAAGCTCTCAGTTCTGGTTTCAGTTGCCTATCCACTTCCCCAGCGGCGGCTGGCTTCTTCTTCGTGGAAAAGAAAGATGGAGGACTTCAGCCTTGCATTGACTACCGTGGTTTGAACAATATCACAGTTAAATTCCGCTATCCACTACCATTAGTGCCTGCTGCCCTAGAGCAACTCCGAGAAGCAACAATTTACACCAAGCTAGACCTCTTTAGCGCCTAACCTCATCAGAATTAAAGAAGGTGATGAATGGAAAACAGCCTTTTTGACCACTAGGGGGCACTATGAATACCAGGTTATGCCATATGGGCTAGTTAATGCACCAGCAGTCTTTCAGTCTTTCATCAACGAGGTCTTCAAAGACATCTTGAACAAGTATGTAATTGCATATATTGATGACATCCTTATCTACTCCAAGACAGAAAGTGAACACAAGGATCATGTCAAGACTGTACTATCCAGACTGTTAGAGAGCCAACTCTATGTAAAAGCTGAGAAGTGTGAATTCCACGTCAAGCAAACTTCGTTCTTGGGGTATAACATCAGTCATCAGGGCGTGGAGATGGATAATTCCAAGATTTCTGCAGTCACTGAATGGCCCCAGCCAACCACAGTCAGGGAACTTCAGCGCTTCTTAGGATTTGCCAACTTTTATCGACACTTTATCCGTAATTATAGTATGATTGCTGCACCCCTGACATCCCTGTTGAAAAGTAAACTTTCAAAATTACAATGGTCTGAAAATGCCACACTTGCCTTCACCAAACTCAAGGACAGTTTCACGACCGCACCCATTCTCAAACATCCTGATCCCAACCTGCCGTTTGTCGTAGAAGTTGATGCTTCAGATAAAGGAATTGGTGCCGTACTCTCTCAATGCCACGGACAGCCAGGGAAGCTCTACCCATGTGCCTACTTCTCAAGAAAACTCACTGATGCAGAACGCAACTATGATGTCGGCAATAAAGAACTCCTATCTATGAAAGCTGCCATAGAAGAATGGAGACATTGGCTGGAGGGTTCCACTCACCCATTCCAGGTAATCACAGACCATAAGAATCTTGAGTACATTAAGAGTGCCAAAAGATTAAACCCTCGTCAAGCACGCTGGTCGCTTTTCTTCACAAGATTCCAATTTACCGTCAGATACCGACCTGGCAGTAAAACCAGCAAGGCCGATGCACTATCCAGGCGACATGATCATTCTCAAACAGAATCCAAACCAGAACCCATCCTACCCCCATCTGTTATCATTGCGCCAGTTAAATGGGATCTAATGGATGAGATTCAAAGAGAACAACAGAATGAACCAGCACCACAAGGTTGTCCCCCCAACAAGCACTACGTACCTGGAAATCTTCGTTTAAGAGTCATGCAATGGGTCCATACATTACTTTGCTCAGGCCACCCAGGTATCTCAAGAACTCTCCATCTCACACAAAATTCATTCTGGTGGCCATCAATGATTAGGGATGTGGCTAACTATGTCAAGTCCTACTCAGTCTGTGCCCAGTCCAAGACACCCAAGGAATTATCCTCTCGTTTGCTACAGCCTTTGTCCATTCCCCAACGCCCAACGCCACTACAATTCTAGTTGTCATTGACCGCTTCTCGAAAGCCTGCCGTCTCATACCTATGAAAGCCCTCCCCACTGCCATGCTAACTGCTCTAGCGCTGTTTCATCATGTTTTCAGAGTTTATGGCATACCCGAAGACATTGTTTCAGACAGAGGAACACAGTTCACCTCACAAGTGTGGAAGGCCTTTTGCAGTCAACTGGAAATCAACGTCAGCCTAACATCTGGATATCATCCTCAGTCCAATGGATGAGTGGAGAGACTGAACCAAGAAATTGGCATGTATTTACGGTCATACTGTGGTCGTAAACAGCATCGTTGGTCAGAGTTTCTACCATGGGCAGAGTACGCGCAGAACTCTTTAAGGCATTCTTCAACTGGTCTCACCCCATTTCAATGTGTGCTTGGATACCAACCCCCTATGTTCCTGTGGTCAGGAGAGCCATCTGTGGTACCTGCAGTCGATGATTGGATTCATCGTAGTGAGAGGGTGCGGAGAGGGGGTCGGCTCCAATATTTGGTGGACTGGGAGGGGTACGGACCTGAGGAGAGATCTTGGGTAGCTGCTCACGACATCTTGGATCCATCGCTCATTTAGGACTTCCATCGAGCCAGACCCGATCGTCCAGCACCACGACCACACCACACGGACGTCCTCGTCGAGCGCCGGGGGGGGGGGTGGGGGGGAGGGGGGGGGGGGAGCCCGGAGCCCTCTCCTGGATATTGACTGTGTTCCGCTCCCTCTGTTTCACAGGCCACTTCCTGTTTGTGAGCTATTTAGCAGGGCCTGGCTAACAGGCCGTTGCGAAATATTGCCAATCTACCTGCCTTACTGAGCATTCTATTATCATTGTCTTGACTATCCTGTGTATGACCATTGCCTTTCTTGTTCTGTTTACGTTTTCGGATTATCCCTTGCTCTGACATTTGGATTGGACTGCCTTTCTGTTGATGAACTTTGCCTGCCTCACGTTTTCGCTATCTTCCTACTGATTTGGATTTGTTTGCTGTGGATTTTAATAAACAACTGCATATGGATCCTAATTCGGCTTCTGCCTCGTTACATGCCGTCACACAAATAAATAATATTTTTTAAATATAGTAAAATAGAAAACAGTTATTTTAAATTGTACTAATATTTGTAAGTATTACTGTTTTACTATATATTTATATAATAAATTCAGCCATAGTGAACATAAAATACTTAAATAAATAAAAATATCATATTAACAAAACATTTAGTGTTTTGTTAAAAACATTTTAAGATTCTTTTCAACCTTACAGATACATAAGTTAAAGCCTTGAAATAGTTATTTATTTTCAGCTACAGCCTCAAAGGTGTGATAATATTTTAATAATGTCAACATTCAGTTCTGACTCTAGTTTTAAATGATCTAATTTTATACTTAATATCAGTTACGTTTTTGGCTTGATGCATTAATTAAGAACAACAATAGAATGTGATGTTTTACTATATTCAGTTTGACGTTCACACAGCGTATTAAAACAATTAGGAGCTTAAATTGACTATGACAAGTCAGTATGGCAGTGTTTATTCAAATGCATTTCACTAAATGTTCCCAAAATTATTCCCACCGTAAACAATAAAAGTAGTCTGAAACATTTGCAGTGGCTGCGATCAGACAGAGAATGGCAAATTTGGAAGGAGCAAGCAAGCCGAGGCGCACAGCTAAAGAGTATAGAGTGTCAAAGGCTGTCACACCGTTACATTCTGTGCCAGGATATTGTCATAGCTCATCTAGTCTTCTCACTAACCTTTTGCTTCAGATCACATTTGTGTGATCAGAGAGTAAAGACAGGGAGGAATGGCAGTGTTTCAGCAGGATAATGTGAACTCTTAGGCTCAGGACACCTTGCGAAAGTCTGCCAAATGCAATGTAAGACAGCCCCTTCAGGCTAGCAATTTATCTGCCTAGGCTGGAAAAATGCTGCGACAGTGCTTACGATAATTAATGTAGATATGTTTCCTCTTGGTTTAATTACAAGATCAATAGTGTGAGGATATAATGCTACCTTGGCATTCTCATACACAATAACAGTGGCATGGGCAGCGTATTCTGCTGTATTTTTGTATTTCACAAAAATTCTGATTTGTTATTACATTTACACAACATATTGTTTAGATTAGGTTTAAATCATATAATGCAAATAATAATACATGTTTGTTTATTTATTTAATTTTTAAAATGTATCCCAAGTGCAGACAGACAGAGCAGACAGACAGACAGAAAGGAAGAAAGACACATAGATAGATTAGTTATGTAATGTATTTGATAACCTCTAATCATTTAAACCCTTTTTCCTTCTTTCTCTTAAATCATGAGTGACCAGTTGCACATTTCAAAGGTGATGGTGGTGCACAGTGAATCTGTGACTGGTCTACCCATGTTGTGCGCAATGCACACTAACACACTCGGTTATCTACATTTCCAATTGCAGGTCGTCCCCAGCGTGTTTGAACTCCTATTGTTGCATTACTCTTATCAGGGCAGTTCATAGGAGCAATCTGAACAAATGTTTACTACACTAATTGAGTTGTCGACCCCCTTGTTAGAATTATTCACAGCCTTTATCAGCAATGTGATGAGTGATACAGATGTTGTTTAGCAGCTCTCAAATAACTCTTGTTTCATTATTCCAGCAAAGATATCATTAAACCAGATACACCAGGCTCATGTCTAGCACTGTTCTTCTGGTAAAAATAAGGCTTTTTCCCCTTGCAGACTGCATATAAGTTACTCTTATGAGCACAGAGACTCTCCCAGCACAGCTTACGTTGCCGTACTCTGTCTGTGAACACTTATATTCTTTTTTATGCAGTACCACTGGTGTCTCATTGTCATGATTTAGACAGTGTTTCACTGCAGTCTTGCCAATTGCTTTATAATAATAGGTTAAACAATGCACAGTGATGACTTTATCACTGCTGCTGAGCGTAAATGACAGTTACATTTTTGCCTACTGATGAGGTTGCTGTAAACAGTCATTAAATTGTTCTTCTCGGTTTCACCATGACATCACTTTGGGGATTTTAAACAAACGCTTGTCAGAATAAATGTAGTGGAAACATTTTAAATGAACCTAAAAATAAAAATTGCACCGATACTAAAATTTTGCCTGATAAGAAAATCATTTATTTCATGTTGTGGCTAATAAACAATGAATGGCTCATATTAAAATGCTATACTATTTTATCAAAATAAATAAATAAATAAAAAGTTATTTTAAATAGCAAATGGATAAGTGAATTCAGACATTGATAGTGAATGACAAACAGCAATGAAAGACTCATCTTCAGGCATGAATATTTTCATAATATAAAAACTAAATAACAAAAACTAAAATTAATATTTTTCTAAATGCTCTAAGTGAATTTAGACATCACAACATATAATAAATTTTTTTTAGCACATATAGGGCCAGTTTTACTAACAGCTTGCGCCAATACACAAACCATCTTTTGTTGTTAAAATTGTACTGTCAGGTTTTACTAAAGACGCACAGTGAAGAATTAGCGCTGAAAGGCATGGACAGTTATTTTTGTGCCTGACCTTATTGAATATGCATTTGTAGGAGTTTCCCTTTCAGACGCAAAAGTTGTGGGAGGAGAGTATTAAAATGAATCACGCAACGTGTTTTACTAAAGTTTGCGCTTGTCAAATTACTGGCACTTTCACCATTATTTAACAGCCAAAAAATGCATTTAAAAAAAAAAAAAAAAATTCCACACGTATTAATTTATTCTGAATGCCAGAAGAACACATTATCTGAAAATATAGTTTGCCTAGTCATGTTATTTTTAATTTGCTTCAGGAAATAAAAGACGACTTGGAACCCCCAACTAGGAGTCACGCAATACCAGGTCTATCAAAACTTCTAGCAAACCTTAATTTTTTGGCCTCCAGTTCTTTTCCACATACTGTGGCTTCTTTATTTCTTTATTCTTTATTTGTGACTACACTACCCAGATAGCAAGCAGACGTTGATTCAGCGTCGATTTTTGGTTGTAACAGTATCAGTCGTCAATCAAATTTCGATGTTGAATCAACGTTCATTATTTGGTCGGTACATCCGAACGTTATTACGCCGACAATAAAACATCGATTCAACGTTGAAATCACATTGGCTTATCAACCGACACAACCAACGCATCTGATCGAAATCATAACGTCTGATACAGGTTGAAACTTGGTCAGAGGAATCGGAGATCTGCGCGTGCACTCTCACAGAGTGGATCAGGCCTGTAACTGTACCCGGGTAACTAAAATGTATTTTTATTCATTATTTTGTTATGCAGACGCAAAACGTGAAACTACAGTCTTATTCGCAGCTCTATATATAAATATTTGTAAGATATAATCAGCATATTTTCTTAACCTGTTTTGTATCTTAATTATTTAATCCATGAATTAAAACAAGTTTTTATAACATAATCTTGATCAACAACAACTAATGCTACATTTGGAGCGGCATCGGTCCATTATCATTTTAAAACTCAAATAGCTTCAGTTTTAAGTTATAACTGCATCTGTCTCGAATGTAGACTGGTGAAGAATTATTTTAATAAACCTGTAGGCCTATAAATGTGTTCTAGTAGGCCTACTGGCCCATATTCAAATGTTTGTGCGGCGTGTGGAGTGCATGACAGGGCGCCCGCGTGATCACTTTTTTTTTCTCATAATGAAACAACCAGGGGCGGTTCTAGACCACAGTAACTGGGGGGGGCCAGACAGGGGCCACTTGTGCTTTTAGGGGGCACAATTTTTAAATTCATCTTAACCTACTTTAAGTATTATTCATTCAGTCATTTTTCACCATGTCATGTATCACTGCAATCTCTGAAAGTAATCTATAACAATTTCAACTAAATTAAATATTTCATCATGTTTCATTTATTTAACAAATAATTTTGTATTGTAGTGTCAGGGGCATCATGCACTCATTATTTTTGAGGGGGCACGAGTAAGGGGGGGGGGGGGGGGGGGGGGGGGGGTGTCATGCTTGTCATGTGACACAGCAGCCACAATACCACTGTATAACTGATATAGGCTTATGTCGCTACTGAAAAAAAAACAAAAAAACAAACAAACAAACAAACAAAAAAACAATAAAACCATCACAGAAAATTTGAATGGTTTACACTACAAATACCATTACAAACCATCAACATTTAACCATTAAAAATGGTTTTCTGTATTGTGTTTTAGGACATATTCCATTAGGATTTATTGGTTTTAACAAGCCACCAATAGAAGGCAACCAATTACCAGTAGAGACCAACAGGGTCCATTACAGTTTCCAGTAAAACCAATACAAGTCCCATTATAACCAGTAAAACCATTACTAATTTTGTAATGGTGTCTATTGTTTTTTTTCAGCAGGGGTTTTATTTATTTATTTATTTTTTTATTCAATATATCCCTAAAATATATCATGAAATATCTCGATTCTCAAATGCAAGTAAATGCATTTTGCATCTTTATAGATTATGTTATTTGGTCTATAAAGGGCGATGGGCAAAGTTGCCTACTGTAATCTATTAACTACACATAAAAGCCCGTCTTTTTACTTAAGTACCAGATATGGGTGTCATGCCATAAAATACTTTTAATATGACTGACTTTGTATTTAATGTGAATTTAATAAAAAAAACATTGTAAGTTACTAATTAGCCTATAACATTTTCAGTGTACAAGAAGAGAGCACAGAACGTTTACAATATCAAAGAACATTTTCACTTCAGTACAGCGAGTTTTAAGCACTCTCAAAAACGGTCATAATAATCTCTAAAGCTGTTTACACTGTGAAATTAATATCTTACTTACATTTGTACTTCTTCACTTTGTTGTTTCTGATGAGAGAATTAGAATTCATTCAGCCATAGTGTGCGGTGACGAAACAACGTGTTTCAGCGATGACTCATCTGAATGCCTCTGATTGGCCCTTGCATTCATAAGCTCAACAGAATCGTATGTGATTGGTTAAAAGACAGCAACTTTTACAGAACAAACTGCGCATTTCAGCCAAAATTGTTTGCTGTAATATGATTCCAAATTTAGGGGGGCCAAAGGGGGGGCCAAGTTTGTTGACAGGGGAGCACTGCCCCCCCATCAGTTCGAAAATAGGCCTAACTCATATTAATAAATAATTAAAATGTCTACTTTTTTCCCCCGACACATTCATAATCATTAGGCGACTTTTGCCTGTGCTTTGTGGCAAACTTTATGTGAGTGCTTGAGCGCGGAATATATTAAGACTCACTGTGGATTATAAACTTTGGATAAACATGCGATTAGTTCTAGTTGGCTTAAATGAACGACTAGTTAAGTTGTTGGGGGCAAGCTCTATTAAATAGCCTACCCAGACGTCTCTGTTAAAGTTTTTAAAGCATTTTATATGCGTTTCCATAGTCAGATAAATTCCGCTTTTAGAACTGTCGAGTCCATAACGGAGAGATGTCACGTCGATTAGGCTGCCTTGATTTTCCCTCTGAAACATAAAAACGAAAACTGAGATTTAAAAAATACATATATTTTATGTTTTATGAGTAGACAACCTTTCTACATCCGGCAGATATTGTTGCTTATGGCTTGTGCATTGTAAATCTTATACAAAATAACCTGTTGTCTCCCCAAAAACTCTGTCTTTTTTGTCATGTCCATCTAAAATATAAAACACGTTTATAGACTGATACTTTTCTGAAGTCTGGACTCTATTTTCAGGAATTTAGAAAAATATAAAGAGATGGTTCAACATAGGTCTAATGAATAGCCTATTCTATGAGAATTTATGTTTTGACTCCGAATGTCACGTCAATAACGCTGGAATTGCTCTAATGTGATGCTGGTCTTTGAAATACCGGTACTTGCTTTTTTTTGTCCAAAGTTGTAATGCTAGTTTTTGAAACACTGCAAAAATAAATGCACAATTTTAAAACTATTTTTGTGAACGTTCATAAAATATTGTGCTTCACATCTTCATTCATTTACTTTTTTTTTTGTATTATTTATTTATTTATTTTATTTTTATAAAGACTCGAGTTAGGTGAATTAATCTGGCCCTCTAAACTGCCCAAGTTTCTTTTGTGGCCCCTTAGGAAAATTAATTGCCCACCCCTGGTCTACATGCAAGCAGGCTTTCTAATGAAATAAGGTGGTTGAGTGATTAAAAAAAAAAAAAAAAACGTAAACTATAAAAGTGCTGCTTTATCCGACTATCACGTGCAAGGTGTCATAGAACTACATTGAAATAATTTAATTGTATGATTTAATAATAATTTAATTAGATTTAAGTTATGTAAATTCTGCTTGATTGTGACGTGTTTTAATGCATGCACGAGCCGCGTTCAGCACTGGAGCAGAAGGAGTTGCCATGGAAACGGGGCAGCAACACAACGGGTGTTTCTCAAACAGAAGGCTGCATCCTTCAAAGGCTGCATATCTTGGCTGCCACGTCATCAAACGTCACTGAAGGCCATCTCAATCGGAAGGATCCTTGGAAGGCAGCCTTCGTTTCGTGTCCTTCATTCAGCTGAATTTGAAGGAAGCATGGTATGTATCCTCCGCGACCTTCAATCACCCACAATCCTTTGTACCCATTCCATTTCATGAAAATAAACAGACGAAAAACGAGTCATTAATGAGCTTGTCTGAATTTATTATGAAATGTAAGACAAAAATAATGTTTTTGGACATGAAAGGATAGATGTTATCTTTTGTTTTGGTGTAAATTACTTACTAAACGCTAAACTGCCAATAATTTAAGCCACATGGAGATTGTAGATGGCTGTGATTCATTGTATTGCATTAATAGAAAGCCAAATAATATAAAGATTTGTAATAAAAGGATTTTTCCAAAACTAAGTTTTATTAGTGTTTGCCTGCCGTGACGGTTAGGGCGGGAACATATGTGACGTAGCCACGCACACTTGCTAGAGCGTCTCATTCTAGCGTTTAATGCCGAGGAGGAGTCTAGCCTACAAGACTCTGAAGGACTGATCTAGGAAGGACGCAGCCTTGGTAGGATGCAGCCTTCCATTTGAGAAACACCCAACGACTGACAAGCAGGAAGTTCCGTTTCTCGCTGCTGTTTTTACTGTTTTTGGTAAGTTTAGTTCTTAAAATCTCACAAATATTAAATACAGCTATTCCTGACAGCTCTCTTGCTTGTATTTGACTCGCTTCTGGTGAAATTAGTTCATAGAAATGGTTTAGTGTCTTCAAACAAGTCCGTTAGCGTCTTAGCCATGTTCAGGGGACGTAGGCAAACTCCATAGACTGAGCTCTTTTTGAAAGTTTGGGATTTTAATCACATTTTTATGTGTAGATGAGAGGTTTTGACATTTCTGTAAAAGTTTTGCTGGTAATTTTTCAGTGGGTGATTGGAAATAGGCTAATTTATTTAACCTAAACATATAGCCGGCTGGCATTGTATACTAAATATTATTGGTTCTGTGACAAATTGCTTGTTATGTTCCTACATTCTTCTATGTTGATGGCCTGCACCCCAGATTTAAAGCGAACCTCCTGTTGGACAACATCTCCTAGGCACAATGAACCATATGGCTAGTAAGTTAAACTCAAACATACACTAATGTTCAAAATCTCTTATGCTCACCAAGGCTGAATTTATTTAAAAAATTCAGATAAAAAAAAAAAAAAAAAACAGTAAAAAAAGTAATACTGTGAAATATAATTACAATTTAAAATAGCTTTTTTCTGTGTGAATATATTGTAAAATGTCATTTGTTCCTGTGATCAAAGTAGAATTTTCAGCATCATTACTCCAGTCTTCAGAGTCACATGATCCTTCAGGAATCACTCTAATATGCTGATTTGCTGCTCAAGAAACATTTCTGATTATTATAAATGTTGAATACAGTTGTGCTACACAATATTTTGTGTGTGTGTTTTTTTCAGGATTCTATAATGAATAGAAATTTCAAAAGAACAGCATTAGTTGAAACAGAAAACTTTACATTAATTTTTGATCAATTTAATACATCCTTGCTGAATAAAAATAAGTATTTCCTTAAAAAAATCCTGATAAAAATAAAAAACAAACAAACTTTACACTGTTAAAACATTCACACAAAAATACAACTCAGCATAGGTTTTTTTTTTTTTTTTTTTTTTTTTTTTTTTTTTACACATTCATATTTGGGTCATTCTACAGAAACATCCACTTTTGGTATGGCAAGATGTCTTAAAATGTATTTCTTTTTTTAACATTTAAACTTAGAGCACATTATTAGATTACCTTTTGACTTTATGAATACACACAAATGACAGCTTAATGATTTTTTATATTTTTTTGTGCATTTATTTAAAGACCACAGGTAACTTTTTTTTTTTTTTTTTTTTTTTTTTTTTTTTTGGCACTGGTTACCTTCTTTGTCAATTTTAGAGGTTTTTATGAAATATTATTTCTCGATTTTTTTTTCAGCACATGTAGTTAGAGTTACAGGAAAAACAACAAATAAGGAGATTGTTTTATTTATTTTAATCAGGTTTGTTAAAAGTGTGATTGAATGATGTTAGTACATTTGCACAACCATGTATTTGTTATAACAATGAAAATATTTGAAAAAAAAAAAGAGTTATAAACAAGTAATGATGCAATCCTTTAAATCTTAACTCTTGAGTGTAGCAGAATTTAATGGATGTAAAATTATCAACATGCCACATGACACATTTTATGTAATGTGACAGAAAAAAAAACACTGTAACACCAGTGACACAATGAAACACCAGTGACATACATTAGACCAAAGATCATTATTCTTCAGCTATAATTAATAGATGAGACTAAATTGTTACATTTGGCATAAATTTGGCATTTAGTGAAAGCAGTTAGTAAAAGAACATAAACTGATCTTCTCTGGTGTTACCCATAAGGAAGGTGACACCAGTGACAGTTTTCATGAAAAATGCATTTTTCAAAATGTCTGTTGCAAGGTATCAAACCGCATGTTGTCAATCATGGTATACTCACTAAATTAAGTAGTTTAATCCATTTGTATTCTAGTTTTTTTTTTTTTTTTTTTTTTTTACAATTCCCTAACAATAAAGTAGGTCATACCAGTGACTTCAACTAAAAGCTTCATATGAAATCATGAGATAAATGAAAAAATTTCTGATAACTGAAAAGAGACAGTGAACTTAACATGGGCCTTTCTTCATACATCTTCAGGAAATAGGAAGAAGGAAGTCAAGTGATGCCATTAGTGTGATTTTTATTTCAAAATAAATGATTTTTGTTAAACAGATACGTGGTCATATCAGGCATAGTTCAAACAGTGGCAAGCAGATATGTTGAGGACAAGACAAGAATTCCAAGGGTATGCGTGGGTCATAGATCGGCGAGCAATATCCAAAGGGTTTAGACAAGAGGGGTAATCCAAGAACACGAGCAATAGTCCAAGCAGGGGCGAACAGAGTCCAAACGGAAAGATGAAGGGTTAATCCAATATACACAGGCAGGAGTCAGGGAACAGGAAACAAGGCAACACAAGATGACAAGACTAACATGAACAGGAGACTAGACTCAGTAAAGCAGCTATCACTAGGTGAGTGATAAACGCAGAACAATACTAGAGATAAACAGAAACACAGAATGGCAAGGTAAGGCAGCTAGAGCTAGAAGAGAGCTATACGCAGATCAATACTCGGCAACTAGATCAGGATCTGAGAGTGCTTTATGTAGTGTATGTAATAGCTCTAAGGTGAGCGTGTGATTGGTGACAGCTGTGTGATCAGAGCATTCAAGTGCAATCAGTGTAATCAGCTGTGTATGTGTCATCAGTGCAATGGATGATGGGAAGTGCAGTCCAGTGTGATGTATGGTGTGAGAGTCAATGTGGTGAGCGAGTGACCTCTGGTGGTGAGTGAACGGAAGTTCATAGACCGGATTCGTGACATCGATAGAGTCAGCAAAGACCATTTCGAGAAAAACTGCTTTAAAGTTTCTGAAGGTTCCAAAGCAAAATCACCTAGCAACATTAATTCTTTCCACCCAGTTCTTTTCTTAATAATCATTACTAGATTAATAATCACAATATAGCTATTTTTATTTTATCTTTGTTGTTATTAATATGAACCAATGCAAAAAAAATAAATAATATATATTTTATAGGAAAGAAACAAGTAATGTATTACTTTTTTCATTTTACATCTAAACAAAAGCATTCAAGTAAGTAAAACAAATAATCAAATGTAAAACTCACTTTAGTGTTCATTATGAATAAATTGATTACAAAAGCAGTTCAGTCAAGAGTAGCGAGTGATTCCCTCTATTCTTTTATTATTAGATTAACATTGAGACAGACTGCCTATATATTAGACCTACTGTACTGCACGGTTCTAGTATAATGTTACACATCCAATGTTTTTACCCAACAGTTCCCCAAACGTTCACTTAAGACATAACAGATTATGTTTGCGTGAATACTTAAATACTGTAATTCTGTGTATATGTGTATATTTATCGGGATTGCGTGCCGTCGGAAGTGCCGTTATGCGCTCGCTTTGGATGACAGTCAGCGCAAGAAGCGAGCGGAGAAAAGGTACTCCTCTCAGAAAACGTGCAAATAAAGATATATTTAGATGTTTAAATACTATTTGGAGCATTGGGATCGCTAGAAGAGGGATTAATGAACTAATTTTTGTGAAAACCTCAAAATTCGACCAAAATCAACATCTTTCACTTCTTTTGCCTGTAACTTGAAATTAGCCTGTGCGCATTCCAACTCATTTTGCCAGCACAGGTCACATTTATTTTTTAAGCAAAACTCGGTCAGATGATGCAAAAGGTTAGGGGGTGATTGTATGTGTCACGAATCCGGTTTGTGGTCTTCCGTCTGATAGCCACCAGAGGTCACCCCTTCCATCATATTGACTCTCACACTACACAGACTGTTTCACATTACCTCGGACTACAGTTCCCATGAACCATTGCACTGATTGCACACAGCTGTACCAATCACACGCTCACACCTGAGAACTATCACACAATCAGACAAGCTTATAAACCATGACTTCCTCTTCCTCTCTGCCGAGTATTGTTTAGCATTTATCACAGTCATTGCTGATAGCTACCTTACGGAGCCTTTTCCTGGTTTCTTAGTCTTAGTCTTGCCTAGCCTGTTTACCCCTGTTTTTGATTATTGCTTTGTGTTTTTGGATTGCCCTTTCATCTTGCCTTTTGGACTCTGTTTGCCCCTGTTTGGATTATTGCTCGTGTACTCGGATTACCCTTATTGTCAAGCCCTTTGGATATTGTTCGCCGATTGTCGACCCACACATGCTCTCGGAATACACTTTTGTCTTGCCTGTGCCATATCTGTTTACTGATGTTTGACCCTGCCTATGTTTTGACTATGTTCACTAAATAAAGCTTGCACATGGATCCATAAGCCTCACGTCTCGTCGGCTCCATAACAGTATGTCTCATTTCTTTGTCCTGTGTACTATAACTTTTGAACAGGAACTAATACTCCTTTGACTTGTTTGATTTAGATGGCGGGGTTAGCTGTGTTTCTCCCTTTTCCCTTTTCTCTATTCTGTTCGTTTTTTTATATACTACTACTAGTAAATTATTCATCAGTTTGGAATTTTTTTTATCACGTTTACTAAAGAGCACTTTGGGACTAAGTATGTATTTATGATGCAAATGTAAATGACTGTAAATGAACCTAAAAAGCTGTTACATGCCTTTCTCATAAGGTCCCGCCTGTTAGCAATGTTAATATTATTTAGAGAAGTTATTAATGAGATCATTTAAAAAGTAATATAGTGACTTCATTAAATGACCCACTATGAAAATACAGTTTTATCAATGTACTTTTAGGGAGGAACTTGTCAACAAATCTACTTCACAGCGCATCAGTGAAAGCAGTTTGACAATTACAGATGGGTGTGTTGGATCAGGGTTAGATCTGAATTCTGCAGGTGGGTAGATCTCCAGGAACAGGATTGGGCAGTCCTGTTATATTGGTTATGTATGATGGATTTTGAACTGTACTATTTTTATTGCAGGTTTTCTGGATTCCCAGTTGAATACATCAGCACATCAGATGTTGGCCTGGACAGCTGTATCTACAGTACACCACACTGACCTCTCTGCTTTTGCATAGGCTGACTGCTACCATGTTCTGTGAAGGTATTATTATAGCAAAACTGAGAACCTGTGACAGTGGAATTTGGAGTTGTAAGAATAGTCACGAATGTGTATTAGTAAATTTAAAGTCACAGAGAAGGTTTTTTTTTTTTTTTTTTTTTTTTTTTTTTTTTTTTTAGGAGTTACAAATGTTTTAATTTTTTCTCTCTAACAAACACAACACAACAGTTATATAATTTCAAATTCTAAGGTGCACAAATCATATTCTACAAATTACAAATTAAGAAACTCATGTGAATGTGGGGCAAAACACATTCACACACCCGAATCAAAAACGTGAAGTCATGAACAAATTTTGCACATTTGCATATATACAGTCATAGTCAGAATTATTGGCACCCTTTGTAAATATGAACAAAGAAGCCTGTGAAAATAAATCTGCATTGTTAATCCTTTTGATCTATTATTTAAAAAAAAAAAAAAAAAAAAAAAAAAAAAAAAAAAATCACAAAAAAAATCTAACCTTTCATTGGAGAATAAGAATTTAAAATGGGGGAAAATATCATTATGAAATAAATGTTTTTCTCTAATACACATTGGACACAATTAACGGTACCCTTTTATTCAATACTTTTTGAAACCTCCATTTGCCAAAATAGTATAGGAGTTCCCTATCTGTCGGTCACTACGAGTTATGTCGTGATGACATAGGGGATTTACTTAGAAGCCCCAATCATCTCTGACTTTAAGAGAAAACCCCAATGAATATTGGCTAGTGGATTTTGCATACCTGAGCCACTCCCTTCCCTCACGGGTATAAATAGGCGCCAGGTGCATCCACTCATTAGATTTTTGCTTCGGAGCCGAGTGGATGAACGTGTTGATCTCCACAAAGCCTTTCATCATCTCTCTGGAAGCTGTTCTGGTTGGCGTTACAGTGCAAACAGCGGTGTCCCTGTCTGCAGCGATTCCCCTGGGCACTTCAACTAAAAGAGCAGATTTCCTAAAAGAGCAAATCACGGTCGGTTCGCATCTTTTTAAAGACGCAGTTCCGGCCGTGTCCTCTTGGTTGGGGTCGTTTCCTATCCTCCATCGACAGCCACGATCGTTGTCTTCAGTGTCTGGGCATCCAGCACGCTGAAGCTGCAATTGTGGATGGTTTATGTGCTCGTTTTGAGCACGTAACCATGGCAGCGCTGCGATCGCGCCTCTCTCTCCTCACGGGGATGGGAGGGGCTCCCTCTGTCACTACCCGCGCTGGCTTCTCTGCTACGAGCAGAGAACCATCGGCTAGTGCTCTGGGCGATCTGAGGGTTACAGTGAGAGCCTTTCCGCCGGGCCAGTCCCCACGGACCTTTCACTCCTCCTGCAGCAGCTGTTCTGTGCGGCTCCCCAGTGATTCTGCTGTGCCGTCTTACGGCATGCTCAGCGTTTCATTTGGTGCACCGATAGAGGATCAGATGTCGATAGCAGCATCGGGGGATGGGCAATCGTCCTCTGAGGATGAAGATTCGGCGGGGCTGCCCCCCTCGGGTGTCGCGGCCACTGCCGAATCGGACCCAGAGTTGACGGCCGTGCTTTCCCGGGTCGCCGCGAGCATCGGGCTGGAGGCGTGCACACCTCTCAGTCCCGAGTCCTCGCGGCGAGATGATTGGCTCCTCGGCACAGGCCATGGCTCGTGACCACGCCCTGCCCTGGTCCCTTTCTTCCCGGAAGTGCACAAGGAGCTGATGAAGTTGTGGACGGCCCCTTTTTACGGCCAGAAGCGGCTCGTTTGTCTCCCCCATCCTCGCTACCCTCGATGGCAAGGCGGCTAGGGGGTACGTTGATATTCCACAGGTGGAGAGTGCGGTTGCGGTGCACCTGTGCCTGCAAAATGCCGCCACTTGGCGGAATCGTCCTCGTCTCCCGTCCAAAGCCTGTAAGCTGATGACCGCTCTCGCGGCCAAAGCTTACAGTGCTGCGGGCCAAGCTGCCTCTCCTCAGCATGCCATGGCTATCCTGCGAGTACACCAAGCCAAGGCATTAAAATGCATGAGGGTAGTACCAACCCGAGGTTGAAGCAAGAACTGTGCTCGGCAACTGACCGTGCCCTACGGGCGACAAAAGTCACAGCGCAGTCCCTCGGGAAGGCAATGTCCACACTTGTGGTCCAAGAGCGCCATCTATGATTCAGCCCTGCTGAGACGAGCGATGTCGACAAAGTGCGCTTTCTCAACACTCCCGTCTCTCAGGCTGGACTGTTCGGCGACACTGTCGAGGACTGTGCCCAGCAGTTCTCGGCAGTACAGAGGCAGACCGAGGCCATCCAACACATCTTGCCCCGGCGGAATGCATTATCTGCCACCGCTCTGCCACAGGGCAAGCCGCGGTCTGCTTGTCGCCCTCCTGTGTCCCCCAGATTCGCTCCGCCCCGTGCTGAGGTAACACCTAGGCCGGCGCGTTGAGCCTCTCGCAGGAGCACAGCGCCCCCTGTGTCCCAGCCGGCCCCTAAATCGTCCAGGAAGGTGACAAAGCGGCCCTGACACAGACAACCCAGAGATGTGGGAAGCTGCTCTTTCTTGGGAGATGGCGAGGACAGCGCCGCTCCTTCCCCCAGAGGAGGGCCGGGTGGGGAATCTTCTGTTTCTGTTCCGCCGCTGGCTCGACCTGAAGGACGCTTACTTTCATGTCTCAATATGCTCTCGACACAGGTCGTTTCTACGGTTTGCAATGCCTCCACTGGCTCAAGTGCCAGCGGTACCCACATTGTCACAGAAAGAGCAATTTCCTTTTCCTCCGGGTCCTCAGGCTCGCGGGTCAACAATGAGCGATGCGATGCCTCCTCACTCTCTCCCACGAGCCCCCCCCCCCACACCTTTTTTGTCAATAGCAAAGAAGTTGCGATTGGGAGACGCAATGCCTCTCCACGCATCTCTGGCCAGTCCCTCCGGGGATGCGGGGAGTTCTGCTGTGATCGGTCAGAACGCGATGCCTTCTGGGCTATCCAGCTCAACTCCCCTCCGCTGCACCACCGCGGGTATGCCGATTGTCCCTTTGGTGCCACTCGCACGGAGTTTGGGGGCGTGGCTTGCACTGCCCAACCCGTCCCGCTGGCTCATTTGCACAATCCGACTCGGCTATGCGATTCAGTTCGCCAGGCAACCTCCCAAGTTCAGCGGCGTTCTCGAGACTTCGGTGGCAGACCGAGACGCACCTGTCTTGCGTGAGGGGATTGCTGTCCTCCTGGCAAAGGATGCAATCGAGCCGGTCCCTCCAGCCGAGATGAGGCAGGGGTTTTACAGCCCCTCCCTCATCGTACCCAAGAAAGGCGGTGGCCTTTGGCCAATCCTGGATGCATCTAGCCCCAGGATTGTTTTGCAGCGGTCGACCTGAAGGACGCTTACTTTCATGTCTCAATATGCCCTCGACACAGGTCGTTTCTACGGTTTGCGCTCGAGGGTCAGGCAGGGAGGTACAGTGTTCTCCCCTTCTGGCTGTTCCTGTCCCCCTGTGTCTTTACGAAGGTCACGGAGGGCGCCCTTGCCCCGCTATGGGAAGTGGGCATCAGGATCCTCAACTATCTCGAGCATGGCCCGCGTGCGAGAACAGTTGTGTGATTACAGGGACCCAGTGCTCCGGCACTTAGCCAGCTGGGGATTCAGGTCAGCTGGGAAAAAAGCAAGCTCTCCATCATGCAGAGAATCTCTTTTCTCGGTGTGGAGTTAGACTCGGTGAGTAGGATGGCGCGTCTCACTAACGAGCGTGCCCAGTCCGTGCTGAACTGCCTGAGTTCCTTCAGAGGCAGGACGGTGGTACCACTGAAACCCTTTTCAGAGGCTCCTAGGGCATATGGCATCCATATCCGCAGTCTTGCCGCTCGGATTGCTTCATATGAGACCACTTCAGCCCTGGTTACACTCCCGAGTCCCGAGATGGGCATGGCGCCGTGGTACAGTTCGCGTGACTGTCACGCTAACGTGTTACTGCTCATGCAGCCCCTGGACGGACCTTGTCTTTCTATGGGTCAGGGTGCCCTTAGAACAAGTGTCAGCATGTCGTTGTCACGATGGATGCCTTCAGTGCGGGCTGGTGCGCTACATGCAACGGGCAGGCAGCCTCGGGGTTCTGGACAGGGCCTCGACTGCTTTGGCACATCAACTGCCTCGAGTTGCTAGCAGTGCTACTAGCCTTGCGGCAGTCCGGCCGCTGCTGCTTGGCTAACACGTGTTGGTCCGCATGGTCAACACTGCAACCATTTCATAGATCAACTGGCAGGGTTGTCTACGATCACGTCGCATGTCGCAACTTGCCTGCCATCTCCTCCTCTTCTGGAGTCAGACGTGGTGCAAGTCACTGCGCGCCATCCATATCCTGGGGGAGCTCAATCGTGCGGCCGAGGTGTTCTCACGACAGCCCACATTCCCCAGGGAATGGCGACTCCATCCCGAGACGATCCAGCTGTTCTGGAATCGATTCGAGGGAGCTAAGGTAAGCCTGTTGTCTTCCTCGAGTCCTCCCGCAGCCAGTTGTATGACTCTCTGACCGAGGGCCCTCGGCTTGGACGCACTGGCGCACAGCTGGCCTTGGTCTTCACGCAGGCATGCGTTCCCCAGTGAGCCTTCTCGCACGAACACTGCGCAAGGTCAGCGAGGACGAGGAACAGGTCATGCTGGTTGCGGCTCTTTGGCCCACCCGGACCTGGCTTTCGGAACTCACGCTCCTCATGACAGCCTCTCCTGGCGCATCCCTCTGAGGAAGAATCTCCTTTCTCAGGGGCCCGGCACCATGCGGCACCCGCGTCCACTTCTTGGAGCCTCCATGTGTGGCTCCTGGACGAGACGCGGCAGACTCCCTCTACAAGGCAAGCCTACGCCCTGTATGAAGTCTGTTCGCAAACTGGTGTTCTTCTCGCTGAGAAGACCCCCGAACATGCACGATTGGAGTAGTGCTTTCTGTCCTGCAAGCAGGGTTGGAGCGTAGGCTGTCACCCTCCACCTTGGAAGTGTATGTGGCTGCTATTGCAGCACATCACGATGCAGTGGACGGTCGGTCCCTGGGAATGCATGATCTCATCGTGAGGTCTCTGAGGGGTGCCAGAGGGTTACATCCTCCTAGGCCACCCCCAGTGCCCTCCTGGGATCTCTCTATTGTCCAGGCTGGACTACAGAGGGGTCCCTCTGAGCCGCTGGGTTCAGTCGAGCTTAAATTCCTGTCTGCTAGAAGACAGTGCTCCTGACCGCACTCTCATCCATCAAGAGGGTGGGGGACCTCCTAGCATTTTCGGCGAACGAAGAGTGCCTTGTGTTTGGGCCAGCCTACTCTCACGTTGTCCTGAGACCCCGGCCTGGATACGTGCCCAAGCTTCCCACCACGCTTTTTCGCGATCAGGTGGTGAACCTGCAAGCACTGCCCTTGGAGGAGGCAGATCCAGCCTTGGCGTTGCTGTGTCCCGTAAGAGCATTGTGCATATACGTAGACCGCACCCCAGAGCTTCAGAAGCTCTGAGCAACTCTCTGTCTGTTATGGAGGTCAGCAGAAAGGGTAGGCTGTCTCAAGCAGAGGTTGGCCCACTGGACAGTGGATGCCATCGCCTTGACATACAAATCCCAAGACGAGCCGTGCCCCCTGGGGGTGAGGGCTCACTCCACACAGAGTGTTGCCTCCCCCTATGCGCTGGTGCACGGCGCCTCTCTGGCAGACATCTGTAGAGCTGCGGGCTGGGCGACACTGAACACCTTCGCGAGATTATACAGTCTCCACGCTGAGCCAGTTTCTTCCCGTGTGTTGGGTAACAGGTAAGTGGCAGGAAGAGCTGGCCGGTGTCATGCTTGCTGCGCCATTCCCCCTCACCCGGGGATATGAGCGCCTTTTTCCTCCTCCAGTTCAGTTCCCCGGACGGCGAACCCTGGTGGAGTTCCTCCAGCACCCCCGGCAGTCAGATTGGGCGGAGCAGTCTGACGCCAGGCCCAGTACTGGTGTTAGCTCGCCCCGGTCTCCAGTCAGCCCCTGTATTGGGCTAGGTGTCCATATGGTTTGATTCCCTTCGGGTAATCCCATTTGTGTATTCTTCCACGCTAAGGTTTCCCTCACGGTAAACCCGTGTCTTCCCTTGACAGAGCCTCTGTCAGGCCCTGCTGGCAGCTCTCCTCCCTACCCCTAGGTAGGATCTGCCCCAGGGTCCAGTCGTATGTAGTACTGCCCCAGGCCTGGGTCAGTCCATATCAGTGTCTCCACGTTACCTCCCTTCGGGCAGGATGTGGCCTCCGTAGCGCCCTTCTCTGGAAGGCTCGCTTCCCCATCGTTACTGCCAAGCTGTAACAACAAATAGGAAAGACTTGAAGCAAATCTTTCATTGAAGGTCGAAATCCCTTCTGTTGAGAATTTCTGTGGGGAAAGGAACAGCAGCTTGGCTATCTCCAGCAGCGATGTACTCACCTGTGGTCCCTGCATGGTACCAAGGTCAGAGAATTTGCGCTGGGGCGGTAGGAAGTTTACGACCTTTGCATAGCATTTGTCTGACACACGGTTGCTTGCCAACATTTGCTATGCTATATGGTTGTGATGGGGTTCAGCTTGTGGCGTTTTCCATAGGACCCCTATGTCGTCACGACATAACTCATAGTGACCGACAGATAGGGAACGTCTCAGTTACGTATGTAACCCTCATTCCCTGATGGAGGGAACGGAGACGTTATGTCCCCATGCCACAATCTTGAACCATCGCTGGTTGCCAGGGACACGTTCTCGGCTCCTCAGCGTAAAACCTAATGAGTGGATGCACCTGCCGCCTATTTATACCCGTGAGGGCAGGGAATGGCTCAGGTATGCAAAATCCACTAGCCAATATTCATTGGCATTTTCTCTTAAAGTCAGAGATGATTGGGGATTCCAAGTAAATCCCCTATGTCGTCACGACATAACGTCTCCGTTCCCTCCATCATGGAACGAGGGTTACGTACGTAACCGAGACGTTTTCTCCTGTAATGCCTGATGAGGTTAGCGAACACCTGACAAGAGGTCAGAGACCATTCCTTCATCCAGAATCACTCCAGACCCTTTAGATTCCCAGCTCCATGTTGGTGCTTCTTCTCTTCAGTTCACCTCACTCATTTTCTATAGGGTGCAGGTCAGAGGACTGGAATGGCCAAAGCAGAAGCTTGGTTTTGTGCTCAGTGACCCATTGTGTTGTTTTTAAGTTTTGTTTTTGGATTATTGTCTGTTTGGAAGATCCAAACATGGCCCATTATAAGATTTCTAACAGAGTCAGTCACTTTTTGATTTTTTTATCTGTTGGTATTTGATAGAATCAGTGATGCCATGTGTCTAAACAAGATGTCCAGGACCTCCAGCAGAAATATAGGCCCACAACATCAAAAATACAGCAGTATATTTCATTGTACACATGGGATACTTTTTATCCCTGAGTTCACCAAACCCATCTCGAGTGTTTGCTGCTAAAAAGCTCATTTTTTAGTTACATCTGACCCTAGAAGCCAGTCTCATTTGAAGTTCCAGTCGTGTCTGACAACTGAATATGCTGGAGATTGTTTTTTGGTGAAAGCATTTTCTTTTATTGATTTTTTTTTCTTGAAGCCCTCCCAAACAACGTGGTGATGTAGGTGCTGTTTGGTAATTTTTTGAAGGTTTTCTGACCCCAAAACTCAACCTTTTTCTGCAATTCTCCAGCTGTGGTCCTTGGAGAGTCTTTAGCCACTCAAACTCTCCTTCTCACTGTGCATTAGGACGATATAGACACACGTCCTCTTCCAGGCAGATTCATAACATGTTCTGTTGATTGGAAATTCTTAATTATTGCCCTGATGGTGGAAATGGGAATTTTCACTGCTCTAGCTCTTTTCTTAAAGCCACTTTCTAATTTGTGAAGCTCAGTTATCTTTTGCTGCACTTCAGAAATATATTTTGTTGTTTTTTTGTTGTTGTTTGTTTTGTTTTGTTTTGTTTTTTTCATTGTGATGGGTGATTAATTTGGAATTTGGCCTTTGTTTTCCCTCCTATTTATATTTCTGTGAAACAGGAAGCCGTGGCTGGATAATTTCATGTTCATAATCACCCTGGAGTGCTCAAAATTGTGAATATGAATGGGAATATATTTCAGATATATTTTACTCATAAGAATTTCTAGGGGTACCAGTAATTGTGTCCAACATGTATTTGAGAAAAAAAATAATAATAATTTCATAATGATATTTCCCCCCATTTAAAATTCTTATTCTCCAATGAAAGCTTAGATTTTTGTGATTTTTTTTTTTTTTTTTTTTTAAATAAAAGATCAAAAGGATTAACAATGCACATTTATTTTCACAGCCTTCTTTGATCATATTTGCCAAGGGTACCAACAATTCTGACCACGTGTGTATCCTCCTCACTCTGCATATAGACAATGTAGACACATCCTCTTCCAGGCAGATTTGCGACATTTTAAACAGTACAGATTTATTTTTACAGGCTTCTTTGATCATATTTACTAAGGGTGCCAATAATTCTGACCACGACTGTAAGAATAACAACTTATATGTGAGATCTCACGACATATCAGAATGTGAGATCCCACTTGCACGGTTGAGTAGAATTTGAAATTAGATCAAACTGAATAGAACTGAACTGAATAGGTAAGTGATAGTATTAATTGGTCAGGTGTTGATGAAAAAGATGTGTCTTTAGATGTTTTTTGAAAATGGCTAAAGACTCAAAGCTAAAGCTGCTTGAACTGAGATAGGCAGGTTGTTCCACCATGAACTTATCTACAAATACCAGAGTTAAATTCTGGGAAAATGAAATATAGCCCTGCATAAATCTGGTATAACTGAGCCTGTGAATTTCTTAATTTGTGATTTGTAGAATAGGATTTATGCACCTGCAGTGAAGATTTTGAGATGGTTTTGTTGTGTTTGTGAGAGAGAACGAAACAAAATACAAGTTTGCAACTCCTAAAACATTTTCTTGATGACTTTACTGAAATATTCTCTACAAATACAAATTCCACGGTCGCAGGTGCTCAGTTTTGCTACAATAATTCTAGACACAATAGATGTACTGTGTGCAAATATAAAAAAAGGGACATAAACAACTGAATATTCAGGGATGCAAACTTATCACCTTTAAGTGAAAATTGTAATTTTGAATCTAAAATAGATCATTTGCGTCATTTGTGTAGATTCAAAGAGTTTTTGAAAGTGTAAGTAGTAAGTAGTAAAAGTAGTATTGACTCATTTTAGGTGCCTGCTGAAATCGACTGCTTTCAAATGCTCCTGTGTGTATATTTGGAATTAGTAAAATGTGCTTGGGGGAAAAAAAATATGATCAGAATATTGACTGGCTATCGACTATAATGCACGCTCTGTATAATCCATTCTCAATTGGAATAGTGACAACCGCATTTACCCAATTACAGGTGTCAATCTGCTAAAACGTTCTGCGAGTCCCTTCTTAAACTGCTATGATTGAGATTGGTTTCATTGTGTAAATGCAGACTAATAGACTAGCAACAGTAAAATTTAACAGCTTCAACATTTAGATAAAAACTTAAACCACTTTTTTCACATCGTTTTTGATGTGACAGAAATTGTCCACTAAATAGCAGATGGCATATTTTACATGTTATTTCCATTAATAAAGATTAGAAATGTACATTTTACATAAAATGTTGCCATTTTATATGAAAATATACAAAAGATAATATTTTTGATGCAAAAGTAAAAATACCCCCCAAACACTGCACAACTTTAAAGAAAATGTAATTATGGAGTGATATTACATGTATAAAAAAGCAATTAAAAATGAACTTTATTGACTATAACTGATATTACAATTGTGGGTTACATCTTCATCACCTTTTTCAAACCTGACCTGATAAATTCACATCCCTGATATTACAAAGAACTTAAGTTTTAATTGCAAAGGAAAACCTACTGATCTGCTATGTACCTATATCTTCTATTTTAAAGGTTAAGAATTCTTTATAAATCATCTTCTCACCCATGTGTCTTTATGTTGTGGAACACAAAAGGAGAGAGTGGCATAGTCTCAGTCACCATTAATTTATTTTATTTTATTTTATTTTATTTTATAGACAAGAAGCAACAATAGTGAACAGTGACTGAGGCTGTCAGTCTCTTAATGTTCTGCTTTACATCTCCTTTTGTGCCCCGCTTAAAATAAAAGTCGAGCACATTTGGTACAAAATAACATTTTTATTCTTAAGTGAATATAGCTTTTAATTTGTAACTTGACACTATTTATATTAGCCTATAATTTACTTAATACCTCTTTGTGTGTATTTGATTGTAAATGCGTGTTCTGTGTTATACGTTATATAGAAGTTTTGTGTTCTAATCATGTATTTGTAACTGTATATAAACTGTATTGTATAAATAAAGAAATTATGACTGAATGTGACTGAATGTGATGTGTTTAATATATTAATAAATTATCTATGACGTATGTGCGATTTTTAAAAGAAGCAGAAAAAGTTATTGTAAAAAAGAAAAGCGTATTATTGTACAGTATAACGTCGGTTTACCCAATTGAAATAAACATTGTTTCAACGTTAGGTAAGCAAACCAATTAGATCGATTTTATGTTGAATATGTGTTGATTCTATGACGTCGTTTCAACCAACCGAAAATCAACGTCGATTCAACGTTAGGCAAGTAAACCAATTGCGTCGATTTTCCGTTAGATTTGAATGGCGTGGCCGACGTTGGTTCAACATTACCCCGATGAGCAAAACGATGCTGGATCAACGTCGGAGATCAATGTCGTTTCGACGCCACGAGAAACATCGATTCTACGTTGATTCTATGTCAGTTTGCTATCTGGGTAATTTGTGCTGCGCTTGGTATATTGCGTTGGTCGATATGTAAATGAGATGTTGCTCTGTGTTCTTTAATTTGCACATTGTTAGTAAATCACCCACAGAAATTTCCCCTCCCATCGGAGCTGTTTTGGAATTGAGCTCTCACGCTAATTGGCCCATAATATATTTGCATAAAATGACATTTACCAGTGTTATTAAATTCTTAGTGTTTTTAAGGATTAACATGGATGGAAAAAAGAACACGGTTCATAAATATTCTGATTTGTTATATACTTACACAACACATTTTTTAGACAATTTCATTCATAAAATTGTTTGTTTACTGTCATGCCAATAAAACTATTTGAATTGACAGACTGACAGACAGATATAGATGTTCTGTAAGTTCTGAGATAATGCTAGATTTCTAACTATTTAAACCTACAGGGTATAATAATACTAAAAGAAAAGCACATGGTTCAATAAATCGTAACAAAGTGATTCTCAGACTTCAGTGTCAGTGAGCCAGTCTATAAAAGGCCCAATAAAAGAGCTAAAGAAATGTGGTAGTTGAGGGATGCATACACAACCTATTACTGTTTAACCCATAACGTATGTGTACATTTCCTAAACCTTCACATATCAGCTCCAGCTAAGCCTTTAATACTCTTTTCAGACATGGTAATAACTCATTCATGTTTCCTGCACCGAGTAAATCAACACTGTATCTGCGTAGTTAGATGCAAATCATTTCTCAAGGGAAGTATTTGCAACAGTCGCACTGCTTTCTTCACAGCGCTCCTCTAGATATGGAAAAGTGTTTGCTAACTGATGTGTATGATGACATAATTGATAGTGAATGACAAACAGCAATGCAAGATTACACCGCACTCTCATCTGCAGGCATGGATATTTTAATAGTTGAGTAGGCAAAGCAGACTGTGGATACACTCAGGGATTGGATATAGGCCTAATACAGTTTCCCCTTTGATTCTGCTGATGCATGATGGCAAATCAAAGATTATGCTATCACAGCTTAATTGGAATTTTGAAAGTTAAACGAGTTCAACATGGGTACTTTGAGATGAGATGAGGCCAACGAGATGCCTTGAGATCTGACCCGAGTCATGAATCATGAAGTTTGTCCTAAATTAATTTGTGACCTCTGAGTACGCACTTGCACCTGATGGAACCACAGAAAGACTGAGGGGGGAAAAAAAAAAAAAAATCTTCTGGCAGAAGTATCTCTTATGGACTATAACCCCTCTATCACATCCAACAAAATTGCTCTAATTCTTCACTTCAGCAGATAGCTTCAGTCGAACGGCAGCAATGCTATTATCCTGCAAAGTTGTGGGCTGATAGTCACTTTATGTTTGATTGCACAGTGTCGAAATCTCGGAATAGACTAGCACTCTGACTTCACGTGTTATGCTGGAGTCAGTCAGTCAAGTTATTCAATCATCTTTTAAGCTGTTTGAATTCAAAAAACATATAGAAAAAAAAAAATATGAATGGCTAGAGAAATTGAATTTGTACATTCAGATTGAAAACTAAAACATTGAAAGTCATATTGCAACAGGAAACCGTTTTTAATGACATTATTAATCATTACACTTGGCTCTAAACAAACACGATGCCATCCTAACATGCTGACTGCTTCCTCTAGTCCCCCATGTGCAGAGGTTAATGCTGTAGCCATTTATTTCCATAATTGTCGGGGCAGAGCTAATTTTCTCAAGGACAGCAGTCCTTGGCTACAGTCTTACACATCCCCTCATTAATGAGAAAGTGCAGTCATATCATTGAGATATCATTTCCACTTTTACTCATGCCGCTCTGCTCTCGCCATTCTCATCAATCGAACCAGTCAGTATATTGTAATAATTCACTGGGCTCAGTTTATTTATTTATTAATTTGCTTGTGTGCTGTATTTTATTGAAAGAAAGAAAGAAAGAAAGAAAGAAAGAAAGAAAGAAAGAAAGATAGATCATTTGGAAAAATCAGATATTTTAAAAGAATATATCAACTGACCAAAAACGTGCAATGATCAAATGATAAGTATAAAACCTAGTGTTGGGTGATATACTGGTTCAAATGGTAAACCGGTTCGAATTACGCATTAATCTAATTCACATCAACAACTGATCATGCTACATGTAGCATCTTTGTTTGAATCGTGAATAAAATGCAGTGGTTCTGGAACTCTTTCATGCATTATGATTCATATAAAGGCACAATCAGGAAGAAAAAATTGTGATAAACCATGAAACCATCAAAATCCTAAAAAAAAAACACAACAAACAACGTGATACCGATTTTGGTCAAACCGCCCAGCACTAATAAAAACCTATGATAATGCAAGTCAATTCGATTAAAAAAGACAAAAGGTAATATACAAAACCAAATTATGTACACTACATTTGCAAATGGAAATGTGTGGAGCTCAGAATGTTTTGAGAAAAACAGGACCATTGTTACCAAATTAAGGAGCAGCAGGAAACATATTGAGAGTTAATTGGACTATATTACATCATGTTAATTACAGGATAGAATGGAGGATTACCCAGAAAGAAAAACTGTATTTTTCTTTGTGGATGCAAACAAATACTTATTTGAAGCTTTTTCACCACATGCTCAATCTACATCATATTAGCTACTGTCAATAAAACCAATACAAAACACTAAACGGAGATTCTAAAGGGAAGTTTTACATTCATTTGACATTTATAATGTTGGGCTGAACCCATCCTGAGTGCTGAATCCAAGCAATTCTCCATGTATAGCTTCACCAATAATAATAACAACACGACCATCATCAAACAAATTCATCAAAGCACCAAAGTCAATGTTTTACATGTTTCAAGGAAATTAACCTACAATATATTGTAATAATTCACTGAGATCAATTTATTCATTCATTTGCTTCTGTGATGTATTCCATTGAAAGAAAGAAAGAAAGAAAGAAAGAAAGAAAGAAAGAAAGAAAAAAAAAGTATTTTAACATCAAAAACTTCACTCACCTTTAAACTTAAATTTACATTTATTCAAGATGTGAATAAACGCTAGACACTTTTATCCAGAGCAGCCTAAAATACATTGTTCAAGAAGTCACAGTCCAATGTTCTGTAGCTAACACATCTTGATTGTACACAGTGATTTCAAACCACACGCAGTGACAGTACCAGACAGGACGACATGTGACTTTGTGCCCCCTGTAGTTTCTTGCAGAGTGCCACTGACAGTTCTGCATTTGTGCAGATTAACATTGGTCGTCATGACGACCACTAAGGAAACTCGCTATTAACTTTTGTGTGTTGACAATGCAGGCTCAGGACTCAGGGCTGAGCGGTGTTATTGAATGGGAGAGTATACTGACAATTACCATTAGATATCTTGAAAGCAGTGAGTCACTGCTAAACCACACAGCTCGGTTACTGTTATCCACTCATAACGAAGAGATGTGAGATGGATCATACATGATGGGCTATACTGGAACTGCCTCTTGACTCATCATTCAGTTGCATTGCAAATTAAAATTAAAGATTCAAATTGCAATTGACACTCTGATCCCTCTCCAACATTTAAAGCTGGCTATTAAAACATTTTTCTTCTATAGCGGTTTAACATGTAGAGACAACTGTACTATCAAGATTTGGATCTAACGGGGTTTTCACACTGACGGTGATAAAGCAACCTGACATTGTTTATTTTTTAAATGAGCTGACGACATAAGCAATAGAAACAGTTGTTAATGCAACTTTATTTAAATGAACAGCAATATAATGGGCTGTAGCGCCACTAAATGCAGCAAAGCTGTTGGTTTAACTGCAATTCAGTAGCAAGATGACATATCACTATTTTGAAATCATGCAGCTTTTCAGTAATGATTTAGAAATGAATAACTGTTTTGATTTGGTTCTTTACAGTGAATCAGTCAAACTGGTCTGAATCATGAAAGTCTCAAGTTACAAGTTTAATTTTGAAATGATCAAGGTTGCATTTCCCGTACAACCACGTAACTTGCCACTTAACTCCCATAGTATGATGCATTGTTGTAAGTTAACTAGCCAGTCACAACTGCTTCCTGAAACTGTATAGTAACTTTGTTGCACGTCATTCCAACCATGTTGGTTCAACAACATCTCGGTTACATATGTAACCTTCGTTCCCTGAAGGAAAGCGATCGGCTGAAAGGGAACAGTTGGTTCAATGTTAATGGAGTAATCTTTTATTCCAACTTCTGCTAATTAATCGCTTCAATATCTGAGTACTATTTTTGTTCTTCATTGTTTTTCTTTATTTATAGTGTTTGATTTAGTCATAATTTCCATTTCCTCAGTGTACTGGACCAGATTCATGTATGCCCTTTAAAAATGGCGCTTTTATTCTCACACTAAAAGACAAAGAATGCAATTTGAAAATATATGGAATGGAAGATGTACTGCATGTTAAATTGCTTATTTTGCTCAAGAGCATAAAGTCTATTCTTCTAACCATAAATCAAGAGATGTAGTTCCAACCATACAACTATGCAATGCTGTTTGCGAATGGTGGTTGGAACTAGGGTTTCGGGAAACACTGAATCATTGAACTACACTTCTAACAACAGAACTTGCTTTGACTAACTTTTGGGAAACTGGTTAACTGTGCTTTTAGGAAATGCACTCCAGCCAGACTGGTTCAAGCGAAAATGACTCACTTAGTAGACAGAAATAGTAAAACAGTTTAAAGCCCGAGACACACTGCACGATTTTCGGCTATCCCAGATGAAAGATTGGCATCGTGAAACAATTGTGGCGAATCAGATTGTTTCACGATGCCAGTCTTTCATCTGGGATAGCTGAAAATCATGCAGTGTGTCTCGGGCTTAAGAAATTATGAAATAGTGTCAATGTAGCAAGATACATTTCTCATGTAGATAGCGTAGCTTAGCTATTTTTGGTAACACTTTAGATTAGGGAACACATTCACTATTATCTAAAAGTTTTCCCTGAACAAACTCCTAATTTGCTGCTTATTAATAGTTAGTAAGGTAGTAGTTAAGTTCAGGTATGGCGTAGGATTAAGCAATCTAGAATATGGTCATTCAGAATAAGGCATTACTATGTGTTTTATAAGTACTAATAAAAAGTCAATATGCTAGTAATTGTCACGAATCCGGTCTGTGGCCTTCCGCCCAATAGCCACCAGAGGTCACCCTTCCATCATATTGACTCTCACATTGCACAGACTGTTTCACATTACCCCGGACTACATTTCCCAGCAGCCATTTCACTAATCACACGCTCACACCTGAGATCCATCACACAATCACACACCCTACATAAGCCATGGACTTCCTATCTGTCACAGCCGAGTATTGTATTGCATATATCACTCTCCTAGCAATAGCTACTCTACGGAGCCAACTTTAGTTATCATTGTCTTGCTTTGCCTGTTGTGTTCTGATTCTTGCCCGTGTTTCCTGGATTAACCCTTTGCCTTGCCGTTCAGACTCTGTTTGCCCCTGCCTGGAGTATTGCTGTGAACCTGGATTATATCTCTGCCTTGCCCTGTTGGAAATTGTTCGCCGATCGAAGACCCACGCTTGCCCTAGGATTACTCTTTGTCTTGCCTGTGTTGTTCCTGTTTGCCATTACATGAACCTTGCTTGTTTTGTGACCACGTCTCTGAATAAAAGCCTTGCAAATGGATCCGCACATCTCTCGTCAGCTCCGTAACAGTAATATGCATGCTAATAAGCAACTAGTTAATAATGAGAATTGGTCCTTAAAATGAAGTGTTACCAATTTTTTTTTTATAAAGCAGTTTGTAGCTTGGCCCAAAAACTACTAATAGTAGGGTAGGCACAGTTGGAAATAGGAAGAATTACTTGAAACCAACATCATAGAGACTTGACTTAGCCTACAGATACTTAATTGCTTTTAGTGTAAACAGACCAGTGGCAGGTGGATGTGTTATAAAAAAAAATAACAATACTAAAATTATAATATGCATATACGTATATTCTGTTTGGTGACAAGAGAGGTACAGAAATTCTACATTTCAGCTTAAACCCGTTTTTTTTTTTTGTTGTTTTTTTTTTGCTCCACTCCTGCCTGTGTTTTAAAAACCCAAAAAGCACCTCACACCTCCCTGTCAATGCATAATTAGAGCTAATATGTGATCTGACATAATTACTTCTCCACTACAAATGAGTTCATTGACCTACTACCTACTGTTTGTTTTGCTGCAGCTTATACTCTGCCTACACAGCCAAAACCTACTCCCATAAATACACTCATGCTGTTCTGACGTCCTCTCTGATGTCATGTCACGGTGCATCTGGAATCTGTCTCTGTGGATTCAGCCTCTCAAATCCCTCTTCAACAGACACAAAACAATATGACGTATGCCACAAGCTCCAATATTATATTTATCTTCTTTCTAGAGATTTAAATCAACAAAAAGGAGCTCACACAGCTCTTGCATCCCTACAGCGATTTGATTCTATAGCTTTCACTGTTCAGAGACTGGATGCAGTTTAATCTTTTTATAATGCATAATTTAAATATTATGTATTTGTGTTTATCTCTCTAAATAACATAAAAGAGAATTTGTATAGATAAATTGCCATTTGAAGCCAATTTAAATTATCTTAAGTAATGTCACGCATTTTTGAGTGAAAAAGGGTGTTCAGTGATAAATAGGAATGGCATAAATTCCAATGGGAATTTATTTGATTAATTTAAGTGGGCAGTACATAACAGGATGTCCAATTTTGCTATTACAAATTATTGAATAGCTGTGTGAAGCTTGCACAATGAATGTCACACAATAAGAAAAGGAACATGTTTTAATAATGTAAACATGGTTCATTTTGATTTCATGTTGAGTGCTATACAAATCAGCATCGCTTAAGAAAAATGGTGATTTTATCCTCTCGGGTTTAACATAAACATAATTTTCTGCAGGAAGCAGCATGCCATTTCTTAAGTGATTAAAGTGTAAAGTCTCAAAGGAGCAACCAAGAGCCAGAGATTTTCTGACAGCTGAATGAAGCGTATTTGGTCATTTTCTAAATCCTTTAATTATTAAACATGGCCTCTGGAAAGAAGATAGCATCAGCTTTTAAAAAACAAGAAAGAAAATCCCATTTCTGCATCTTCCATAGGGAAACAAAGAAAGAGATTAAAGGAAAGAACCGATCTTGGTGCATCTTAATTACCCTGATTTACAGGCACAGGGAATTTATCTTAATAACTCTGTTCAACAGCTTTAAAACAAATGCATTATGCTCAAGCACAAAATATGACTGCTATCTTGTGGTTGTGATCGAAATCACTTCATAAACGCTCACATGAAAATTTTGTATGCATTTTAAATGGCAAACTGTCATAACCTCCCACCCGACCTAAGTTATCTCTGTGTTTTTACACTGTGTGTCATCTTAACCTTTGACGGATGTGCGTTTCTGTGAAATACTAGAGTAGTAATCTTATTAGAGGCTCTACGCTCGCTCATACAACAATGCACACACACACACAAATCACATAAGGTCATAAATACACAAGCTTTATCATGCAGCCATCTTATTCAGGCCACAGAGTTCAAAGGGAATACTCAATTTTGCCCACAAGGCCTGGTTACGGGTTGTTATGTATTAACTGGTCATAACAGAGCGAGAAATATGAAAGAGAAACTCTGATATTCTGTCTAGTCTAAGCAGAAACCCCCATAACCCTTTCTTGTTTCCAATGTTTGCAGCAGCTGATAACCAATAATCATTAAGACTAGTCATGCTAAAAGTAATTACTGTAATTTAAGCATACTGTAGATAAATAATAGGTAATCACCACTCTTGTTTTTATTCAAGAATATTTCATTTCATCAGAGTGAATGGTGAAGTCACATGTTTAAAAGGACAAAATCATTTAGAATGTGACTAATGGATTCAATTATCAATCATTATGTTGATCCTCTTGATTCCCCTTCTTTGTGATTACCATTTTGAACAGATTTACAGGTTATATCAAATATAGTGATTAACTTCAAGATAATTAAAGTAAAAAAAAAAATAAAATAAGTGTAATTTATTGTCTCAGGTTTCTATAAAGAATAAAGCTATAAACATAAACATAGATCATTGTTATTTAAATGTTAATACTTATTCATTTTTGTAACCACACCATATTTGTCCTGTACTGTAGTTTATTCTGGTAGCTTTAGATGCACCAGAGTTGGTTTGTCTATTTATATTTGGATGGTGCTACTCTTTCAATAGACTGTGCATACTAAGCTATATGTTTTACAGTAATAATTATCATAACAGTTATCTCTGGGTTTTGGCTTTCTGCAACTTTGCTGTTGTACACAACATTAAACCTTGGCATGTCCACACACACACACACACACTGTCCCATGGTCAATTGGTCAAATAATAAAGTGTTGTAAAGGCAGCACTCCAACACAAAAAAAGGGTCTCTGTGTTATCGGGTTTTATACTTTACGTTTCAAAAAGCCAACATGCCAAAAAAAAAATCTCCTAAACAACTGTTTGAATAAATTCTATAGGCTAAAAGGTGTTCATATCCATAATTCCCAGACGATGAAGTCTTGTAAATAGTTAGATTTTAATTAATATGAGAACTATAAGACACTATTCTTTAGAATAATTTCCATTTTGAAAAGCTTTTTTTTTTTTTTTTGTAAATGTTGGCTGATTAGCTTAGATCTAATAGCCTAAGGGTTTGGCTGGTTAAGAATTTTAACATTGTATAACTTCTTATTCATTTATGGTTACACTTAATAATAATTAAAATTCCAAAATCATTGCAATCATTGCAAAATGGTTGCAATAAATGTTTCACTTGTTCTCTGTGTTTCTCCCCACCATTTGTTTTTGATGTGAAGTAATTTGCTGCCCTCTAAAACGTTTAATTTGTTAAACACTTTGTCCCCCCCCCCCATCCTCCCTCCTCAAATCAGAAACAACTATCCCATTTTAACTCCAGATCAGACAACTTTGAAGACCAAGTGCCTTCTTTTACCCTTTCTATATTTTCTAACCACAAAAAAAAAATCTTTGAAACCTTTTCCTGTTACTTATTTTAAACTAAAATCTTTATACTTTCATACAGTGTCATTAACATAAGTGTGCCATGCCTTAAGATTGATGCGAGCGTAATAACCTAGACATTGTAAATTTAATTAATTACAAATATTAAAACTGCTGTTACACATATAAATTCATTAAAAACCTGTACTGACCTGAGCTGAAACCAGTAACTCATTATTGAAACCCATTTGTTGAACCTGCGGCTGAAGATGCATTGGCTGATATTGTCTTATTTTGCAGTCTGAAATAAGAAAAACACAGCATTATTAAACATTGGCAATATGTCCTACTGTTGTTGTTGTTGTTGTTGATGTAGTTTTATTATTATTATTAATTTTCTCTTTTTCCCCTCATTCAATCTTCTTTATTACTGGAAGTTTTTGGAATTGCACAGTTACCTACTGCAATGCTTTCAGTTATAAACCTTATTTTTCCCCTCATTCAGTCAATACTTCGATGTGATAAAACATGAAGCTAAAAACTATTTTTGAGCAAGATCAGGAGGAATTTGCCCCATGTGACTCTTCCACTCGCAGCCAAGCAGCTTCCTGAAATGACTGGAAGTACTAAACAATAACTTGAAAACTGAACAACAAGGCAACAAGGCATATCCGGATCCAATGTTTCTGTAACATCCTGTCTATATCGGATGATTATAATGGGTTCTGTTGTCTTTAGTCGCATCGCTATACCATGTCTGATATAGAGATGGTGTAACGTTAAGAAATAGTGAATTAACTTTATTTATGGCAAAGTTTCGGATTCCATTTGTTTGTTCGCTTGATTCGTTTTATACAAGACACGGATCAATGCAGGCTTTTCAGAGAGACGAAAATAAAAAATGATGTAGTGATAATTATACTGGATCCGACATTAATGTCACAACACACAAGTGCGAGTAACAATTTTTTAACATGTCACTTTTGCTTTGTCTGTTACATGGGCAATATACCAGTAGACAAGATTAATTGGATAGAAATTTGTCAACCTGTAGAGATACGCTCACGTGACATTGCTGTGCTACGTGGTCACGAAAATGTATTGTTTGCACGTTTTTAAGTATTGCAATATAAAAACAAGAGATTTTAAACTGCTGAAGTGCAATCAGCAGCGAAAGAGATCTCATTTCGGCATGCGCCGTCTGAGAGACATTTCTGAGCACTGTCAGAGAGGCGCATGTACGTAAAGATGGTGCCCAGAGCGCAGAAGTTATTTCTGCCACTTTACAGGCCTTGAACAATTAAAAATACACACTTGTATGTGTCAAAAATGTCCGTCTTTGCAAGTATCCACGTAAACACAGTAATTTAGGTCTTAAGTGAAAACGTGCATTAACAGTAAATTTAATCCGGGCAGCTCTTAAAGTGACAGCAGTCTAATATTCCTGCTTTCTGTCATTCATGTTAAAAAAATTTCTCAATGCTCGACTAAATAATTTTTGTAACTTTAACAAGAAGAATCTTTTTATACATTTGATTATTTTATACAATGTAAGTAGCATTTCTTTTTTTATTTGTTCTACTGTAGTTTTTTTGTCCAATTGAAAGTAATTAGTTCCTTATTCAATTGCTGACTGTTTACTTGTTTTCAGTGATCTTAAGTTTTTTTTTTTTTTTTTTTTTTTTTTAGTTTTTTGTGATATTGACACTTGTGACAAGAATTATAAAATTTCTATGGTATCAAAAATTGGTCACACTTTATATTAAGGTCCAATTCTCGCTATCCTGATTTGGCGATTATTAATAGCTAGTAAGGCAGTTGTTAAGTTTGAGTATTTGGTAGGATTAGGAATGTAGAATATGGTCATTCAGAACATATGCTTTAAGTACTAATAAACAGCCCATATGTTAATAATAGGCATGCTAATAAGCAACTAGTTAATAGTGACAATTGGTCCCTATACTAAAGTGTTACCCAAAAATATTGAATATTTTTATGAATTATTTTTAACCAAAAAGACCCATATTTTCAGAGTACATCACACCAGCATCCATCTATTATTGCAGTATGCATAACTGATACTCAGTCATAGCAGTGGGTAGCATGTCTATCAAAACGTGTTTCAAATAGCGTTTCAAAAAAAAAAAAAAAAGTCTTGCTAACATTATAAGTGGACCACAGAGAGCATTATAAAATTAAAACAAAATGCAGTTCATGACCCCTTTAGTTAACTACTAATTCATCAGTTTTACAAAAGCTTTAAACAACAGTCAGTTGGTAAGAAGTGCAGTAAATACAGGTCTTATATAAATAAGTATTGATTTATCTGAAGTGTGGTGCAGAAGCACCCTTACAATTGATCTCAGGGTCACAGGACAAGAAACATCAACCACTGCTGCACCCACAAATAAAGCCATTTCATGGGCAGTCCACTTTAAAAACTGAACATCTGAAAAATCATTCAAGTTAATGCAAGCATCTCTTGCCAAGCTGTTTCATGGCTTGTTGCCCAGCTAGTTGAAAGAAGCCCGTAGCATCTCGATTTTGGAAAGCAAAGAATTTATCATGATTTTTACTTCACACTTCCCTTTGAGGAAAGGGTAAGGGAATCGGTCTTTAGCACACATAACACCTTTATCTGAGCTGCACTGTAGGAGCCCGCTCCCTCCTCCACAGTGTTCTCCACAAGAGGAGGTCTAGCTTCTGGGTCTACTAGTAGTTTTAGTGCCCAAAGCAAAGGATAAAGATGAGGTGAAGAGGTTACTGACTGAGAAAATGTCCTTAACCCCATAGATTTTCCAACAGCTTCTAGGTTCATGAAAAATGAGATCTACCACAGAGAATTCACCAGACATTAATACATGCATAAACAAATGCACAAAGAAGTTACATTTCAAGCATATAAACTGTAACAATCATGAATTCTCTGACATTTGTTACTAATATATTTTTTGACCATACTCTAAAACATATCAATGATATGATATATCTATATTTGTAATGTTTTTGAAATAAGTCTCTAATGCTCACCAACTCACCAAATATGAAAGTGAAAGTGAAAGTCGTGACGTATTGTCAAGTATGGTGACCCATACTCAAAATTGGTGCTCTGCATTTAACCCATCCAAGTGCACACACACAGCAGTGAATAGTGAACAAACGCGCGCGCACACACACACACCATGAACACACACCCGGAGCAGTGGGCAGCCATTGCTCCAGCGCCCGGGGAGCAATTTGGGATTCGGTGCCTTGCTCAAGGGCACCTCAGTCATGGTATCGAAGGCAGAGAGAGTGCTGTTCATTCACAATCCCCACCTTCAATTCCAACCTTCAGGTTACAAGCCCGACTCCCTAATCATTAGGCCACGTCTTCCCCCATCATTACACTATTACTCCATTCATCAGTTTCACATGATCCTTCAGAAATCATTCCAATATGCTGTTGTGTAGATAAAATGGTACAGCTGCAGTAGCCTCTGCCAATTTTCTACTGCTATCTAAAAGTCCTATTGATGAAAATAGGTGTGTTGGCTCCTCCCTGATGTTTCTTGTAATCTGTGATCATCTCCTTGGTCTTGTTCAGAGAGATGTTGTTTTCCTGGCACCATACTGCCAGGGTCTTAACCTCCTTCCTGTACACAGCCTCCTCACCATCTGTGAGCAGACCAATGACTGTTACATTATCATCTGACAGTGTTTGAGTTACGCCGACCGACACACATCATCTGTGAATAACGTGCAACAAATTCAACAGCGGAATTTTCTTGGTGTACTCGGCACCTTGTGTATCATCGCAGTGAGGCACAAACTATCTCAAGAGCCTTCAAATGTATCTCAATGGTGGAATGAACTGTATCAGAACACAGCCTTCAAAAACACAGAAAGATACAACTCTTCTGTGAGCAATTGACTTTCAACTGTTGCACGCACTTGACTTCTACAAAAACACTATTATTGACTTTCTGTTCTATCACAGTGTCTGACCTACATCTCTGTTGCTACAAGCTCATTTGTTCCTGACCAATTCTGGAATCTTGTCAAGTTATTTGCTCTTTAGGATGAATCACTTTTGTTGTAGTATTTTGTAATTCGCTTTAGGTTTAAAAAAAGGGGTTGCTAAACAAATTCCTTTGTAACACTTTATTTTGATGGTCCCTTTTGAGCATTCTGTTGACAATAAGTTTGTAAAAGTAATGACTGCTGAAAAATTCAGCTTTGATATCACATGAATAAACTTTATTTAAAAATATATTTAAAAAGAAAATCTTTATTTTATTTTAAATTGTAATAATTTTTCACAATATTACTATTTTACTTGATCAAACATATTAAGTCTTGGTGAGCATAAGAGGACTTCTGCTGAAAACTTTAAAACCTTTGAACGGTAGTGTTATGTAACCGTGCAAGCTTGTTGCTTTGGGCCGGCGCAATGCGGCGCTAGGCGCAACGCAAGTGTCTTTTGCTAGTTTCAGCCCAACACAGTTATCATTTTCCCGTCCTGTGCCATGTTGTTTAAATAGCAAATGCATTTGCGCCCATTTGTGCGCCCATGGGCGTGCTCGTCTGAAAACAAGGTGTGTTCAGGCGCATTGTTGGCGCGTTCCTATTTTAAGGCAGCTGAAATAGACTGCGCCATTGACCGACTAAAACCTGGTCTAAAGTCAATAGCGCAGTACTTTTTTGTTATTTAAAGAGCGTGTTAGTAATATGCACCTATAGGCAGTTCCACAACGTGCGTACACTCTGCTTATTACACACAGAGACGCGCAGCTGCACACAAACACACCAAATATTAAAAATTAAAAGATTACAATGTAAAAGATTATTATTGTGTAGGCTACATAAATATAAAAATGCCTACGTGTCACAATGGATAGTCATTGCATGTATCAGAATTAGGCTACCTATTTGCTCGCGCATGCGCAGTTCCGTTTCCTCTCTGGAGACGCGTTCAGTCTTTGTGCTTGCAAATTCCGCTGTGTAAATAGCGAATCCGCCATGGCGCAAGCGCAACTGGCTCTTAAAGGGAATGAGAGATGAGACTCTGATTGGTTTATTGCACATTATGCCCAAAACGCACCCATTACTCATTAAGAGAACAGGGACAACCCTTTTAGACCATGCTCCCTTTGCGCAGACCATTTTTCCCGTCATTAAACTAGCAAAAGTGGATTCGGACACGCCCTACGTGCACCTGCGCCATGCGCTTTAGACCATGCGCTTAGATCATTGAAATAGGGCCCTTTGTGTTACAGGAAGTGTTCTGGTCAACCATCACCAGTCTCCAACAACAATATGTTTACAGCAATTGTTAAACCTCTGGGGTCGACGCCCGCGGTGCGTTTTGTGGCAGATTTTCCTGATAAGGCCAAAAAGAGCTTGAATTACTTTGCCATTTTTGATCATACAGATAAGAGCAATACACCATTCGAATCTGTAAGGGGTCTAGTTTTATTTGTATATACTCATAATATCAACTAAACTTTGTGCTTTTGAAAAATAAAGAAAACAGACAGGGTGCGTTCTCAGTCTTCACTCTCTCCGCGAACTGCGTCACTAAAATTAACTGAAACTCAGCAAATGCTTTACACAGAGACATGAGAAATATATCTATAGAAAGCTTGATATGTCTACACTTAAATGAAGTCTTACCGAAAACAAATATTCTGTGATAAAGTAATCCGTATGAAACCAACAACGCCCACGCGCTGCTAGCGCTATTGATATTACAAATCTCCACGTGAGACGCGTGGCATGTAAACGCCCACATCACCGTAAACAAAGCAGCAACATGTTCATCTCGGATACTTTTCGTTTTTGGAAGAAGACGCTGAGAGGAATAAGCCTTGAATTTACCTCGGATGAAGACGTGCTGAGAGGAAAGTTTCTAACCCAGAATATTACTGATCAGTCTATGCAGGTTTGACCACAGTTCAAGGAACAGCTGTATATGCAAGCTTTTTTTTTTTTTGCTTTTTTTTTTTACAAAATGTGAGCAATTTAAAATGTAATGAATATGGACACATTTCAGCCTTCAAAATTAACAGGCTATTTTGTTTGAAATTAATTTAATAATGACAATAATAAATCTGATTACACTAAATCCATGGAATAAATAGCCTGTGGGCCACGCTCATTTTGTTTGCCTTTTGACTGAAGCAGAGTTTTGTAATTGAATGCAGTGGGGTTGCGGGGATCATCATTATAATAAATACAAAGTGTCTATGTTTCAGTATTTGATGATAAGATATGGATGAGAACAGGACAGGTCATCTGTCACTGACCTCTCATTTAGCATCCATTTTAGCCACTCAGGTTTTTAGGTTTTGTTAGAAAAATAAATCTGAAACAGAACCGGTAGATGCTGAAGAATATTATCATTCGCTTTCACACACACCGAATTCTGTTCAAAGCCATATTACCCTAATCAGCCTTGATGACCTTTTTTCCACACTAATAAGCCATAATTATACTTTTGGTTTCATCTCTGGGTTTTGGTCTTCTGCCAAAACACGATGTCGTCGTAAAGAGAACCTGATTAAATGTGGTGTTGTTTCATGCCAACATCTTGCTTGAGAACGCAGAACAGTAGTTTGCAGTGCCTGCAGATCTGTCTGCTTATCCAGGCCGAGACATAAAGAGGGAAGCAGAGCTGGAGAGGAGCCAGAGAAATGTAGCTTTGATCTCAGAGTCCAGACTACTCTGCTGCTCTCTTTCCTCCTGAGCTCTCAACTGTCTGTCTAACAAAACGTAATATTCAGTACATGATGGTGTCCCGATTTAAAAACCATTATGCAAACCATGCCCATTTCATTCAGAGGTCAGAGAATATTTGATTTCCATGGGGAAAAAAAAAAAAAAAAATCTAAGGATAAGCAAGTTTATTTGGTACAACTGATATAATTATCACAGAATTCCAATTCTGTAAAACAGGAAAGTACATGCAAAAGAGAGAAGGAATGTCTCTGCATCATAAGCAGTTATTGTGTATAACAACAACGACAATATTTTGAATACAACAGAGAGAGAGGGATGTTTCTAGGTTAGGAAATTTTGCATTAAAATGTTGCTTTCTGGTTGCATCACCACTTCAGCTTGGTGTTATAATGTTGGATTAATTCCCAGACAGCACCTATGGTACATGGTGGATCAGCCTTAAAATGAACTGAAATGGCCTCATAAACTTTTACATAGTCTCTCCAGAAAGATCAAATTCATTGCCAAGAAGTCAATCATACATGCCCAGCAGAGTTCTTATCAATGCTTCACACCTTTATAAATCTCACCAATGTGGAAATACTGTCAAAGCCAGCATTATAAACAGGCGGAAGCGTTGACATGACAAAAGTTATTGGTTTTTTGAAATATGGAAATATATAGCTATGTAATCGCACAGCGTCATCTGCAGGGTATGATGCCATACGTTGCAAACCTTAAAGGTAAAGTTTGGCTACGCAGTACTGTGAAACACTTTTGTTATTAATTAAAATTAAACTTATTAAAACTCATTTTCATTATTTAAAATAAATCTGAAATAAAATAAATATTAGATGAAAGACTTAGAAAAATGAAATAGCTAAAAAGAAATATTAAAAAAATCTAATAAAATGATGAGCACATATTAAAATTACAAAAACTAAAATTAAGTTGAAAACAGACAGTAAGTGAAAATATTAAAAAAGTAAATAATACTTAAAAAGGTCAAAGCTGTGAAAGCTCTCAAATCTGCAAAAGTAATAAATATTTAAACATTAAGGATTATATAAAGTATTTTATTGATATAAAAATCTTCCCAAAACACTATTTTACTATAATACAGTGGACAAAAAAAATGGCTTCATTATTTTATGAGTGGGAAAATGAGAAAGAAAATGCCAGGCTCATTACAGCAATGAAAATTACGAGGTAAAAATGTGCTTAATTGTTCTGAAAATATTGCCACAGTGCAATCAATCAATTAATAAATCAATCAATCAAGGTGCTAATAGTATAAATAATAGTTTTTTGTTTTGGTTTTTGTTTTTTACAGGTATCATGAGATTCACCCAATAATACTTTACCATTGTGTGTCTCCTGATGATGTGTGACTCCTTTACCCTACAGCTGCAAAAGCATGTGACTATGTGCCTAAATAAATCTCTTAATGTGATTCACATTATCCTTTCTATGGATACATTTAAATCACACTTAACTGTTTCTATATCCATACTACCTGTTCCTCATAAAAAAAAAAAATCCTCTCCAAACACACCTCTTTTTCGATCTACAAATATTTGCCAGCACTTTAAATTGGATGATAGATGTGTTCTCTTGTTATGCCCGTGAGTGTCATTTATTTGAAGGAGTGTGAGTGATTCTTCATGATGGAGGGCAGGTTGTTTGTTAAGACTCAAGTTCAAAAGAGGGAAACACATAACACCCAGCATTCACATGTTCTCGGAATAGCACTTGTCATTCATCACCTGCTTTTGTGATGCGTTTAATTTGTTTTCTATCTTCCTATTCTATATTTGAATATATTTTGACACCTAACATATGTTTTGAGCTATCCAGTGTTTGCAAGACAGCTCTATACAGCTAGTGCACTGGGGTACAAAATATTTCATGATTGAATCACTCAATCCACATATCAGAAACAGAATGTGACCATACTGTAAATGCTAACCAGTGCGGATGTGTCCCAACATAAAATAACCATCTACTTACCTGTCAATCATCCACTGCAGTAAAGTAAGGGCTTCTGAAGTTTGCTGGTTGTGTATCTTTGACTTTAAAAGAAAACATCCATCTGACTGAAAGATTTGAAAGAGTGATAGTGTCTACAATGTAACTAAGCAACTGCGAAATAGGTGCGAATGTGCATTATCAGTTGAATTTAGGTCACTCAATATAAAAGTTTCACAAACTTTGAGAACTTCAGGTGATTTTGCCGTCTTCCTTTTACAAGCCCAGTTCTACAGGGGTGCTTAAATTAAAGCAAGAGCACTCTTCGATGAGGCTGTAAAAAACATAGGATATTGGCGAAACAGACTTGGTAAACGCTCCAATGCATATTTGTGTTTGCACTCAGGAGAGCTTCAAAGGTTTCTATTTATAATGTGTTTTTGCAGCCTTGAACAGAATAGCCAATCACAGACATATCTGTTGATTTCTTGACTGCAATGGCCAATCAGAAGTGTTTAAGTTGGTGTTTTGTTCAGTGCTGAGTTAAGCACACTTGTGAACCCTCTCATTGTAACAAATAAGGTGTAGACACAATGTAAATAATAGATTAATTGTGCAGTATAGAGAGATTCATTGATTGTAACTTAACTGTCTTAGATTGAATGGCCATAAACTGTAATGATTATCCAACTAGCCGAAAATATGGAGCATACAAAGATGTCTTAGACGTGTCCTATACTTTGAAATACACTTCAAAGGGACTGCTGATTTATAATTTAACATGATGAGCATGAAATCCATTGACCACTTTCATAGTGTACAAGTACACACACACACACACGTTGTGTTTCCATGTTTATGGGGACTCTTCATAGGCGTAATTGTTTTTATACTGTACAAACCATATTTTTTAAAATCGTCCTACACCAACCCTACACCTAAACCTACCCTTTACAGGAAACTTTATGCATTTTTAGACTTTCAAAAAAAAACTTAATTCTGTATGATTTATAAGCTTGTTTCCTCATGGGGACCTAAAAAATGTCTCCATAAGGTCAAAATTTACTGGTATTACTATCCTTATGGGGACATTTGGTCCCCATAACGTGATGAATACCAGGTACACACATACACATGCACGCACACACACACACCATTTGGTTTTCTACATCCATATTTAGCTGCATAAGACAACTTTCATCCTGTCATCCTGTTGCTATTATCTAGATGTTGCTCTTCCTAATGCTTTTTTGACAGGTTGCCATGGTTACAGCACTGATTATATACTCCTTGATTACCTCATGATGCCTGCTGGTCTTCCACTCTAAAAACCCTGCCTAAAACAATCACAATTTGTTTCCTCTTGACATCAAACAGAAAAGAATCATGAACCCTCAATGTGAAACATAAAACTGGCACCGCATGGTACATTCTTATTTTGTATTGATTTATTGATTTGATTTTTTTTTTTATGCGTAACTGATGCATAAGATGTCCACAAACTTTTTTTTTAAATCACTAGCAAGATTTTTTGGTTAAAATTATATAAATGAACTATTGACCTTTTCTTTTATTTTTAAATCAACTTCACCATTTAAAAAAAACAAAAAAAAAAAAAAACAATCAATTTTATGTGTTCTGCAAAGGCCATAGTGCTTGTGTTTTTTGTGTGTACAATTTTCAGTGGCAACATGAAGGTTTTATAACCTTGAATATGAGAAGTGAGGGCGTAGAAGTGAATGAATACTCTCAGTACTGTTCCACATGGTCAGTGCAAAGCTGTTTCTTATTCATTTTCTGTAACACTTTTTTTTTTCTTTATCATTAAATATTAAATGCACACATGTACCAGCACATAAATTGCAGAGATAAGATAATCAAAATTAAAGCCTGCATATTCTATAGAAGAGTAAGAACCTTCTTGCTCATTGCACAAATTAAATGAAAATGATGCATTTTATGGAATGTTCCTTTCCATAGAGACACAATATTTCAAAGGCAAATACATTCTGCCTTATAGTGGAATAAATTTTTCTAATCGAATATTTCTCTGTTAATAGTTTTCACAGATATTACAGCTTTAAGTTTTGAAGTAATCTCTTATACTCACAATGGCTCTATTTATTTGATCAGAAATACAGAAAACAAAAATAGTAATATTGTGGAATATTGTGACAATTTAAAATAAATGTGTTCTATTGTTTGTTTGATTGATTGATTGATTGATTGATTGATTGATTTTTGGTGTGGAAACCGGGAACCATTTTTTCAGGATTCTTTGATGGACAATCAAAAAAGAACAATATTTATTTCAAATAGAAACCTCTTGTAAAAATATTTACTGTCAATTTTGATTAATTTAATTAATCCGTGCTGAAGAATATTACTTAAAATTATTCATTTCTAAATAATAATAATAATAATAATAATAATAATAATAATAATAAAACATTAAAACAGTATTACATGTTCAGCATTATTAATATGGATAAGACATCAATATTCAAAACAAAATACGATTAATCTGATTATTTGAGCCATCATGTTAGAATAAATACCCTGAATGGCCACTTTGGGTCCACTTTATTTTAAGGTTTATTTCTCACTGCTAACAAACCATTAACTACAAATTTTGCCTCAAACTACTAATTTGCTGCTTCTTAATAGTTAGTAAGGTAGTTGTTACGTTTAGGTATTGGGTAGGATTAGGGATATAGAATATGGTTATGCAGAATATGTGCTTTAATAAGCACTAATAAACAGCCAATATGTTAATAATACACTCTAAAAAAAAAAAAAATGCTGGGTTATTTTAACCCAAATGCTGGTTTCAGCCTGTTGGGTCATCACGACTTATTGGGTTGTTTATAATATTTTTACCCAGGTGCTGGGTAGTTTTTCTGTAACTAAGCTACTGCGTTACAGCAGAGAGCAGTTATCAGCGCCACCTCCGCTGATTTGGTGGACTTCTTCAGCATAAAGGTTTGTATACATTTTATTTAATTTATGAAGTCTTTACTGTGCTGTAAATTATATTATTTTATGCAACGCAACATAAGGATGAGATGTCAGTCAGCTAAATGTGTCAACAGTGGTTATTTCACATGATGGAAATGCCTTTTGCCTTGCATAACATAAACTGATGTTATCTGTTATTTACATTTAGTCATTTAGCAGACGCTTTTATCCAAAGCGACCTACAAATGAGGACAATGGAAGCAATCAAAATCAACAAAAGAGCAATGATATGCAAGTGCTATAACAAGTCTCAGTTAGCTTAACGCAGTACACATAGCAAGTTTTTTTTTTTAAATTATATAATAAAAAGAAAACAAATAGAATAGAAAAAGAATAGAGCAAGCTAGTGTTAGAGGCCTTTTTTGCTTTTGTTAATTATATAATAAATAAAAAGAAACCAAATAGAATACAAAAAGATTAGAAAAGCTAGTGTTAGTATATATATATATATATATATATATATATATATATATATATATATATATATATAAATAATATAATATAATATAATATATACACAGTATTTTTTTTTTTTTAAGAATAGAATTAAAATAAAGAGTGCTAGAGTTAGAGGGTCAAATACAGATGGAGGAGATGTGTTTTTAGCCAATTCTTGAAGATGGCTAAGGACTCAGCTGCTTGGACTGAGTTGGGTTATAGTACTGAATTTAATTTAATTTGATGTAATAATGATTGTAATAATTTTGATTATTGCTGTTGCCTCTAGTAATTCTGAGTGTGATTTTTAATTTCCAGGCCATTTTAAACCAGCAATAATATAAATTTTTAAACAATAGCTGACTTAAATAAAAACAACCCAGCATGTTGGGTAAAAACATTTAACCCAGCCAGCTGGGTCAAAATAACCCAGCATGTGTTCTGTCCAATATTTACCCAGCGCTGGGTTGCCAAATAACCCAAGTTGGGTTGTTTTTAACCCAGCATTTTTTAGAGTGTAGGCATGCTAATAAGCAAGCTAGTTAACAATAGTGACAATTGGTCCCTATACTAAAGTGTTACCCCACTTTGTTAACTAAATCTTTCAAAAATTAAACCTTTTGCTCTCTAAACAGCCTGAATTTGCCCTCTAAACAACCTGAAAGGAAAATATTAAGGATTCTGGTCCATATTGGCATGATAGCATCACACAATACTGCTGCAAATCTGCCTGTCCACCACATCTAAAAAAATGCTCTTATTGGATTGAGATCCGGTGACTGTAGAAGCCGCTGAAGTACACTGAACGCATTTTCATCTTCTTGGATCCAGATTGGGATGTGATGGTTTGTCACATGGTGCATTTTCCACCAGCCTGACCTGATAATAGAAGGCTGCATGGACCCACAGATTTGTTATTTACACCAGCGTCTCACCCCTCTATATTTATGATGCAGCAGGAATGAGATTCATCAGACCAGGCAATGTTTTTTTTTTTGTTTGGTTTTTTTTTTTAGTCTTGTGCATGTATAGACAGTACGTATTTTTAACAATAATTTTAGTGGGTTGATTGAAAGGTGAGGAGGTTATCCTTCACTGTTGGTTAGAACACATAGGGTTGTATTAGAAATTATCATAACTACAAATGTATATATATATATATATATATATATATATATATATATATATATATATATATATATATATATATATATATATATATATATATAAAATTTTTATCTTTAAATTAAACAATGATTAACTGAACAAATTGCTTTTTCTTTAAATAAATTCAGTAATAAAATAAAATGTTCTTAGGGATAAAAATCTGCCCTAAGATTTTTCCTCTAAACTATAGTGAGCCCTTTTACAACAACAGAGCCCAAACTTAAATTGAATTACTATTTATTTTTAACTATAATAATCAACACTCAAATTAAAAACTTGTATGCACACATGTAAACTGCACATAATGCAGTTTTTAAAATTAAATTCTAAATTATACAATTTCTATTTGTTGTTGAAATATCATTATTTACACAGTGGCTGTCATAACTTGTTCCATAAAAGATTTATTTAAACATACATTAAATAATTAAAACATCACTAACAGGTAAAGTAAAATATAATGTAGTATAGTCTAACATTTCTCAAAATGCTCTTCTCTAGATTTAATTTCTGTAGCAAATAACGAGCTGTGGACACTGATGACTTGCCTGAGGTAAATGAAATGCTACGTGACATTGTTTACAAGCTGTTTTAATGACATTTTCCGCAATTGAAAAACACTGAATGAACGATTACATGAGATGTTCATTCATGTTTATTCCACGTTAAAGGGGTCATGTGATGCGATTTCTTGTTTTCCTTTTCTTTAGTGTGTTATGTAGCTGTTTGTGCATGTATAAGATCTGCAGAGTTACAAAGGTCAAAGTCTCCCACAAAAGGATTTATTCCATCTAAAAGAGAAGGCTGATCCAAACCGGGCTAAAATGCCTCATTCAAACATGCCCCCACATGTCTATGTCACGATGTGGAAATATTTGCATAATGCTGCCCAAATGTGCACACAAGTAACCGCATGTAGTGGCTTCAGTAACCGCAGTAGTGTTAATGCAGCCATGTCAGGGAGACGCTGTGTGTTTCTGTGCGAACGCAAAAGCACTTTATTTGGCCTTCCAAAAGTAGATGTAATTAGGAATCATTGGTTAAGATTTGTTTACAATAGAACAGCACAATCCAAATGTTCGAATTTGTGCAACGCATTTTATGGACGACAGTTTCGTGAACCTAGGAGAGTACAAGGCTGGCTATGCACAAAGGCTATTTCTAAAAATACATGGGTCAATTCCGACTTTGCTATGACAATCTGGTGCTTCTGAATCAGCGACAGCAAGTTATTATTTGTTTAAGTATTTGCTATTGACTGTTCAAATGCAGAGTTTTGCGCAGTGTAGAGTAACGCGTCTTGTGTGTGTCTGTGTGAGAGGAACAGGGTCACATCACAGCAGAGTGTACAGCACGTCAGAAATCATAGCACATCAGCTGTCTTAACCGCGGCTTGTGTACTGCAAATACATACGAACATCATTAATGTCTGTCACACGACTCTGTTCCCCTTTCAGGCTTGAACTGATGGTAAAACTAAGGACATTATTAACTGTCTTTATATTTACTTTGAAAGCTGAAGCTCGTGATTATGGTAAGGGGCGTTACATTTCCGACGTACGCTTGTGATGTTCGGCCAATCACAATGCACTGGGTCAGCTGGCCAATCAGAGCAGACTGTGCTTGTCGGAAAGGAGGGGCTTTGTAGAAAACGCGTTTGAGAGGCGGGACATAGAGGAACTACAATAATGTACAGTATTTGAAAAATAATGAGTTTTTTTGAATATTAAAGCATGTCAACATATTCTGTTACACCAAATACACAAAATAATGATCTTTAAAAATAACATCATATGACCCCTTTAAAACTAGTAGTAAAGCTGAAGGGATGATCGCACTCACTTGCGCTCCATGCTGTCATTAGAACTGAGGCATTTATACAGCGATCTGTCTCACCACATCAAAGAGCATCATATAACGGCATGTATTGTCTGAATTTCCTGAAAAAAAAAAAAAAAACACAATTTGTTCGGTTCACATGCGCACTGAACCGAAAGACCCGTACTGAACATTTTCGATACAAATACGTGTATGGTTAAACCCCTAACATTTATGTTTACATATATGTGCATTCCTCTGCTTGCAAACAAGGCACAGCACATCTGGGTTCTACATCAGAATGCTGACAGTGAAGAGAAGAAATTGTTGTATACAATCGTCATTTTTGTTTTCTTTGCGCACATAAGTATTCTCATAGCTTCATAAAATTAAGGTTGAACCATTGATGTCACATGGACTATTTTATCAATGTCCTTACTACCTTTCTGGACCTTGAATGAGGTGGTTCCATTGCTGTCTATGCAGGGTCAGTGTCACGTTCGGCTGCTGTGGAGGAGACGAGGGAACGAAGGAGCGCGGAGTCGAAGGAGCATTAACAAATAGTAGGGTGAGGGTAGACTTACATTCAATACCGGACAGGAGAAACAGGGCAGAACACACTATAAATACTAAACATAATGAGGAGACTAAAAGGACACACCTGAGAATCAAAATCAAACACGGCTGGATACTAATGAAACTAAATGGGGACAGGAACAGGAAACACCAAATAAGAATATGGAAACACTGGGAGCACGTGGAAACACAAGACACGGGGACACAAGTCTGACAGTCAGAGAGCTCAATCAAAATCAAAAATATCTTAATCTGTGTTCTGAAGATGAACGAAGGTCTTACAGGTTTGGAAAGAAAGGAACATGAGTAATTAATTACATACTTTTCAGTTTTGGGTGAACTAACCCTTTAATATCATAGTAATTTGAATGTAGACTTTGTAAAAATAAAACAAGACATGAACACACAAAAAAATTAAAAGACTAGCATTTTCAAAGTTGACTGGTTTCAGCATCATTTAGTTGAAATCCCTAATATAAATATAAGCTACCGATAGATACAGTAATGTATAATAAACTCAATTATATTTTTAATCATTTAGCAGATATGAGTTTTACAATATAGAAAGCATGTTAGATAATCAGGTACTGACTACATAGATTAATGTCAAGGTCTCTGGAAGGAGGTTCAGTAAGTGATGTGTACGTTCCACGTGGCAGAGGTGATGTCCTCTATAGGTAACACTGGGACACATCACAGAGGTAAAGGAGCTGGATTCCATTTAAACAGCCTTGAACATGACATGCAGGAAAATACTGAACTCCTGAAGCATTGATAAAGTCTTTACAGTCTGAATCATGCAGTTGAAGAAGCTGTAAGGGTCAGGCACTGACCGCTGGTGCAGAAAGTCCTTAACAGTCTGGAACACGCAGCTGAAGAAACCTTGGAGGGAAGGTCTTTTCATGAGGGTATAACCTTGTTGCAGGTGTTTCTGTTAATGTCTCCTGCTCTTACGTTTTCAGCTAGAAACACAGAATGTGGATGTTTCTGTTATTGTCTACCCCTCTGGGAGAACAAAGTGTGTCTGAGATTGTACTTTTTTCTCTTCATAATGAGCAGATTGTAATCTGGACCCTTCTGTCTTCAGTGTCTCCACTTGCATAGTAACTAGATAGGTAGGTAGTTAAGAAACGGTGTTGGCCTGTGGCGGGGAAAAATAAAAATCTGGCTGCTCTTTATGAAGTCTAATTTAATGTTCAGAACGCTGTCCACTCCAGAAGTTGAAAGGGACATCGGTGTGAAGTGGAGGGTCTGGAAGGTGAAGTGTGTAATTGTTGGCATTAAAACACCACATGTGCTGAGATAAATAGTCATAATTAGTTAAGTAATAGTTTGACTTTCCAAAGAGTGCAAATACTGTGGCACTTTTTTCTGTATGTATGAGTGGTCCAAAATGTCCACTTCTGACATAATTGCTGACCGATAATTGCTTCATATTTTGTTAATATTCCTTGTTATTTCATGTTCTTTACACTGACTAAACTTTCAAGAGTAAACAACACCATATAATCAACGCAGTGCACAGGGATTTGACAAATTCAAACCTAATTCATCAGCTGAATGCTGAATTTACAGTCTCTGTATAGCAAACACTTTAATATTCAAATTTTGCTGTATTGGGAATGCAACTGAATTGTCCTTAAAATATTTAAACACACAAGAGACTAATCTGGTAAATATTCAAATTTGCTACAGGATACGTATTTGGAAGATTGCCAGTCTCCACATTCATTATTTTTCATAATGAAGGCCTACGAAGCACATCATACATTGGTCTAATGGATCTTTTAAATGTAATATTGTATATATATATATGGTCTATTTTAAGCTTATTTTTATTAGAGCAGCTACAGAGGTAAAGAACATAAGGTCAGAGGATAAAAATTCACTATTAATACCTATTTCAACTTAATGGAAACAATTTTGTTAATTGTGGCTCCCCTGAAGGTAATTCTCCTAAAAGTAACCTACAGGGAGAAATCACACTCAGCTGTTGTTTCCTTTGAACTCTAACAAAAATATATCTGAAATAAAAAAAGCAAGAACAATTTTCTGCTTATGTAAAAGTCTTTTTTTCTTACATAAACTTCTGAAATATAGAAAATTTATTTTTTTAGCTCAACATGTCACATCTAAAATATCGCAGTATAGGTTTTTGCTACCTGGTCTCAGGACGAAAATGTACCTCTGGGAGTTTTTTCGCAAGACGCGAAAAACATACCAATAAGTACATATCACTGCAGTTTCCAACAGAAATGAACACTAGAGGCGATAAAACAGCAAGCTGTTTTAATCGTTTTCATGCACAGTTATGATTACAGCTCCATGTGTTTCATTTTCTGGAAATAACAAGCTTGCTTGGTAGCTCAGCCGGCACAAAATTGGACTTAATATGCCGAATCCTTCGGTACGAATCCCATCAAAAACATGACTCACGATGAAAGAGCTGAAAGACGGTTGCGTTTTTACATCGCAAGCTATGTTTCCATCCAAAGATTCGAATTTAAATTATGCGCAAAACTGGAATATCGCATAAAACATATGCGAATAAAGCACCGTTTCCATCCAACGAGTCAAAGAGAACAAAATTGTCACTTCCTGGTAAACTGTGGCACTAAATATCACTAAGAATATAGGAGAAGCCATTGAATATAATAATTTTCATATATGATATAAATTACTTGTGCCTCAGAGAGAGCAGACGTAACACAATAAATGCTGTCACTGCATTTATTTCAGAGTGACTACAACAACTTAAAGATGCTGTGAACGAGATCGGTCAGCTGGTTAGTCAAGTTATCCCGTCTCATAGCGCAAAGTCACATGACTTTTTTGATGCGCGTGGAGGAATTTATTCGGTAAATGTGTTTCCATCGTAGTTTATGCGCATTTTTTCTTGTCGGATAAAAAGTTTCCTACTCAGTTGTGCGCATAATGTTTTTATGCGCATTTTCAGAATTGATGCGCATCTTGGTGTTTCCATCCAGCGAATTTTTTATGCGATAGTCTAAAATGCGCATAAAAATAGGTGGATGGAAACACGACTACATTTGCTTTTGTTCATACTACTGGGTAGGTTTAGGTGTAGTGCAGATGGTACGTTATTTTAAAATGTCATGGAACATTTGACATATAGCGCCATTTAATGGACATTTCAAGTCAGAGCTGCGGTGACGCCTACAAAAGCAACGTCACATAAAACATACCATATGTACAGTGGTGTGAAAAAGTTTTTTTTTTTTTTGCATATTTGTCACACTTAAAAGATTCAGATCATCAAACTAATTTTAATATTACACAAAGATAATGCAAGTAAATACAAAATGCAGTTTTTAAATAATGATTTCATTTATTAAGGAAAAAAAGCTGTCCAAACCTGCCTGGCACTATGTGAAAAAGTAATTGCCCCCTAAATCTAATAACTGGTTGTGCCACTCTTTGCAGCAACAACTGCAATCAAGCTTTTGCGATAACTGGCAATGAGTCTTTCACATCGCTGTGGAGGAATTTTGGCCCACTCTTCTTTGCAGAATTGTTTAATTCAGTCACATTGGAGGGTTTTTGAGCATGAAGGGACTGTTCAAGGTCATGACACAGCATCTCAATTGGATTTAAGTATGAACTTTGACTTGGCCACTCCAAAATATCAATTTTGTTTTTCTTGAGCCATTCAGAGGTGGACTTTCTGGTGTGTTTGGGATCATTGTCCTGCTGCATAACCCAAGTGCGCTTGAGCTTGAGGTCACAAACTGACGGCTGGACATTCTCCTTCAAGATTTTCTGATAGAGTGCAGAATTCATGGTTCCATCAATTATGGCAAGTCATCCAGGTCCTGAAGCTGCAAAGCAGCCCCAGACACATCACACTACCACCACCAAGTTTGACTGTTGGTATGATGTTCTTTTTATTAAATGCTGTGTTGGTTTTATACCAGATGTAATGGGACACACACCTTCCAAAAAGTTGTCTCATCAGTCGACAGAATATTTGCCCAAAATTCTTGGGGATAATCAAGATATTTTTTGGCAAATGTGAGACGAGCCATTTTGTTCTTTTGGTCAGCAATGGCTTTTGCCTTGGAACTCTCCCATTGATGCCGTTTTTGCCCAGTCTCTTTCTTATTGTTGAATCATGAACACTGCCCTTAATTGAGGCAAGTGAGGCCTGCAGTTCTTTAGATGTTGTTCTGGGTTCTTTTATGACCTCCTGTCAGCAGATAGACAAGGAACACAGAGGTAAGTGAAATCAACAGCAGGTTTATTGAATACTGGCAGTGGAGTGAAGCAAGGTGGAGAGTCCAGGTGAGTGCGCAGGGAATGGCTAAGTTCTAGAGAGTCTTATCTGAGCGTAACATCCTTTTTCCTTTCCAGGGGATCCAGCGGGAACAATGGAGCTTGAAGACGGTGAAGTACAGGAACGGTGGAGAACAAAGATCGGAACACGGGAACAACTAGGAGGCAGACAAACGTAAGTGAGTCAGGTAAGTCACACATAGAATGTTTGAGACCAGACAGTGATGGCTTGGGAGGAGTGCGTTGATAGTGCTCTTGATGAGTGGAGACAGGTGCCGGTGCCCAGTAATCAGGTGATTGTGATCTGGTGAGTGTTGTTGGTGGTGACTGTGGTGACTGTGATTTCCTGACACCTCCTGGATGAGTCATCGTTGCGCTCTTGGAGTAATTTTGGTTGGCCGGCCATTCCTGGGAAGGTTCACCACTGTTCCAAGTTTTCTCCATTTGTGGATAATGGCTCTGACCATGGTTCGCTGGAGTCCCGAAGCCTTAGAAATGGCTTTATAACCCTTTCCAGACTGATACGTCAACTATTTTGTTTGTCATCTGTTCTTGAATTTCTTTAGATTGCGGCATGATGTGTTGCTCTTTAAGAATGCTTCATTTTGTCAGACAGGTTCTATTTAATTGATTTCTTGATTCAACAGGTCTGGCAGTAATCAGGCCTGGGTGTGTCTAGTGAAATTTGACTCAGCTTTCTAAAATAAAGTGGTTAATCACAGTTCTTTCATGATTTAACAGGAGGGGGGCAATAAATTTTTCACGAAGAGCCAGGTAGGTTTGGACAGCTTTTTTCCCTTAATATATGAAATCATCATTTAAAATCTCCCTAACAATTTTCAAGCGACAGTTGAAAACTCACCTCTTTCGTCACTATCTGACTTCATCCTAAAGAAGAAAAGCAAATCTTTTTCTCTTTTCTTTAATCTTTCCCTGTCTAGCTTGTACTTATTTGAACAATGCTTGAAACTTGGTATTACAAGGACTTCCGGTGTCTATTTGCCTCTTTAAGATGAATTGCTTGATGTATTCCCCAATTGTAAGTCGCTTTGGATAAAAGCGTCTGCTAAATGAATACATGTAAATGTAAAAACTGAATTTTGTATTTACTTGCATTATCTTTGTGTAATATTAAAATTTGTTTGATGATCTGAATCTTTTAAGTGCGACAAATATGCAAAAAAATAATATATTAAAAAAAAAAAAAAAAAAAAAAAAATTATAAAAAAAAAAAAAAACAGGAAGGGGGCAAAAACCTTTTCACGGCAATGTACATTCATCTGTTCCGGGGGGGTAAATGAACTCTCCATTTTAGCAGCACCCAGTGAATATTTCACATTGAATAGGTCGCCATACGTACATGGTGGTACATATTTCGCGTCTTGCAAAAAAGTTCCCAGAGGTTCGTTTTCATCATGAGACCAGGTTGGGTTTTTTTTCCAGGGACTACACTGATTGTGCTATATGTGTATGGTTCACTAAAAGAACTGACTCATAAGAGTCATTCAGTCAGTTGTTGGACTACATTGGTTGGGCTAGCCTATAAGTTTATGTGTCTGATTCGAAACTGGCTCGTAAGTGTCATTCGCTTGGTTGTCGGACTACATCTGTTGTGTTCTGTTTTTGATTCACTAAAAAAAAACGGTTCACAAGAATCATTTCTTTGGGATTTGAACTACTGTACACTTGTCCCTCAATCTGTTTTGCACTGTTTAGTAGATTCAGTCATAACATTGTGGCGCTGTTGAATAATACTGCAGAACTGTCAACTGTCAAGAGTATTTCCATCCACATTAAAAAGCATTAACATCAGGCACTTCAGTTTAGTTCACAAGTTCGCTTACCCACCTAAGTCCTGATTGCTGTCCTTAATCGAGGCTCGAACCCGAAGCTCCAGCACAGAGTTCAACAGAGTATGTGTGTGGTTTAGTAAAAGAACTGACTCATTTGTTCGGTCATCGAATTCTGACACGGGATTTGAAGAAATTATTGAATAAAGTTTTCTTTGTCCTTACTACCTTTCTGGGCCTTGAACGTGGTTGTTGCGTTGCTGCCTATTAAGGCTCTCAAAAAAAAAATTTAATTTCGAACATTCGTCTAATTTAAAATAATCCACATTCGAATGCAAAAACACTGCATTCGAATTTTAGGTGTGCGTCAGGTAGCCTTATGATTGGCAGTTTTTTTTTTTTTTTTGTTTTTTTTTTTTTTTATCTTATTCAGTTGCACCCACTAGATGCAGCGCTGTTACGTTGTTCATTCAAAATATTGCGGAAAAAGAGAACATCAACGCGGAGAAGATCTTGTTTACGGCAAAACTGAAACCAAGCCGTTCACACAGAACGCATATTTATCGCATGCTCTATAGTACATCTATCACCGTTGCACTAGGGTCTCGCACAAGAGAGCTGTATGTTTAGAAAGCCATGTAAAATTGATGTAAGTTCAACTTTTAAAAAACATATGTTTCGAGACTTTATGGCAGTTTTTTTTCCCCCATCCCACGGCATCTCATATTTTTAAATAGAAAAAGTACTCTTTGTGATTGGTTTTCGGTCCTTTGTATTAAACTATACATACACACACACACACACACACACACACACACACACACGCATGATGCTGTTTTGTTTCTAATCGTTTAAGCAACTTAATTATATATGGTTTATAATAATTACTTTAAACATTATGCACTTTTTTTCAAAGATAGTTGGCAAACATGCATTAGTAATATTTTGCTCGATGTACCCTCTACCCTCTCAGGAGAGAAGCCAAAAGCTTTTTTCCCCCTAACTGAAATTATACCTTTTTAAAGGAAAACGCCACCGTTTTTCCATATTCCAATATGTTTTTCCGTCAACTTAGACGAGTTGATACGTACCTCTCCCGTCTCAGTGCATGCACTTAATCACTCTAGCGCACGGCGCCACTATGCTAGCGTTTAGCTTAGCACCATTCATTCCTTAGGATCCAAACAGAGATGAATTTAGAAGCTACCAAACACTTCTATGTTTTCCCTATTTAAAGACGGTTACATGAGTAGTTACACGAGTAAGTTTGGTGACACAAAATAAAACGGGGCGATTTTCTAAGAGGATAAAAATTGATAACTATAATGTATGGTGGAAGAGCACTTCGCAGCACTTCGACCTCGGCGCTGTAATATTGGTTCTATTGATGGAAGTTAGAGGGAGAGGGGGAGTTTTCAGGAGTGATGATATTACTGCGCCGAGGTCGAAGTGCTGCGAGAAGAGAGAAGTACTCTTCCACCATACATTTTTGTTATCATTTTTTATCCGCTTAGAAAATCGCCACTGTTTATTTTGTGTCACCATACTTACTCGTGTAACGAGTCATGTAACCGTCTTTAAATAGGGAAAACATGGAAGTGTTTGGTAGCTTCTAAATTCATCTCTGTTTGGATCCTAAGGAATGAATGGTGCCAAGCTAAACGCTAGCATAGTGGCGCCGCGCGCTAGAGCGATTAAGTGCACGCACTGAGACGGGAGAGGTACTTATCAACTCGTCTAAGTTGAGGGAAAAACATATTGGAATATGGAAAAACGGTGGCGTTTTCCTTTAAATTTGAATATAATTCAAATATTGATAATATTTAAGTACAAAATTCGAATTTAGATTTTCAGCCATTTTGCCAGCCCTACTGCCTATGCAGGGTCAGCGAGATCTTGGATTTCATCAAAAATATATTAATTTGTTTTCCAAAGATGAACAAAGGTCTTACAGGTTTGGAACGTCATAAGGGTGAGTAATTAATGACAGAATTGTCCATTTTTAATGAACTATCCCTTTAAGAACTGCTTTAAGGATCCCATCCCTATATAAAGTGCAGGTACTGTATGTCTGTTTAATGTCATTCAGGACAGTAAAAAAAAAAAAATTATCTTCAAACTTTAATTTCACACAGCTGGGGTTTAAAATACTTCTAGACCCATCAGCTTTTAGGGCACAGTGAAATTGCTCTTTTTCTGCATCTGTCAGTAATAGATTCTACAAACACATTCACAAATCCCCCTAAAGCTTAGCTGAGAACAGGAGGTAACAGAGGTAAATGCTTATACATATGTAAAAGGTCATTTTGATCGGCCCATTATATTTAGGGTGTCAGTAATGGAATGGTGGGATAAATTTGAACAGAAACACAAACAGAGACGACGTGCAATGTGTGTTATTTCATTCATCTGAGAGACTGCCGTGCCGTGTCATGTAAATGAAGTTGGTTTAAGACATTCCAGGGTCACAGCACACCAAAGCCCTGCTGTGGTATTATCCATGACTGCGCCCAGAGATAGATGACTCACATGGTCTTTTAATATTTATCATTCAGAGACAGAACAACATTTCAGGTGCACTTAGTGGATGCCGGGGATAAATTGGAGGGAGTCCAAATGTTGTAAAAACTCTGAATGCTTACAGGAAGAGCGCCCTGTGGCGACATGAGTGGACAAAACTAAAAACATGAATAAAACGAATCGTCCAGCTCATATTTCTTTGTGGAGGTGGGCTTTCCAGAAAAGAAGGTCTTGTAAAATGAATAGGCAAACAATAAGTACTTTATCTTAAGTGACTCTTTAGCTGCGATTAATGGTACAAATGCATTTATCAAGAGTTATTACTGAATAAGGTCATTATCTTACAAAAAGTAGTATTTGTAACATAAACCATAAATTTAATCACACAAAATTAGTTCAGATGATGGTTATAAAAAAGCAATAATAGCCCAGCACTCTTTATATGGTTAGACTAATGTGGGGAAATGCAATTAGGATCAATAATTGCTATAGTCAGAAGTTCTGACTTCACATTTACTGGCATACTGCATTATGCCATGTAGCTTTTACTCATACTGATTTACAGTATGGCAGGGATTTTCAAACTAGGGTCCGGGACCTTTAATGGGCAATAAGAAGCTTTTAAGGGAATCTATGAAGAGTTTGAGCTACAAAAGAAAGAAAATTGAACTGTAACAACATGTATTGTTATAACAATCTAAAAATAAGATACATTTAAAATATTTTCTAAATAATATTTAGAATGATTTACTTTGGTTTCAGTATTACAATATAAACAATATAAAAATTATTTCAATTATCTCTTTATACTTTTACAATAATCACAGAATATAAATGATTTTTCTACATATAAATATGTAGCTGCAGTTACTATACATACTATATATACACAAGGGCAATACCCTGGCATCAAAGAAAAAAAAAACTGCAAAAATAAGAATAATTATAAAAATGTTGAGTGCAATTCCATTTTGATACCTCAGTCTACAAAACAGGAAACACACATGCAAAGCTATGGTGTAACGTCACAAACGTGAAGTATTTCAAATGCAAAACGCCAAAATTCCAAATCCATATTTAAAAAGTCGGTCACAAGAGAACAAAACAATTTCTGCAACCCAGACACATAAAACTAACAGGTAAGCACAGAATCTGTAGCCAGATTAATATATACAGAATGCTGGAATGTGGAGATATTGCAAGAAACAAAAAGTAAAAATAGTGTGCAACAAAGAGCGAAGACAAAACAAGTAAAGAGAAAGAACAAAAAAGGTAAAAGGCCCTTATTAGTAAAGAGAGTCTGAGCAACACATTGGCACAAGCTGCAGGTCTTGCAGGCCGTAACATGCACACTTGTTCACCCCAACCGCCGCCATAATACAGCCTGGTTTGCAACTTTCAGACATCCCACATGAAGTAATTAAACTACGTAATGGATGATGACAGTTTTCACTGAGTATTTTTCCAGCACTGATAGCACTAATGATGATTTATGATGTTGGACATTTAATGAACATGAAATGATTTATTATTACCAAAAAGCTGCAAGCTAGCAGTTACAGATTGTGAGACTCATATTCTAATTCATAGCATAGTTTAAACATTATTCTAATTCATAGCATAGTTTAAACATATTCATTTTTGTTTTCTCTTTGCAAAATATGTATGCAATGCACGCAAATGATTAAGATTCTGTCTGCCAAGCATACAATTACTTCATTTTTTCATCTCCTTAACATCATTGTGGTTTTTGTCTAAATCATTGAAAAGTCAAAATTTTATTAAACATCCTTACATCTGAAATCATGCTGAATATATGTTAAATAATGTTTTCCTTAGAACAGATTCCTAATAATTAGCAATATATTAGTGCTGGTAATCGGTTAAAACAGTAATTAATTAACTGGCCATTTTTCTGTAATTAATTGCAATTAATTGCACCTAAAATTTAAATACATAATCATAAATATATTTTCACATTGACTCTACAAATTAATGTAGAAACAACATAAATACAGTATATTTTAAATATTTGATTAATGGTATGTTTTTACTAAGTACTATGAAGGAAGGCAAGCATCACCAGTACTGATTGATATTGATGTCTCAGTTAAATGGATTTTTTTAAATATATAAATATAGCTATTCAACATCGCAATAAAATGTTGTACATTTTGTGCCATCATTTAAAAAAAAAAAAAAAAAAAAAAACACGAACATACATATATACATATACAGTGCCGTGAAAAGATTTTTTGCCCCCCACGTTTTTTTTTTTTTTTTTTTTTGCTTTTGCGTATGTGTCACACTTAAAAGAATCAGATCAAACTAATTTTTTAAGGGGAAAAAAGCTGTCCAAACCTACCTGGCCCTACATGAAAAATTAATTGCCACCTCCTGTTAAATCATGAAAGAACTGTGATTAACCACATTATTTTAGAAAGCTGAATTGAATTTCACTAGCCAAACCCAGGTCTGATTACTCCCAGACCTGTTGATTCAAGTAATCACTTAAATAAAACCTGTCTGACAAAGCAAAGCATGCTTAAAGAGCAACACATCATGCTGCAATCTAAAGAAATTCAAGAACAGATGAGAAACAAAATAGTTGACATGTATCAGTCTGGAAAGGGTTATAAAGCCATCTCTAAGGCTTTGGGACTCCAGCGAACCACGGTCATAGCCATTATCCACAAATGGAGAAAACTTGGAACAGTGATGAACCTTCTCAGGTGTGGCCGGCCAACCAAAATTACTCCAAGAGCACAACGACGACTCATCCAGGAGGTCATAAAAGAACTCAGAACAGCATCTAAAGAACTGCAGGCCTCACTTGCCTCAGTTAAGGTCTGTTCATGATTCAACAATAAGAAAGAGACTGGGCAAAAATGGCATCCATGGGAGAGTTCCAAGGCAAAAGCCACTGCTGACCAAAACGAACACAAAGGCTCGTCTCACATTTGCCAAAAAATATCTTGATTATCCCCAAGACTTTTGGGCAAATATTCTGTCGACTGATGAGACAAAAGTTGATCTTTTTGGAAAGTGTGTGTCCCATTACATCTGGCGTAAAACCAACACAGCATTTCATAAAAAGAACATCATGCCAACAGTCAAACATGGTGGTGGTAGTGTGATGGTCTGGGGCTGCTTTGCAGCTTCAGGGCCTGGACGATTTGCCATAATTGATGGAACCATGAATTCTGCTCTCTATCAGAAAATCCTGAAGGAGAATGTCCAGCCGTCAGTTTGTGACCTCAAGCTCAAGAGCACTTGGGTTATGCAGCAGGACAATGATCCCAAACTCACCAAGTGGCCAAGTCAAAGTCCAGACTTAAATCCGATTGAGATGCTGTGGCATGACCTTAAACAGTCCATTCATGCTCGAAAACCCTTCAGTGTGGCTGAATTAAAACAATTCTGCAAAGAAGAGTGGGCCAAAATTCCTCCACAGCGATGTGAAAGACTCATTGCCAGTCATCGCAAATGCTTGATTGCAGTTGTTACTGGCAAGGGTGGCACAACCAGTTATTAGATTTAATAAAATAATAAATTTTTTTTTTTTTTTAATAAAAATTAAAAAAAAAAAAAAAAAAAAAACAACAGGAAGGGGAGCATAAACCTTTTCACAGCACTGTATATTTTATATATATATATATATATATATATATATACACACACACACAACACTCACATAAAGTCATTATAATGTCACATTTAGCTGTGCCTTTATATAGTGTGTTATACCGTACATAGTGTGTATATAGTTATGTAGTTATATAGTGATGTTTCTGTCTCTGTCATTATCATCTCTCTCTGCTTGAATGAGAGCTGTCAATTTATTTTTCCCCACTAAGTCTATTTTGTGCACTACTTTTCGCAATAAATAATAAAATTACTAGTTATCAATATTTTTACTGTATGTAAGGATTGATTATCTCGATACAACGTCAGCATTGTATACATTCAATGGGTGGAGCTGAGTTTTAATCGATCTTAGTCTGAATGATGTTACAATTTCAGGAAATTCACACTTTTTTTTTTCTTTGCGTTTTATTTATTAGATTGTTTATCCCCTTAGCATTATTAAATTAGTTATGCTCAGAAGCTCAACTCACTAACTAAATGTGGCCTGTATTCACTTTAAAACGTTCTCTGTGCTATGCGTTCATATATATTCATCATTCTTCTGTTTTTTTTTTTTTACTGCAGAATTTGCTCCAAAATTGCTATAAATATTTGAAAAATAAAACTGAAACCTGTGTTCCACAGAAGAAATAAAAACCACGACAGTTGTTTAGTGAACTATTCCGTTAATAGTAACATCTCATGCAATGAGAATGCATAGCGTGAACTGATTCCCACAAAGAAAGAGGGGAACACTTTGAACATTCTCTTGTCACGTGTAGCAGAATAACAATACTGCAAGCAGCAGTAAAATGCACCATGGTAACTGTCCACGGGTAAAGTGTATGCATGCAGGTGATTCGTATCCCCCACACAGACACTAAAACACACAGAACGTACTGTGGTGACCTTTAGCAGATGTCAAACTAATGCTGGCAATTTACAATATGGCAATCCATTACATCCTCAACTATAATGTTTAGAGCATGGAAAGAGACGTGGGGTCGAGACAGTCACAATTCCTAGGTATGGATTTAACAGTTCCAAGGCCATGACAGTAAAGGAGTTAATGGTCATATATGTTAATCGGGGGTGTGAAGGTAATTTCCCTGTCAGAGAAATCAGAGAGCAATAATGGCTGAAGGGTGTGGATATTTTTCCACCCACTGCACTAGGCAGCTGTCTGAGAGCTACACAGAAATATAGTGTCATAAAATAGCCTTTTATGAGAGTTTTGCAAAGGTAGGCTAAGTGCAGGCAGAGCTATGGGTGATCCTTCTACAACATCTGAAAATTTGACCAAAAGAAAAGGCTAATCTACAATGTTAGGTTTTAGGTTTTAGAAAGGCAGAGGTGGTTATAGACTAAATCATTTAAACTATGACTAGTTGTGATTTTAAGGGGAAATCAAAACCCGATTAGCCACTAGGGTTAGCCCACAAACTGTAAACACAAACTGTCAAATGGTTATTCAAAAAAGGGGGTTTTCAAACTGGGGTCATGGGTCGCAAAGGGTATTAGTAAAGTGTTCCCCCCTTTTTAATCAAAATCAATCAAATTTCTGCTTCAGTTTTGCTTCTAAAGACTGGTCAGAAAAATCCAGATTTATATACACGCTAATGGTAAAAATTTTTAAAAGGGCCTGGACAAACATTTTTTTCAGGATTCTTTGATGAAAAATATGCCTTTTATATAAATCTAGAAAAAGGACCTTCACAAGGCGGTCATGTCAAGTTTTTGAGGGTCTTGTACCTAAAAAAAATTTGAAATACTATATAATGATACACTGATTATTACACAATAAACAGTTATCTATAAACTAAAAAGAGTTTGATAATATCAGTAGCATTGTGCCATACAAAATGTAAAGACCTTAAAATATATATATATATAAAAAAAAAATAAATAAAAAAAAACAGACCTTGAATTTGAGAGTGCTGAAGTAGATGGACCACTGAAGTCAAACTTGTTGACATGCTTACCACTGCCCCTGCAGAAAAGTGAAAAAAAATTGCTGATTCTATCTAAAAGTTGCTGTGAGAAAAAGAACTAGAGCCAGTACGTGACAGGATGACATCTAGTTATATGGGTTTTAGCTCCAAGAGTAACACACAATCATATGCATAATTAGGCCACTAGACTATTTTAGGCTAAAACAAAGCTGCCCTTTATTTAGTCAGAATCTCACAGTGGAGCATAATGTCCTTCTCAATGAAATCTTGCCAAGACCAGCTCATAAAGAGCAAGTGTTTGCTCTGCCATACTGAATAATTCATGGCAGCGCATTCACTCATTCCTCCTACGACAGCGATCATGTCCACCATAGAAGGAACCTAGAAGAAACCTAATGTCAAGGCACAACAGTGTCTTCATAAATACAGAGAGGACTTGTGCTGCTCCTTCAGAAGCAGTCGATATTATATATAATGCAGTAGAAAAACATGGATTTTTCCCTCCAGCAAGTCTGCAATTAAATGATGTGCCAACTACATATGCGTGCTTTACACAGATCCTGTAATAATAACTGCTAAAATATAAACAGCCTGATCTATTGTACTTGCTGATTAAAATGGTGCCAGAGGCAAATTGTATATTTTTTTTATTTTTAAATCTATAGTTTGAAATCACATTTAACACCTCATGAAATCAGAATTGGAGTTTTGTTTTATATCTATTAGCTTTGAAGTCATCCATACATAAAAGTCACCAAAATTAATTAGACATTTAAAATTCACAGTATTTCTAATCTGGTTAAAAGGGATCAAAAAATACTGATGACTCACCTCGTACTGCACAGATTTCTGTCCAGTTAAATCCCATAATGTCACCTGTCACTGCTTAGCAAGTAGCAAGACAAGAAACATAGTAAGTCTGAGTAAGTGACGAAGGAGGCCTATTAGAGTCAAAGGTCAAAAGTCAAAAAAAGCTATACCAAGTTATTTAACAACTATGAAAGGCGACATGCTTTCAGTGTCATGATTACGTCTAACAAACAGGCACCCTGTACCTATGCCTTGGGTCCATTAGCACTGAAAACCTGCCACCAGAGTTTCCACACTACCACTGCTGCAGCTTCTAATGCTACAGTATTGAATCATTATATCTGCTCTTGGGAATGCACTGAGCACTTCCCATCAGCAGCTTTATTTCCAGAAATTGGGTCCTTCGGATTCCAGCTCAAGGGAAGTCACTGCCAAGGGATTTAGTCTATCTGTGATTATAGGGCTGGGAAAAGATCAATGTTTACCTTTGCCTTCCCTTAGACCAGGGGTGTCAAACTCAGTTCCTGGAGGGCCGCAGCCCAGCAGAGTTTAGTTCCAACCCTGCTCCAACACACATACCATGTAGCTTTCAAATAAGCCTGAAGGACTTGATTAGCTGGATCAGGTGTGTTTAATTAGGGTTGCATCTAAACTCTGCAGGGCTCCGGCCCTCCAGGAACTGAGTTTGACACCCCTGCCTTAGACTGTCATCATAGCCATGCTGTCACCTTTGTCTATTACTAGACTACATATTTTCTTGCTTAACAATCCTAAAACACCTGAACTCTATCATCTTTTTAAACAAACAAACTAAAATCTAGCTGCAAATGACAATCCTCATACCTCCAATCACCACACAGTGCTGCTAAACTGCAAAACAATCTGTTTTTAAGTGTTTCTTTACAGAATTATTTCTGTATATATTCTACACTAAAATATATTTGATCATGTCATGAAACTGGGTTTAATAATGAAAATGTTATAGAAAATAATTTTGATGTATTTTTATTACGTGAAACTGAGATCTAAAATTATTTATCTAGTGAACATTAGATTTACGGACTTTTTTTTTTTTTTTTTTTTTTTTTTTTGAAAATAAGCTAAGTGGGGGAATTTAGGATCATCCCACCAAGTTTGGTACACTTGTAGTTTAGAAAATGAATAAGAAGAATAAGAAGAAAAAGAAAACCATGACAATAACAACAGGGTTCCAGCACCTTCTGTCTTTATGTGTAACTTAAACCAATTCTTAATAACCCAAAAATGTAAAGTCATGTAAACTATGTTGTAAATAGTAGCGGGTTACCCAATTGGAAATGGACCTTCAAACCTTATGTTTTCAAAGGTTAGTGAAGGTAAAATATGTTGACTATTTACTTGAAGTGAAAGCAATCCATGCAAGGCATTTGCATGAAAATGCTCCTCTAATGAAAAATGAACTACTGACACACTGTGCATGAACATAAATCATGTATATTGACGTATATTGTTGAATTTAAATAACTCACTGTTTGTGTTCGGTGATGGAAGATCATAACTAACAAAGAAATGGCAAGTGAACTGCTGGAGACTATGCAAAACTGGCAAGTCTAAGACAATTTTATGGTCTAAAAATGGTTCTAGATTACAGCAAATATTTTTACACTAAGTCTGCACAGTTACTTCAGCTTCATACAATGGATTTCCAGAGACATGCACATTAAATCAGTTATGGGTTTAATTTTTTTCCCTAGGTCAGCAAACCCTTCACCCTTACAGTCCGATGATAAATGACCATCTATCCAACTGAAATGAGAACCCTTATAGAGAAAGAAAGAAAGAAAGAAAGAAAGAAAGAAAGGTTTAAAGGTGCCATAAAATGCATTGATACAATATTTTAAATTGTTCTCTGATATCTACATAGAAGGTATGTGGCTTAGGTAAGGGCAAAAAATCTCCAGAAACGGTTTTACATGTGCATTTACAACCCTAGGATTTCTCCCTAGAATTAAATGGTCTGTTATTACCTTATTTGGAAGGGCCATGAATAATAATGTTGAGCTCTGCTCTGATTGGCTGTTTCACAGTGCGGCTCAATGTTGAGCTCTGCTCTGATTGGCTGTTTCACAGTGCGGCTCATTTCAGTAGCTCACACAGCAGGAAGGAAACACAGGGAAAATATATATTTCAATAGTTTCTCATGTAGTTATATCGTTGGGTAATTATACAATAAAATGCGGGCATCAGGGAGCCACTATTAATATGCGGGACATTGAAACTGCTTTGAATCGCTTTTTATAGTCCAGGTGATATGTGAAAATAATGTTCACTTTTTCATAAAAGCATGAAACTTGGTACACTTGTATAGTTTGCGGCCCTAAACATTTCCAGAAATGGAGCCTGGAATCTCCATATCTCCTGAACCAAACATGATAACACAGAAAGGGTGATGTCAGCCCCTATGTTTTGATGGTCAAGGATTACAATGATACCATATACAGCAACATAAACTGTTCAGGTGAAGAGTCAATGGTGAAATCAACAATGTGAGAAGGAAATATCATATATGAGGATCACAGTATCACAGCATTTACAAAAGTCCGTATTATGGCTATTATTTTTTTTTCTTTGATAATTAACTAATATTTTATTCAATAGTACATTAAAAGATTGTTTTCAAGAATACTATCATATATTTCAGAGATATAAAAAAAATCATCTCAGGTAAGTGTATTTTTCCTTACCTCTTAGGCAGAGTCAGGTAGGCGGTAGTGTGTTTCCAATACATTCTTGTTCTCTCTCAACCATGCTCTAACATCACATGCAGACGGCAACACAATCAGGTGAACAGTTAATGGTTAATTCAGTGACTTTATGAGAAGGATTACAATCAAATCTCAGAAGATGCAGAATGAAATTTCAAACATATTTCATGTAAACTTAATTTACAATCACTCTCTGGGGCCAGAGTTGTCTATTATGTTGTCCACAAGGGAGAAGCCAGAGTCCTGCATGCGGGCGAGTACACGCAGGTGAACGGCTAATATTTGATGTAACGGGTGGAATAATATTTATGTGTAGGGTGTGGTGTGGGTGCGGGCTGTACGGAGACAAGCACAGGTGGGTTGCGGGTCCATTAACCAAGACAATTTCGACTCGGTCCAGTACACGCTGGACAATGTAGACAATCTCGCTGCCACTGATTGACAGCTGTACTGATTATATTAAAGGGAGCACTCTTTGCTTGCTTTCTGTATTTAATCTATTCAGAATTTGAATAAAAGTTTTAATAAATGAGTTTTGTCTACCTCACGTATTTAATGCAGGTGCAGTTCGGGTCCCAGTTTTTATGTCAAATGGGTCGGGTATGGGATTAAATTAGCATTGCTGTCAGATAACGTGTTCTGTTAATTACTGTGATTGTGGGAAGATCATTTCACCAGCCAGGAAAGGTGAACAAAAATGCCTCTCTGTGATGTCACCACGAGGCATCGCTTACTTACAGATATCAGGCTTCTGGAGGGAATGTGGATTCGTAAGGGTGAGGACGAAGTAGTCCTATAGTCCAGCCTAGAAATGACAAGGGCCTGGACAAGAAGTTGTGCAGCATGCTCTGTTAGAAAGGGCCTGACCCTCCTGATGTTGTGCAATGCAAACCAGCAAGATCGAGTTGTCTTTACAATATGGTCCTTGAAGGTCACCTGGTCACCAAAGAATAATTTTTGATGAACCTAGCAGGGGGATGAAATCATGCTGTAGAGTCAGAGTGGCAGGGAAAACGAGAAGCTCAGTCTTTGCCAGGTTGAGTTGCAGGTGATGTTCTTTCATCCATGCTGAGATGTTTTCCAGGCAGCCTGAGATCCAGGCAGCTACTATTGGATTGTCTGGTTGAAATGAATGATAGAGCTGTGTGTCATCAGCATAGCAATGGCAGAGGAAACCATGTGCTTGTATAATGGGTCCCAGTGATGTAGTGTATATGGAGAAGAGGAGGGGTCCAAGAACTGATCCCTGAGGAAACCCTGTGACCAGCTGATGTTCTTTGGATATCTCTCCTCCCCAGGAAACCCTGAAAGACCTACCTGTGAGATAAGATTCAAACCAGTGGAGTACAGATCTGGTGATGGTAGACAGGATATTCTGATGATTCACAGTATCAAAAGAGGCAGAGATCCAACAGAATGAGAACTGATGATTTGGAATCAGCTTTCACTATCTGCAGGGCTATAGTGACCGACAGCAAAGCAGTCTCAGTTGAATGGCTGCTGCTGAAACATGAGTTAAAGTTCAGTTGGTCATTCTGTGAAAGAAATAATGTAACTGTGTCTATAAAGGTGTGAACCAAATGGTCCATCCCATTAGAATAACAAAGGAACAGAATTCCTCAGGAACGTGTTGTAGATTGCAGGATCTCCAGCACGAAGATTCTAACAGTATCTGTTGTTTCTAGCCCTTTTGTCTTCAGGTATAAAATTATATCCCACAGACAGAACTTTGGGAGAAGCTAGGATTCATACAACGGTTAAGATTGTTTGAAGGAAGACATGCTAACATCGCTATTGAAGAACTGCTACACTACCATCTTCAATAAATTCTTCTCCCCACAAAAATTTTTGTCAAGACTACTTAATTTTTTGTATTAGAGAAATCTAGTACATTGGCGAGGCACCCAAAAGACTGCTCAGCAAAAATACAGTAAAGATGATGATACATGGGGCAACCTTTTAGGTTAGAAGGGGTAATATGCACTGGCCTGTCTAGACAGATATTGTCTCAAGAAGTTAAAGTGGATCATAAAGTGTCAGTTGGTGTATTTACATCCAAAAATGAGAAATGGGTGGGTGAGGGAAGAGAGGATAACACTACAGAGGAAAGAAGAAAGGGTGAAAGGGAGTGTAGGTTTCGCCTAAAAGTAACTGGTAGAGGAATCGGTGATACACAGGTAGGTTAATGTAATAAAGAAATGATCAGAGATATCTAGAGGTTTTACCAAATGTTGTCTGTGATACAATTGCATGTGTAAATTAAGTCAAGCTGGTTGCCTGATTTGTTAGTGCTTGAGGTGGTAAGCCATTTGAGATCGAATGAAGCAAGGAGTGGAAGTGGAAGTCTGCAGTGTAAGGCTTCTCCAGTTGGATTTCAAAGTCACCAAAGACTACAAGTGGACTGCCATCCACAGAGAATGAGGACAGCAGCCCATACAGCTGCTCTAGAAAGATGACCAGTCGACCAGGAAGGCGATAAATCATTATAGTATGAGTTTAACAGGAGCTGTTACCATAATAGCATGAAACTCAAAAGAATTTTTATTTCATAGGGAAGAGTGGGTTGAGTATTTTCAATTATTAGAAATGAGAGACCAGTACCCTTCCAACCTGACGGAGGGTGTGAGAAAAAGGGAAGTTGTTAGAGAGAACAGCAGGGGTTGCGGAGTCTTCTGGACGAATCCAGGTCTCAGTCAAGCCCAAGATACTAAGAGTAGACTGAGAAGCAATGGCCAGAATGAAGTTTGTTGACAGGTCACTGACAATTCAAGAGTCCCAAAGAAAATGACAAAGGTGCAGCAGAAGAGCTGCAGATAGGACGCAGCTTAGCAAGATTGCATTGCCGTCTGCGTGTGATGTTAGAGCATTATTGAGAGAGAACAAGAATGTATTGGAAACATACTACCGCCTACCTGACTCTGCCTGAGAGTTATGGAAAAATACACTTACTTGAGATTATTTTTTATTTCTAAAATATATGATTGTATTCTTGAAAACAATCTTTTATTGTACTATTGAATAAAATATTAGTTAGGCTGGTGTGTGGTGGGCATTCTGGCGCAATATGGCTGCTGTTGCATCATCCAGGTGGATGCTGCACATTGGTGGTGGTTGAGGAGATTCCCTCTTTCATGTAAAGCACTTTGAGTACCCAGAAAAGCGCTATATAAATGTAACAAATTAATAATTAATTAACTAAAACAATCTTTTATTGTACTATTGAATAAAATATTAATTAATTATCAAAGAAAGAAAAAATTAATAGCCATAATACAGACTTAAATGCTGTGATACTGTGATGCTCAGATGTTATTTCCTTCTCACATTGTTGATTTCACCATTAACTCTTCACCTGAACAGTTTATGTTGCTGTATATGGTATCATTGTAATCCTTGAACCATCAAAACATAGGGGTAGACATCACCTTTTGTGTGTTATCATGTTTGGTTCAGGAGATATGACACAAAATACATAATTTGGTTGTGGCGGAAAGTAAAATGGTCACCATGGCAACCACAAGGTGTTTTTGCGATGGCTCCATTTCTGAAAATGTTCAGGGCCCTGACCTGTACAACTGTACCAAGTTTCATGCTTTTATGAAAAAGTGAGCATATCACCTCAAATGTCGCATATATCACCTGGACTATTAGTTTCACTTTCACTTTCGAGATTCGCAATCGTACGTACTCTGTTTATACTATGGAGCGGCAGTACTTACCACACATTTTACAAGATCAGATAATTCTGAGTGGTGCTCAGGATCTGTAAATCATTCGCCATCATCCTCAGTCATCTCTCCACTCTGTTTATGTGGTAAGTGAAATCTTATGTACTGTAATGTAACAGGCTACCCCTAGCAAGCAGCTACCATGTTCCTTTATTACAGTTTTCCATTCTATGGCACCTTTAACAATAGCACGATAGCCTAGAAACATGAAGCTAGTATTAATGGCACAAACAAGTCTGTCGCTATCTGCCTATTTCACTAGGAGGCAAACAATATTATATATATATATATATATATATATATATATATATATATATATATATATATATATATATATATATATCATTTCCCAAATGGTTTCACTACAATAAACAAAGAAATGTCCATATCAGCATGTCTCCTCAACTGCTAGGGTGGTAAACATTGAAAAAGTTACCTATTGTTGAATGAGACTAGGAAATTAAGATCCATCAGAGACATTGAAATGATTGAAATTGTAGTCACCACATGGAAACAATCTAAAAATCCTCCACATGCAATTTCATCAGATATAATTTCGATTGACTGTGCACTAGCCGAATCCATTAATTTCATGTGACGGCGAAGGTTGTGTCGCGTTGACCCACAGAAAGCTGCTTGGTTTGAAAAAGATTATTCTGAGCTGTTCTTCATATATCGCTACACTGTGGATAATGGAGCTTTTTGATTTTGCTAATATGACCACACCTTCAGACTCATTCAGCGAGTCGATTTATGAGTTCAGAGCTGACACCCTCACTGAACCAGTCATTTTTGTTACTGTATGTCCAATTCAGATGAACAAGAAACCGTCACTGTAATGTACTCTTCATGTCTTTTCATCAAATCAATTATTAAAAAGTGATATTAAAGATATATATTCACAACAAAGTATCAAAGTATTCTACAAAAACAAAAACATCTGAAATAGTTTATGCTGAGTAGAATATTAAGGTTGAATTGACTATAAGGGCAATTCTGATGGGGGTTTTTTTCTGATGTGACTAAAGTTTTTCTACAAAAACAGGCAGAAATATTCAGGGTGACAGTGATATACAGTATGGCTCAAATATAATCAACATTAATGCAATGACAAATAAATAATACCCTATTTTACACTGTATCACATAAACTAAATAACTTTAATATATAAACATACACTAAATACTAAAATTTTCAAAAGAATCAATAATTCTGTAAATAAAAACTATTTTGTTTTATTTTAAGAGACAGCAGCTTCTTAGTCAGTTTTTCTTTAAGTCTTGAGCCCTGTGAAGTGTTTCTTTTATTTACATTGTGGCCAGCAAACCGTTTTGGCAGAAAAGATCTGGGTTTAGAATGTTCAGGATCAGTCTGAATCTGCTACACAACTATAAGGACAACACCTTCACCTTAAGATCAACGCCTGTTCTTTTTTTTTTCTTACAGTACAATAAATGCTCCCAGCGGGTGTCTGCATACTTCTCTAAGGCTCAGATACATTTTTGTCCACTGCGGGGGTATTACAGCATTTCCGGGGAGCAGATCTCATAGACTGTGCCCTGGGATGCCCCACACTTTGTCTCTGCAACCCATGCCAACCTCTGACAAATGGCCTCTGGGCTCTGGGAAGTTGCACACAGTGGGGGATTGAAAGACGAAGGACACAGAGGTCCACACAGACTCCGGTGGAGTGACTGCACAGAGAGTGCAAACAGAAATGCTGAATGCCAACAAGAGAATCCAACTAAAGGAGTTAATTGCTTCCACTTCTATGCCCTCTCTTAATTACTTTTAATTTGAACATTTGATTTGATCATTAATCTTCCTGAGTTTTTGTGCAGCTCAAACGAAGACCATTAACCAAACAATGATGATGTGTGATCCCCCTGAGAAGGCTTGTCATACGTCTTCGCACGGTGCTAACATTAAAGCTCAACGTTTCTAATGGCATGTCCTATTTGAGGCAGGCGATGACGGAGGAAGTCACTTTCACTGCTTAAGGTGCTATCATGGGGTTTTAAGTGCGGCCCTTAAAATGAGGAATGAGGTATGACATGGTGAGGAATGGATTTGAGATGTTTTAAGTACTGAGACAAGAATGGACCCAGGTGTTCTCATATTCCTATTATAGCTATCGTCCAATTCTTTGGAGCGAATATAATATTTTATAACTGCTGTACGTTATTGCAGAGGTGCTGTGAAGGTTTAAATGGATTGTCTGTAAGGGTCACCTTACATTAGAACTTGATATTACAACCTTGAAGTTAAATTTTATGTGAGGAATACATGAAATGACAACTTCTATAAGCTGCCAAAAATTCTCAATGTGATTTTCACTGTACACATTCAAAGCTATAAAAATGTGATGGCGGTTGTGCGTTCTTTCAATCTCAAAGCACCTATACTGGAGCGTGGTTTTCTTTCAGAGATTCAATTATTATTTAACGTATATCCTGAAGCACTGTGTACTGAACGATTAACACAGCAAGGGATAGTGCTCTTAATGCATTGCTTTTAAGACTAATGCTAGTCTTAGAGGGAGCAAATACGTTCCATTATCATAATTTTCCATAATGACAGTTGTCATAAGGCCGTCATCATAAACAGTATGCATTTACTAAATGTAGCTTTGTACACTACATGCTGGGTTAGAGTACATTGTACAGTAGCATGTACAGTACACTCATCCTACTGATGAAAAATAATGGAAAAATACTGATGTAGATCCAACACTGTGGCGGCAATGTGTAATTTTGCTTCACTTTCTCACTACTCTGCAAAACAGTGTAAAATGGTGAATACTAAAGTAATAAATAATCTTTTTTACCTTTTTCTATTGTGCTCAGATGAATGAAGTTGATCAATTAAGTTGGCTTTGTCCTTTTAGATTGTAAAAGTTCTGAAAAATATTGTTATATATTTTTAGTAAATATTTACAAACATATACTGTAGTAAAATATTATAAAGTGAAAACCACATTACAAATAGATTTTAGTGAAGTATTTACAAAAACAAATCACATTATAAATAATATTTTTCAGTAAATATATAAAATATTAAAACAAATTTACTAGAATTTATAATATAGTAAAATATTGCAAAGTAGTGAAAGCCACAATATAAATAATATTTTTTTAAATATTTTCAAAATATTTACTTAACTCATTGTAACATATTATAAAATATTAGAAATAATATTTTTGTAAATATTTTAAAAATGTTTACCATGAATAAATAAATAAATATTGGTGGTGAAAATCACATTACTCATACTTCCAAATTTGTTTATGAATGTATAGACTTTGTGTTCTTAGTTTGTGAAAATGATCAAAAATGTTTAAAGAATTTTATTAAATGTTTTAAAATATTATTAATTAAAAAACTAAAACATTTAATACAAACATTATATATTAAAATGTTTTGTGAAAACCACTGTGTACCCCTAGCCAAAATGTTTATATTTCATGTCTTGTTCTCAGTTCAAAAGCCACAGTGTATGACTTCATTACAAAAAGAATGAATGAATATATAAATTAGTTGTGAAACTATTTACTTTGAGCAGTGGTGGATCTACTCATCTCGAGCGTCAGCGTTTTCTGGAGCATGAGCTGGTGTTGTGAGCGGAGACATCTCTCAGACGCCTTCTCCAGTTTCACAGGATTCCACCCACTCTCTCTTTTCCTCTCTCATTGAAAATGAATTAAGTGGGTAGCTTTTTCCAAGCAGCTCCCTGTGCCGCCCCCTCTCACTCCAGCTGTTATCTGTCTGCACAACAAAAATAGAATAAGTGGTCCATCCATAAAAAAGTCTTTTTGCCTGCTAAAAGCCAAACACGGGAAGAATGATGATTGAGTGCAGTAGAGGTACAGGTCAAGATATGCAAATCACAAAATAAAATGTACCCCCTTGCTTTATACAGATTCACAATTGGTATTTTCCTTTTTAAATACATTTTTTTAAGTTATTCACCCCTAAGTTACTCATCTTAGTGCTGACTCTAGTGCAGTCTCAAGTTTACCAGCTACTCATAAAAACTGGAATAATAAGTGAGTTGAAATAAAGACGGTGATATGAAGTAAGTCCAAACTTTATAAACAATATACTGTAGTCGCTTCATAAAGATGGAGATCTATATTGTTTGTTTTTATTCTCCCCTCACAGATTAACTTTCCTCAGGTGGATACACACAGAGGATAAACATGGAATAATTTGTGTTCAAAATGGTAGAGAATCGAAATAATTTATATTCAGTGGATTTCGCATTGCAACGATTCTTCTGCTAGCCTACAAAAATTATAAGTGCGTGACTCAGCGTTAGCAGACTCGTTATGTGCTCTTGCACAGACGCAGTCTGATACTCTTTTACACTGACACGGTTTAAAATATTTTGACCTCATTGAAACGGCCTTCATTACTTGCCTGAAAGCTGCAAAAGGAATATGAATGAAGATGAGTAAAGAGGAGAAAATATTCTATGCTAATACAGTACATATGTACAGTGTGAGACCACTATTGCATTTTTCTAATTTATATAATTTTATAATGTAAATTTTAATTATATTTATAATTCTGTACTTTTCTCTTTACAAATCAAAAAGTATTAGCATAACTGCCATGTAATGACCAATTTATATACAAATTTCTTTTATTTAGTTTTAATTAAAACTAGTTTAAAAACAAAATTGCATCTAAAGGAATAGTTCATTCAAAAATGAAAACTGGTTGAAAATTTACTCACTCTCAGGCCATCCAAGATGTAGTTTGATTGATAAATTTTGCATTACATCACTCACCGGTGGATCCTCTGCAGTGAATGGGTTCCGTCAGAATGAGAGTCCAAACAACTGATAAAAACATTACAATAATCCAAAAGTATTATGACTCCACTCCATCAATTAACATCTTGTGAAGTGAAAAGCTACATGTTTGTAACAAACAAATCCATCATTGTGCCTGTTTAACTTTAAACTGTTGCCACAATCCATAATAACACCAAGTTCATTCCCTGTTGTCCTCTCACATCAAAATCCACCAACCTATTTGTTTAGACCTGTTTTGGGCTGTTATCACTTGTAAACAGTGCCTAACTGCATATTTCTCTCCTAATTCAGACAGTTTGAAATATAAATTCCTAATGATGTATTAGTTTCTTACAAACACACATTTTCACTAAAAATATGCTAACTGATGGACTGGAGTCATGTGGATTACTTGTGGATTACAGTAATGCTTTTAGCAGCAGTTTGAACTGTCATTTTGATGGCACCCATTCGTTTGAACATAACATTTTCTGTTTGCATTTTTCAAAATATTGCAACTTTTCAGTTTTTATATCACACATTTTCAGTGTGGACCCCACTGTCTATTCAGCAAGCCAATAAACTATGCATGTGTTCTTGTTTCATGTGTTGTTAAAGTTATTGTAGGTAACAAGGTTTGGACTGGTGTGACTGACAGCACTGAAGAAGGGACATGGACATGGGTCAATAGCACCACAGTGATCTCTGAGTGAGAAATCACTACACATGGCTGATTATTATCCAATAACTTATTCACACCTTCAGTGTCATATCAGAAAGCAGGACTGAAAATCTAATGGGTTTTTTTTATTTATTTATTTTTTTTTATTATTATTTTTTTTTAATGGGGGCTGGTGAGGCTGATGTGTTGTGACTATTTCAGTATATTGGGTTGAAACAGAATAAAACTACTGTTGACATTTTAATTATGCAACAATAGTTTGTGTTTTATGCCAATTAAAGTGATTTTGCACTGTAATAAATCAAGCTTTTATGTGAATTTTATTAATAATTAGCATATCCTCTATATGCAAGAAATGCAGAGGAAGTAGGTTGGTGTGATGACAGTCATATACACGATAATTATTACTGTAAATTTTAATTAAAAGACAAAAACCCCACTGGCACTTTCATCTGAAAGTCTCATATTAGGTTTCATTTATGAACAAGAGATAGACTAAGAGATGATTCAATAGCGATGTCCATTTCAGCTGATATGTATAGACAGCAATATGTAAAGAATAAAAATATACATTAGATCACTCAGTCTGCTTTAAATTACTGGGGTCTCTGGGTACAGAACTGATTTTGCAAGAATAAATGCATGAGAATGAATAAAGTAATAATCCACTCGGGTCCATGGGTCCATCAGTGAATTTACCATAGCATTTAGAGTGAGAACAATCTTTTAAATGAATCTAGATAAATACTCTATCATTTGAAGCTTTAGATGCAATATACGTTTTAATACTCAAATAAATGCATCCCGCACTGATAAGTTCTCCTGTTTGCTGAATTCAATGTAATGCAGAGTCCACTGAATACTAATGTGGGTTCAAATGCTCTAAAATTATTAAATGTTGCCCTTGTCATGTTTTCCCAAACAATTCTACACACCGTAATGAGTACAGCATGTGGCTTGTCACAGAAAGCCCAAATCTCAGCTTAGTGCCAACAACAAGAGCATCCTATAAATATAATTAAGGCAGCTGAATAGGGCACAAATTGAACTGCAAGGACCAGTGGAACAAACTGAGATAAAGTCTTCAGAAATTTTCCAGGTCATTAAATGACTTCCTAACCTTCAAAATTAATGAGACTAGCAGAATGAAACGAAGCTGTGTTCAAGCTTCAGATAGGTAATTATATATTAATATCTATATCAGCGCTCCTCCTCAAATGTAAACATGTAATTGCAGATTAGTAATATCTCTGGCTTGCTTGCTTGCTTTCAGCTTAGACTTTTCCCAATGTCATCCCACAACTCTTTCCAACCGGAGTAATTACAACAGAAGGTGCTGAACTCTGCTGTTGACTGAATTTACAATAAAACTGTTCCAGACTCTTGATGATTTAGAATATTTAAGAGGGGGAAAAGAAAAAAGAAAAGTTTATCATAGCTATAATTTTTAAAGGGATAGTTCACCCAAAAATGAAAATTCTGTCATTAATTACGTTGTGGTACTCTCGTGAATGGCGGTGAACTGACCCGGAAAAGCACAAAAAGTATTCTCATAGTTTCATAACATTACAGTTGAACCCCTGATATCACATGGACTATTCTAACAATGTCCTTACTACCTTTCTGGGCCTTGAACATGTCAGTTGCATTGCTGGCAGGGTCAGAAACTCTCAAATGTCATCAAAAATATATTAATTTGTATTCCGAAGATGAACGAAGTTCATACAGGTTTGGAACAACATGAGGGTGAGTAATGTAGGATACCAGAGAGTGAATCAGATAAATTAAGATTCGATCAGATTGGTGTTGAACAACCCAAAGAGCCAAATTCCACAGAGAGGCCCCGGATAACAAGACAACGTCATAAATCTGTTCACGGTACCCTGGTGCCATGAGTCTGGAGCAAGCCTAACCAACAAGCCTCTTTCACAGAACAGCTTGCAACATTAAGACAAAAGAATACTTATTGATAAGTCCAATGCAGGAAGGAGATTGTCAAATTTGGGGCAAGTAATCAAGATTAATGGTCAAAGAGATGTACCGCGTGACCGTCACATGTAAATCTGTGATAGAAATCATGAGCTTGAGACTTCGTTGGGTGGGTCCTCCCAGCCAAGATACAGACCAGACTGAAATTACTTTGTTCACAGAACATGTCCTTATGTTCTACACAAAACTACACACAGAGACTGTCTTTTCCATATGCACCTAAAATCATCTTAAAAGGACTTATGAGCAACTAATCATTTCTATGCATACCTCCATATCATGTATATAACCCACACAATTGACGATCATGTCTTAATCATATATTGTGTATGTCTTTTTAATAAATATTGAATGGCTTAAGAGTTCATATCCTTGTTTAGTATGTATGTGTTTGAAAATTCATGCTTTAAACGTTTCTTCCAATTGTTTCTTTGTCAAATGTATCATATTCTTGTTATAGGAAACATGTCCTAAATTATACTCTGTAAGAGCGGGAAAATTCAGACCATGTGACTGATAAGATAACATTTTAGATTTATAAATGGGGAGGAGAAACATACAACACCCCGAGCTAAGACGTTATCTAATTGGTCAAGACAACATTTGGGATGTGTCCAAACGCCAAGTTAAAAACTCAGGACACCATCAAACCTTGCTTTTCATCATTGCTTTTGCTTTGTACTTTCAGCCATGCTCTTCTTCTTTTTGCTCTTCTTCTTTTTGCTTTTGCCTTTTTTGCCACAGCATTTTGACGCGGCTTTTTAGCACTCTTTGAGCATACTTCGGCCTGCACGCCAGCTGCTAACACCACGATAAGAAGAAAAACCACCTACCCAGATAGCACACATACGTCTGCAAGATGTCTGTTAAAGATCTCTTGATCTGGAAAGCATCTGCTGTCTACAAACGTCTGACAGAGGTCTGTAAGATGTCAGTTTTACATACATTCTAAATCATAAACATCTTAAAAACATCTAATAGACGTCTATTTGACATCTAAAAGGAAACGTCCTATAGACGTTTTGAAGATGAGCAAACACGCTAAAAAATACGTCTTGCAGATGTAAATGCAGACATCACAAGATGTATGTGTGCTATCAGGGTAGTCTCGTTACATCCTTTCTTTTACTTTAGTTTTGTTTCTTTTCTGTTGCGAGTTTCGTGTTCTCAGGTTAAGTTTTGCCGCCACGCCTTGTCTCCGAGTTCAACTCGAGTCTGTGACCGCCTCAAAACTTCTACCAGCCACAACTCCGCATCTTCAGCCAACGCCCAACCATTGGCTTCCCAAGACATTATTTCAACGACTACTGAACTTCCAACCGATCAGAAACCTTGGGAAACCCCCTTTCCTGCAACGATGACGACAAAAGGGAATCCCTTAACACAAAGGCAAAGCAAGTAATACAACTCCAGATTTTAGCTGAATTGGTGCATTTAATATAAATTTTAGCCTCGTTGAGAAACGCAATGCGAGGGTTAATTAAGTGATTGATGGTTGTTCAGGTCTATGCAATTGCACATATTGCTATAAACTTGGGATTTCACATTTTCATTCACTTAAACTTATCCTTTCCTCACTTTCTCTCTTTCTGCAACGTGTATGAATGTGTGAATGCGTGTGTTCATATGTTAGATTAGTTTACATGTCTTAGGTTTACATAAATAAAGTCTTATTTATATTGAAAAGAGTATCTTGTGTTTTGTGCTTACAAGTTAATGTCTTAAACTGCCGATCTTGTTACTGTGCTATTTAATAGTGTTTTCACTATATTTTGGATTTTAATATCCAGTGCAGAGTTGATGTTATACGGCTCGTTCACTGAATCGCTGCCGACTCAGTGCTCAGCTGTGAAACAGTGAGTCTGTTCAAATTCCCTATAAAATCATAAATGATTCCCTTTGAGCTAAATTGACCTGTTTCCCTTACTTTACATTACATAGTTAATGACAGAATTTTAAGTTTTAAAACATCAGTTGGTGACGACGACAAATGAGTCACTGAATCTTTTACTTAAGTGTTTTTGTTCAAAACACTGATTCATTCAGGATTTCTTCAAAACACTAATACATTCAGAAATGAAAAAATTGTCTTTATTGCTACACTCAAGTTCACATTTTTATGCCCTTTTCTCGCTAAATTCTCAATAATTTGTTAACATTATGCATTAACTAATGTAAACTAACAATGACCAATACATTTTCATAGCATTTTTAACCTTTGTTAATGTCAATTTAAAAAAAAAAAATCAAGTTCATGTTAGCTCACAGCGTATTAACAGATAAAACTTTTGTTCTTAAAAAATGCATTTGTAAATGTTCAGATTAACATTTACATGAATAAATGCTGTAGATTTATTGCACATTGTTCATGATAATTAATGTAGTTATCTAATGTTAATAAATGAGACCGTATTGTAATGTGTTGCCAAATCATAATAATAATAATAATAATAATAATAATAATAATAGTAATAATAATAATAATAATAATAAACGATAGGCCTACATTTATATTGTTTAATATTTTTGTTCTTCTAGCATTTTGATTTTCAGTGGCTGTTGCAAACTTATACTCTTATTAGACATGTACACTTAAACACATACATACAGTATCTGCTACACATTAAAGTATTTATAAATGTGCTACTTATGCATATACATTTTGTAAATTGGTATGTTGTACACAGAGTGCATTTGGGGTGTTTTTAACAATTACAGCTCCTCACACATGTCAATTATTTTTGACTTTCAGAGATTCTCAGAAGGCCTCAGACAGATACTGCTGTTCTTTTCATTCAGGGTTCTGATGAGTAAATAGGCAATTACTCCTTATCTTGCACTCTCAGGGGCTGAGATGGAATACCGGGATTGTACTCAACATTGTTCCTCACCACAACTACATTGCGGCTTTGCTTTGACTCATTGCCAAAGAACAAAGTAAAAGTCCAGATAACATCATCTTGACCTAATTCATCCACATTCCGGGAACAGGCATTTTGTGATTTCAACATCTGTGCGGTTTACGAAGCATACAATCGCCTGTGGCACGAATCCATAACAGATTGCAGTACTCCAAAGACAGGACAATGACCCAGAGGTGTCGAAACAGACACGCTTTTCTTTTCCCACAATGTCCATTAAGATACGGCAGGATCCGTGTATTGCTTGCCAGCTGACGCTGAGCTTGCGATTTCCTTCCTGCCCTTTATTAAAAAAAAACCAAGCACTCAGCTCAGGTGCCAGAATAATCAGTCTTCATTTCTTTCAAGACCTTGAGCTGAAGTGACACACACAAGACCCTCACAATACAGGCTGACAGACTGGGGTGAGTGTGCAGGGTGCACGGTGGCAGTCAAAGATAAATCAAACTTCGAGCATTAAAACCAACCATAGTTCACAATCAGCCTTCCTCTCTTTGAACATAAGCGAGATGCTGACAGTCCTCAGTATTTTGCAGGGACAGAGCAAATGAAACCTAATATTTTACAGCTACTAATGTTGGACAAATAACCATGTGCTACAGACATGTGCGATGGGGTCAACGGAAGTTAAAAGGATGGAAATAGGCACACAAATGCATCATACACATGATTACACTGTGATTCACTCTCAGGAAAAATGATGGAAAAACATATTGTATTGTGATGTTTGTACATTTATCCATCCAAGCAATTAGTGGCAGGTCAGCAAAGGTTACGTGGGTTACACCGGTTGTTCAAAAAATGTTTTTATGTGTGAAATAGACTGCTGGAGAATTTATCGCACAGCTGTCTATTGATTGTAGACCTGTACATCTTGCTCACATTATTTTGTGCCTCTGGGGACATGACATGCAAAACGAGATCTCAAGATGAATTTTCTGCCATGCCTTATCTGATGAATTTCCCTTTCGGTGATGTGTTTTGCCATTCCACTTCCAAATATAAAAGTAAAGTCATAAATTATGTGTCAGAGTTGCATACAAGAAGGTGTCAGATCCAACTTTGCAAGTGCTTTGCTTCATCTGTCAAGGAAACACTTAACTTAAAGATGTACCAAAACCTCAACCCTAGGGCTGGACGATAAACGATATCATATAAAGATTGCGATAAAATTTATGTCCATAGCAGTGATAAGCTCTGGACATTTTTACTCGATATGGATTATTGTAACAATCTATCACTGGAATAAGTGGTGTAGTTTTGTTAACTACACTAACTCAACCACACATGACACTCAAGTTGTTTTCAGCATCTACCATCACATTATTTGAGGACAGTTCACATGAATTTAATTTCCTGCACTGTTCTTAGAGTCACTTCATAAGCTTTTCACCATTTCATTTGAGAAAAACTACCATCAAATACAAAAAAAAAAAAACTTCACAATAAACCTTCAAAATAAAAGTTTGGTTTAACTTGAAGAAATTATGACAAATATAAAATAAATAAAATAATAATAAAAATAAATAAGATAATAATAATAATAATAATAATAATATACAGTGGAGATCAAAATTAGAGAACAATCTATGAATACTTCATTTTTTTATGAAATATTGTTAATCTTCACCTCTCAAAACTTGAAAGAATATTAGCTTTAGGTATACCACCGTTCTACTAACATGTTTGATAAAATAACCAAGGAATTTCAACAAAACCCTTTATTTTGTGGGAAAAAAAACAGTGATCAAAATTAGAGAACAGTAAACACTGTAGCGGGTAAGAAGATTACAACTAAAATTTTGAAGGGTTACAGCTGTCAGAAATTAGTATGAAGTGTAGAGGCCCATCTGCAGTCGCAGGACATCACACAAACTTCTCTGGTGTGATCTTGGTCCACTCTTCTGCTACTCTCTTCCATAGTGTAGTAACTGTAGTTGGTGTCTTAGCTATAACTTTGTAAATCAGGTTTAGATCAGGGCTGCGTTTCCCAAAAGCATCGTAAGCCTAAGTTGATCGTAGAATCATTGTCACCAATGGTTCTACGATCAACTTATGCTTATGATGCTTTTGGAAAATGCAGCCCAGGACTTTGGCCCGGCCATTTCATTGTTTCAGAATTCTTAGCTTCAAGGAACAGCTTTACTCATTTTGCAGTGTGACGGGGCATTGTCTTGCATGAAAATTGCAAAATGTTTCCCATCAGACTCAAATAAATTAATCTTGCTCTCATCACTAAAGTGAACTTTGGACCAGTTCTCCTCTCTCCTCACAACATGCTCCACAGCAAAGGTCACCCTTACAGAAAAACCACATGAATTTCACATGTTTTCCACTGATCAGCCTAGCCTTTCTGCTGATGAGAAGCTTGGTCATTGCAGAGACCACTTTCAGTCCAACTTCTCTAAAACATGCTGAGACAGATCCTCAATATTCGATCAATATTCGAGAAATCACAGATTTGGAATGACGAACTTCTCTTGCAGTGGCTGAAAGGGTCATCCCTTTGGCCTTTATCTATACAACCTCGTGTCGCAGGGTTTATCACCATACAGTGGCCCGCAATTTCAGTGAAAATTGGAGGAATGCTGCCAGTTAAATAAGGTTTATTATATAATTAGCACTAGGTGCCAGATTAACACCAATAACTGGGAGGTACAGTTGTGCTCAAAATTATTCATACACTCTAAAAACTGCTGGGTTAAAAATAACCCATTTTGGGTTATTTTTGGAAACCCAGCGCTGGGTCAAAATGGGACGAACCCAGCACATTATGTTTAACCCAGCATGCTGGGTTGCTTTATGGTTTAAAATTATTACATTGCTAGGCTAAAAAAATGAACCCAAATCGAACTAGGCATTAAACCTACAAATCTTGTTCATTTTAAAAATCACTTTTACACACAAAGAATGACTATCAAAAGGTAAATATTTATTAAAAACAACAAGAGAAAACATGCATGTAAGAAGAAATGCAGAAAAGTATGGCATTAACAGCTACAGAGTTTATCAATTAAGCATTGAACATTTGTTGAATTTAACTTTTAATATCAAATTTGACTTTTTTGGTAAATTTTTTAATATTGTATAAAAATATACAAAAACACAATTATACAATATTGTACAATTAGTTAACAGTTAAGTTTTTTACAGACTATTCTGGCATGACAGTACACAAACACGGCAATTCGTACATATTTTACGAGGTGGCTAATTCGTACGAATTCATACGATTTTTGCTAAATCGTACGTATTTTACGAGTTGCCAATTTGTATGAATTTGTACGAATGACCTACACCTAACCCCGCCCCTAAACCTACCCGTCACTGGGGTTTAGACAAATCGTACAAAATCGTACGAGGTCGTACGAATTCGTATGAATTAGCCACCTCGTAAAATACGTACGAATTGGTCGTGAGATAGCGTTGGATATTATAACATTTAACAGAAGCATATTTGTGAAAGAATGTGAGCATGTCTATGAATGACAGAGTGTAAACTCCATTTCTACTAAACACCACAGAACAAGCATTTAACATTTTGTTTTTACAAATTACACACTTACAGTTTGATTCATAGTCCATGAATACTGATCATGCATCATTGCCAATTTTCATGATCTCTTCAGCATAATTGATGTAGTCATGATGAAACCCCATCAGCACATCAAAGGCATGTGACATCTTTTACATCATCCAGGGCAGCCTCCTCCTTTAAAACAACTGTTGCATCAGTTTGGGGAAATGTCATTCTCCTCTTTGACCAGCATTCATCCCAGTCACCGCCTGTTCTTCGTCAGTGGCCTAAAAAGAGAAAAACATTTGAAAAAAGAAAACATTTAATTAAACTCTATCCATTTTCAGACAGAGGTGCATCCACATCAGTAAGGACAGGTAAATAGTCTGTTTTATAATTTCAACCACTTTGTGTGGTTGTGTAATGTCTCTGTCTATCACAGCACTCTAGAACGCTATAATGGCAGCACTAGTGTGAGGGCATGTAATATTGTTTAAATAAATATATTGCTTTCAGAAAGCTACTTCTTTATTGAAACATTAAAACAGACATGATATTCACATACCTCACAAATTTTCATGTACGTGGAGGGCTGCTCTTTAAAGGGTTAGTTCACCAAAAAATGAAAATGGTCATAATTTACTCTCCCCCATGTTGTTCCAAACCCATACAAACTCTGCTAATTTTTGGAACACAAATAAATATATTTAAAATTCTCTTAATTTTTGTCCTCAAATTGCAAGTCTGGGAGACCAATATTTTTTTCTGAACAGACATGTTTGCTATGATATAACTTATTCATATATAAATATTGGAATGGATTACTTCTACAATAACGCTGTATTTTTGAAGCTTGAAAATACTGGTTATCTAGACTCTTAATGGATTAACAAAAAATTATAAGAGAAAATTTAAAAAATCTTCATTTGTGTTCTAAAGACAGACAAAAGTCTTATAGGTTTGGAATGACATGAGGGCAAGTAAATGATTTTTTGTGTGAACTATTCCTTTAAGAAAGGAAGACCAAGAATGATAACTCTCCAAATCAGACAAATCAACTCCAAAGTTGGTTTGAGTTCTGCAATTAAAAACACAGACATCAATGGTTTACATAAAACATGAACACGTAATCACACTGTTGTTGCATCAAAATGTGAAGTAAACAGGCAGGAGACAACAAAAACATTTATTTTCTAAAAGTAACTCACATCAATCACAAAAGAATGAATTTACCCTGTCTCTGGCTTTCAACATCTACAAAAACAAACATTCTTTTACTCTTAGTAAAAAAAAGAAAGAAAGAAAAAAGATAACGCTGGAATTATGAAGTTTACTTGCCTTAAACCGTCTTTCCCTCTCTTCTGAAGAAGCTGAAAAAAGTGCCTCCTCCTCACAAGCAGGCTGCTGTGTCGTTAACTCCCGGCGCAGGCATCAAGACACAAGCTCGTCACATTTGAAATATTTCATGCAAAACATTACTTTTAACAATTACCACTTCAACAGCCTCAAAATAATTATGCTAATCTTTATTACATAACGCTGTTTCCTTTAGGAAACTACATTCAGTTTAACCGCGAAAAGTAAAATAAAGAATTAACATGTAAATGTGTTAATAACCGTCTATTGACACCTCAAAAAGTGCAAATATTGTAAAAATCTTATGTAAATATGACATAAGACACTCGCGGACGTTATATTAAAAGTATCTCTTCCGTTCAGTAAAAGAGGACGCGTCTGCTTATTTTTCAATATAAGCTCTTTTCGGACGATTTCCGCCTTCCATCAAACCTCAAAATACTCCCGGACACAAACAATGAATGATGACTTTACATTTTTAATCTTTACTTACCATAAACGTCTTTCACTCGCTTCTCGCTTCTTCTCACTTTTTCACGCAAAGAAAATGGCGGATTTTGGCACTGGTGTCGTCCGATGTTAACGTGACATGCGTGCTCTCCTTCACGTCCGCGTTCCCAACCCAGCGTCGCTGGGTTATAATCAAGACCAATTTTCAACCCGAAATTGGGTTAAATCAACCCAATGCCCTTACCCAGCGCTCTCAACCCAGCATTTGGGTTGAATAAACAACCCAGCGTTTTTTAGAGTGTACCCTTTGTAAATATGATCAAAGAAGGCTGTGAAAATAAGTCTGCATTGTTTATCCATTTGATCTTTTATTCAAAAATTTCAAAAAAAAAAAAAAAATCTAACCTTTAATTGAAGTAAAATAAGGTGAAAGTGGGGGAAAATCACATTAGGAAATATTTTTCTCTAGTACACAATGACCACAATTATTGGTACCCCTAGAAATTCTTATGATTAAAATATCTCTGAAGTATATTCCCATTCATATTTGCATTTTTTATCACACCAGGGTGACTAGGAACATGAAATTGTCCAGCCTTGGCTTCCTGTTTTACAGGATTATAAATATGAGGAACACAAAGGCCAAATTCCCTTAATCAATGATCACAAGGATTAAAACCAAAGAATATATTTCTGATGTGCAGCAAAAGATTGTTGAAGTTCACAAATTTAGAAAGTGGCTGTAAAAGAGCTAAAGCATAAAAATCCCCATTTCCACCATCAGGGCAATAATTTAGAGGTTCCAATCAACTAAAGATATTACAAATCTGTCTGGATGATGACGTGTGTCTATATCGTCCTAATGCACGGTGAGGAGGAGAGTTTGAGTGGCCAAAGACTCTCCAAGTATCACAGCTGGAGAATTGCAGAGATTAGTTTAATCTTGGGGTTAGAAAGCCTCAAAAAAAAAAAAAAAAAAATCAAACAGCATACAAACACCTACATCACCACATGTTGTTCGGGAGGGTATCAAGAAAAATTCTCCTCGCTCATCCAAAAACAAACTCCAGCATATTCAGTTGTCAAACATGATTGTAACTTAACACTCAAGATGGGTTTGGTGCACATAGGGATAAAAAAGTACTCAATGTGTACAATGAAATATACTGCTGTATCTTTAATGCTGTGGGCCTGTTTTTCTGCTGGAGGTCCTGAACATCTTGTTTAGATACATGGAATCATGGATTCAATTAAATACCAACATATAAAAAAATAAAAACTGACTGTCCATGCTAGAAATCTTACAATGGGCCGTGGTTGGATCTTCCAACAGGGCAATGATCCACAAACAAACATCAAAAACCTAACAAAAATGGGTCACTGAAAACAAAACTAAGCTTCTGCCATGGCCAACCCAGTCCTCTGACCTGAACCCTATAGAAAATGAGTGGGCTGAACAGAAGAGAAGAAGCACCAACATGAAGCTATGAATCTGAAGGGTCTGGAGTGATTCTGGATGAAGGAATGGTCTCTGGTCTCTTGTCAGATGTTCTCAAAACTTATCAGGCATTATAGGTGAAGATTCAGAGCTGTTATCTTGGCAAAAGGAGGTTGCAAAAAGTATTGAATAAAAGGGTATGATTAATTGTGGCTAATGTGTATTAGAGAAAAGTACGGAGCCCCTTATAGGACATGGTGGTGGAAAAAAATCGGGGTGGGAGAAAAAAAAAATTCAAATATTTTGCGTTCCCTCACAAAACTTTTGCGTTCCCTCACAAAACTTTTTGCGTTCTCTCGCAAAGATGTTTGCGTTCTCTCGCAAAACCAGCTGAGTTCGGACAGACGCTTCCTGCTTGTAGTGGTTCATACAGCTCCGTGCGATCACAATGCAGCGGTTCGTAGAGTTTTATTTTGAACTTGGACTAAAGTATAAAGAAATACAGTCAGTGCTAGTTCAAGGCAAGGTTTTGGGACATTCTAAAACGCTTAATGTGGCTTAATGTTTTAAAACAGTGACATTGGAGGGCTGTCAATAATTACTGTCAATACTAATAACATTATTAATAATAACCTTATTAATAATATTACTATTAATAAAGCAGAATAGGCCAGAATATGAACGCAAAAACGCGCTGCACGTTATGCTTCCATAGAAACGCTTAGCCTAAGGAAGGCTAATGGACAAAGACGGTGATTTAAAAAGACAAAATCTGTTTATTAAAAATATATTAGGCACAGAAAAGCAGAGAGTATGAGAATATGCCCAGAATATGAACGGAACGGGACATTCTAAAACGCTTAACGTGAGAAACGCTTAACTTGGCTTAATGCATTAAAACGGTGTTTTAAAAAGACTCAGTAAACACATTATTAATAAAGCATTCTCATAGGCGTAAATCCCGGGGGGGATGGGGGGGACAGGACCCCCCTATCTGAGGGTTGTCCCCCCTAAAAATATCATTACAAGCAACTCTGTGTCTTGAAAATAATATAATGAACATATACTTAAAATAATTGTGTAAGTAGTAAAACAAAATAAACGCAAAAAAAGCGTTTTAAATTCAGAAATATTTTGATTCCCCCCTCCTTTGCCTCACAGTGGTTTGGTCCACTGCCTCGATACACTCAGGACACGAGCCCGGTGGGAGCAGTGTTGCCAAGTCCGCAGTTTCCCCGCGGAATTGGGCTACTTTTACGCTCTTTCCGCAGGATGTTTTTCATGTCCGCGGGTTGGAGCGACCCCAATAACGTGATATTTAGCCCCTGGAAAGCGACATTTATCAGGGGAACCCAACCAAAAAACGTGTATTTTACCCCACCGGAACGCGATCCCTGAAATCCCCCCTGAAAAGCAATTGCGCTAGTTTGGGCTAGTTTTGAGTAGCAATTGGGAGGGTTTTGCTGTGAAAACCTGGCAACCCGAGGTGGGAGAGAGCAAAGTTCCTTAGTAGTTATGTGTAAGTAATTAGGCTGTCAAGGCTATTTTATTCTCTTTAAATATCGGGTGAAATCATTCTTTCTCTTTAATACAGATGATGCTGGATTATTAATAAATTAGTCATGACAAAAAAAAAAAAAATGATATCCGATGTATTTTCTATGAGCAATTTATAAGGTTACCAAGCTTAACGCCGTAGCTTGTCCCCCACTACAACTAACACAGCGATAAACCTGTGTGTGAACTGATTTTAGGCTAATATTGTAGACCTACCGATGTGTTGGGTTTTGCTCAGTATGATGTTAAGTGGCAGGCTTAATGCGGTTGAATATCTAAAGAGACGTACTCGGTGCCAGACGAAACCTAAAATACTATGGAGGACGCAAAATAATGATGATAATATGACCGCGTGGTGAACCATATGAACCGAACTCATATTTAAACAGTCTCCATGCTGTTTACACATGCTGTGTACACATATCTATCCTTACAAGTACAATTTTGTCTGTATTATTTGTGTCTCCTTCAAAAATTGCTCTTGAGAAATTTTTGCGTTTTTATTGTGGACTCATCTGCTTGTCTGTAAATAGAATGGTTTATTAATAATGTGTTTACTGAGTTTGGTCTTTTAAAAACTCCGGCCGTTTTAATGCATTAAGCCACGTGAAGAGTTTTAGAATGTTGAACGCGCAGTTTCACGTGTTTTCTCTCCCTTAGACAAAACATGATTAAAACTCTTAACGTGGCTTAATGGATTAGCACGTTGCTTTCCTGTACATAGTGTATATGTTTATTAAAATATAAAATTTGGGCTTTTTATTATATTAAGCCACGTTAGCCCGCTTTTCTATGGCTTATCATTTACCAAAGGTATGAATAATTTTGAGCACAACTATATGTGTAAGTGTTCACTAATTTTGATCAGTGTTATTTTTTCAAATATCTCATTTAAGTTTTTGGCAACACTTTAGAATAGGGAACACTTATTCACTATTAACTACCACTTTTCCCTCAATAAATTCCTAATTTGCTGCTTATTAATAGTTAGTAAGTTAGCTGTTAAGTTTAGGCATTGGGTAGGATTAGGGATGTAGAATAAGGTCATGTAGAATAAGGCATTAATATGTGCTTAATTACTACTAATAAATGGCTAATATTCTAGTAATATGAATGCTAATAAGCAACTAGTTAAGAGACCCTAAAATAAAGTGTTACCAAGTTTTTTATACTGTGCTTCAGAATACAATTAATTTATGAAAACTGCCCTTCTACTCCAGTTAGGATAACTTCAAAGATGTTGTGCAGCAAAAAAAAAAAAAAAAAAAAAAAATTAATTGTAAGATTTATTAATTGTAATATTTGTGTAACATTTTATTACATTTTAAAAGATTAAACTGATAAAGTTTTATTAATTAATATATTTATTTATTTATTATATTTATAATAATATAATTCATTGGACACCATTTTTGTCGATAAATAAATAAATTTGTATCAAGTCATAAAACATATAATCCAGCACTTATATATTAGGAAAAAATATAACATTTTTGGGCATATCAACATGTCCTCTTCTTTCATAAATGCCCCCAAGAATGTAAGAAAATAGCCCTTTTTGACTAACTTAACCCACACTGGGGCTCCTCCAGAATGTTTGGAGCTGCCGAGGACCTTGACTGTGCTGTCTTGAGGGCACAGTTGCCGTGGGAAACCTGGGGGCAAGCAACCCCCAGGGCAGAAGAGCAAGTCCCTCCACGCAGCCACCGGCTGATGGATGGCAGAGTCATTACAGTTCAATTAGGCTTCATTTGATTCTTCCACCAGCACAACCACAGCTATCATTACACAGTCAATTGCACAGATGATGGCAGTAATATGAAATAAGTGCCAATGAAGGAGATGAGCCCAGTGTGTGCTGGTCCCCTGGAAGCGCCTCTGAGTGAGGTGCCTCTGCCAAAACCTATTCCTTTTTTTATTCTCTTCCTTTATCCATCTGTGTTTGCCTCCATTCGCAAAACAGCACGTTGTGTAATGTGTGTCTGTGTTTAACGCTCTGTGCCACATGCAAATAGAAAAATGGAGACCAAAGTCATTTGATGCCTTTCAGTGTGAATGTGAATGAATGTGAAAGAGCCATGCAGCCTTTACAGCCTTTACAATATTTTAGGCAATATGCATGACATTGTAAACTGACTTAGCAAAAGGCCTTTCATCAATATTGAAACAAAGGAGGTGCCAGCAAAGATTAAAACCTCTGCAAGGTATAAATATAGCTTTGTTTAATAATGCAGTAAATGAATAATTAAAGCGAACCAAATATGATGAAAACCAAGGGTGCATGTTCAAAACAACGATCGAGTGTATAAACAGATAATATTCAAAGGAATCATTTTTGCTTTTGTGTGTGTGTGTGTATATATATATATATATATATATATATATTTAAATATATTCAGTTATACTTACAGTCATAAAGCTGAAGACTCACACACTGTATGACAAATGTTCTAGTATTCCAGAACTAACTAACATTTTTCTTTCTGATTATTGACATTGTGTCAAAAAATATGGATAAAGATCTTTTAGTAGTGATTGTGTGTGAGTTTTATAGCGTACGTCTAGAATAACCTGGAATGAATGAACTGGTTACCACAGCAATTGGCATCTTTGTTGAGCTAATCCATGTCCTCTGCTGCAAAGCTTTGGTTTGTTTATTCAAAGCATTTACTATAGTCATTAACACATCCGGGAGGGTTGTATTTTTGGAAAATTTGAACACATCTAATCATTCGAGGAGAAACGTCACCTTTTTGGATAATTTTCATAAGCGTAGTTTGTGCATAATGCCTTTCATTCAGACAACCAGACAAGCATTCTGTTGAATTTGACTATTACTATTTAAGTACAGATGTACAGTAATGACCTGCTGCACATCGAGGGCTTAGCTGCTTGAATAGTGGACTGCCATATACAAAGCTAAGGCAGGGTGATAAGCAGGAAAAATGGCCCTTAGATCATCATCTCAGGCAGGTGCTTGGTTAACCACAAATCTTTTAGAAGACTCAAGTGCTTTGTCTTTATCCATGCTACTCCACTTCACAGTCCTGATAACGCTTTCCACAGGGAGATCCCAAGGACGTCAGCTTTACTGTAAAAGTCAAAACCCACAGGAAGCTCGACTTACAGTTCTTAAAACCATAAAAAAATGTATTGCTCACAATATTAAATTGAAATCAAAACAGGCAAAACATTTTATAAATGTATAAGTTTTCTTTGATACTTCCTGTTGAGATAACTGTTTGTTGTTCAAATAAACATCTCATTACAGCCTCATTGGCAATTGTAAAAGTTTATTTACCGAATTCATAGTGTCCAGATGTACAATCATACAACATGCTGAGTTAGTGCTCTTGTCACTCTGCCCAGCATTTGCTGATCATATCAGGGGAGCATTGACAGTACTGATGTTTACTAGGCTATAAACATGTGATGAGAACTGCAGTTGTACTGCAGCCTGTGCTTTTTTGATGTCAAAAATCATGAAATGTTTGACAGGTTGCTTCAAAGCTTATGCCCAAAGCTTGCTACCAGCAAGCCTGAGGCCACATTGGCACACAAAAAAAGATTCTCTTCATTAAAGAAGTACACATGGATTCCAAAGTGTTTCTAAACTTTTGATAAATGTTTGGCAAGTAAAGTAATTGCTAAACAAGTTCATAAATGCTGTATGGTACATTCTCATTTCCTAATCAGTAGGAAATGTTAAAAAAGTACCCAAAAGGTCATCATTTCAATAGACAAGCTGAGTGTGCTTTGTCATGTGTAAGTGGTAAACTGAATCAGTGGGGAATGTTTATTGAAGTATAATATTCAAATAAAATTATTAGCATAACAAAAAAGGACAATAAATACTAATGCACAATGGCATTTTTAGGTTGTACACCAATAAGGATATTTAACAACTTTATGTAGCAATTTATACATTTACATTTACATTTAGTCATTTAGCAGATGCTTTTATCCAAAGCGACTTACAAATGAGGACAATAGAAGCAATCAAAACCAACAAAAGAGCAACAACATGCAAGCGCTATGACAAGTCTCGGTTAGCCTAACACAGTACATGTAGCAAGGTTTGTTTTTGTTTTTTAATGAAAGAAAACAAGTAGAATAGAAAAAAGAATGCTTTTTTTAAGAAAACAAGTAGATAAAATAGAAAAAAAGAAAGCTAGTGTTAGAGGGTCAGACAGATACAAAGAAGACTAATAGATACAAAGAAGACAGATAGATAAAATAGAATTAGAATAGAGAGTACTAGAGTTAGAAGGGGTCACCAACCTTTTGTGAGTGAGGGCTCCCTGAAAGGATTAAATAGTCTCAAGGGCTACTTGTTTGTTATATTCCTATATATATATATATATATATATATATATATATATATATATATATATAAACATCTTTATATCTTGCCATTAATAAACATTAATGATTTCTCACAAGCATTTTACTTTTTTTTATCAATCCAGGAAAATATTCCAGAAAAAAATGTAAAAATAGGCTATCACAAAAAAATACATATCATACAATACTGATATTTATCATGATATTCATTTACCATTAATGGGGAAGGAAATGCTTTCCACATGTTTGTTAGACCTTGAAATTAAAGTAAACATAACTTTGTTCACAATTCAATTCCACAGAGGAGCTACATTTTAATTTAGGGCCCCATGAAATGCATTTTATTTTCCCCTAAATTCTGTGTTTTCCATTTGATTTATTATGGATTCTGTGTTTTATGATTCAGTACAAATTTATCACAAAAAAAAAAATGTGTCTAGTGAAATGAATTAATAAAACTTTAACAATTGAATCAATCTTTTAAAATGTAATCAAATGAAAATCAATTTACAACAAAACATTGCATTTTCATTTTATCAGATAAGATGCTACAAAACAAAACTGTATAAATTAATAATATTAAAAAATAACCTAGTTGTATGGTATTCCTTAAAAACAATAATATTATTATTAATAATTTGAGAATTGCATTTTAGTATACAGTAGTAATATATTCGGTCATAATTTCAAGTTAAACCGGACTTTTATTTTTTACAGCTTGTCGTGAAGGTCTTTCAGTTTTAGTTTCAGCGTGTGTTTGACGGTAATTTTTCTCAAATGAAACTGCATAAGTCTGGTAAAGTGACTCTCAGAGCAGCTCTGAAGATGAAGTTCATGTGTTCATGTCCTCATACATTGAAACACAGACACTGAAAACACCGCGAGTCACGTGTGTTTGAACCACTCTACGCATTCACACAGTACATGCAGACTTATTAGCGACATGCACTGACTGGCTGCTGTAACATTTATGTCTGTTGTGTGATAGGATGTTAGATTAATCCATATTGAGTAAAAATGTCCAGAGCTTATTATCATTATTAACATAAATTTTATCATAATCTCGATATGATATCATTTATCGCCCGGTGATAATTCAGGCTATTTATAGATCGTGCTTTAGAGACTCCATGCGGGCTACCAGGTGCCCACGGGCACCACGTTGGTGACCACTGAGTTAGAGGGTCAAATAAAGATGGAAGAGATGTGTTTTTAGCAGTTTCTTGAAGATGGCTAAGGATTCAGCTGCTCGAATTGAGTTGGGCAGGTCATTCCACCAGGAGGGAACAGTTAATGAAAAAGTCAGTGAAAGTGATTTTGTGTCTCTTTGGGTTCACTTGCAGAATGCAAGCTTAGAGGGCACATTTACAGATGTACATCATACATCTTTTAATAATTCATAGCTAGTCTTCAGTCAAATAATTCACATAGTTTTATAGACTGACAAATCACCAATAAATACATTGTATATACTAAAAGTCTTATATTAGTAAGATTTTTCTTTTTTTTAGAGAGAGAGAAATATTTTAATATAAATTAATATAAGCATTAAATTGATCAAGGGACAGTCAAAACACTTACTTTGTTACAAAATCATCATATTTCATATAAATGTTGTTCTTTTAAATGAAATTAATCAAAGATTATTAGTTTACACAAAAAACAAATAAATAAATAAGTGGCACAACCATTTATTATTGATAATAAAAAGAAACGCTTCTTAAGCACCAAATCAGCCTATCAGAATGTTTTCTGAAGGATCATGTGACATTGAAGACTGGAGTAATGTCTGTTGAAGATTCATTTTGTCATGAGAATACATTACAATTTAAAATATATTAAAACAGAAAAATAATAAAAACATTTTAATTTGTAATAATATTTCACAATATTACTATTTTTACAGCATTTTTTATCAAATAAAATATACACGTAAATTTTCCAGTTTTCCAGAGCTTTCCAGAATTAACACACAGATGCAAGTAGCCTAATTCACACACGCAACTTTCATCTCTCTCTCACTCTCTCAAAAAGGGGGGCGGGGAGGGGCTTGAGTAAAAGTAAAAGGTGTGCATTTCTCAATCACAGTTAGCTGTATATGATGAAACATTTCTAAATATATAGTCACATGACAAACACATACACAGTTCACTATATTAAGGGGCTAACACAGCTTACCCCACACTCCCCTACTGTATAATTATGTTTCATCTTCATACACTGAAAGCCTGTTAGTTGTTTGTTGCTAACATACATCTGTCTGCCATTCTATTTCAAGCTGCACACGAATGTGAACCTGAGCATTGTGTCTACCATTTTCTCTGAAATGATCTCTCATATATGTTCAACAAAATCCTTTTCCAGTGAACCCTGCTTTATCAAAACAGCTATTAGATCTTGAACCCATGTCTCTTTGATATCTCCCCTGTAAGCACAGAGAGCACTAAAGCAACAATAATCTTGATTTTGCATCAAGAGTCTGTTGTGGAATTATGTAGTTGGCTTGTGATGAGTATGAGTTCCGAGAGCATTTCAGGCCGAATCCCAGCTGATTTAACAGCTGTAAACAAAGCAATTGCCACTTGCACCAATCAGTTATTTAGCATTAACCCTAATACTAAAAGTAACACATGCCTCAGCCTTTGTTTTATTCAAGACAAAACATCTAGTGTAGTCAATAAATTGCAGTGAGTAGGCAGTAGTTGCAAGGCCTCAACATCCCATCTGGTTTTCAACAGGGACTCACAGGAACACGCAACTAATGCCAAAGAATATATTAATTACACTTAATATCAAAACAAACAAAACAATTCTCCTGAGTCACCCGAGTAAACAGAAATGATGCTATCCTCATCTTAATGTGCCAAGAAACCAAGTCATACAACCTTTAAACATGCTTCAATTAAGCATTAGGATATTATTGGCATCAGAACAAAATCATATTTTGAGGTCAACAGAGGACAGTTGTGCAGTATTTCATCAGCAGAAATAATTATTTAGATGTGCAGAAGCTTTGACTGGCTACTTGTAGGGGCGTACGATTGAATGATCGACACGTTCATAGCAGGAGTCTCTGATATCAAACTGTGGGATTACTGAAGAGTTGATTGGTCCCTCAGAGATTTCCCATCGAGATGAAGAAGTGCTAAGAAAGTCCTCGATTCCTTCTCTGTAAACCTACTAATATTGTTAAAGGATGGGGAATAGCCTCGAGCAAGATGATGAGGTTGTGGGAGTGTGAGGGGGTGGTACAAGCAAGCTTTCCAGCTTATTCATCCTTTCTCTCTATTCCCACCTTCCTCAGTTTTCGCTTCCTTCTCGTGCTAATCTGTGGGTGAGAATTACATCCTGAATTTGCCTAATGACATTTGTGCATCATTTTCCGAGGTATTCAAAAACAACGTAGGACCACAAACATTCACAGGTCATTGTTGGGTTTGTTTATAATATTAAAAGTGTTTAACCTCTTTAATTTGGAGTGTAAGGCTTCAAATTATGTGATTTTAAAGACAACATGAAGTATTTGCAATGCAAACAGAATCTTCAGCAGGATATGTGTTTCTTGTGCATAATAACTTGCACTGATGAGTCATGCACAATAACACAGGAGACATTTATTATCTCACCTTGATTTTAAAGGAAATAAATGTGTACAGTAAATGTTTGGATGTTAAAACATTTACTAATATTTAAGCACAACAGTTTTTTCTTCACTATCATTAATCGTTGCACCTGTCAGCAATCAGCTTTTTTAAACAAATAAGCAATCAGCGTTTTTGAATGAATCAGTTGAATGAATTATTCATTGAATCACAAATAAAAACAGTCACTTGTTTTGTCGCAGAATTAATCAATGTTTTGAATGAATTGGTTGAATGAATGATTCGATGATTCACTGCATGTCCTGATTTTGCTGAGTTAGATGTGTTCCTGGGTCAATATATTTTGTTGACCCTGGAACAACATCTTAATCCAAAAATTTAGTCTTGACCATATCCCTACACCTAAACGTAACCTTAACCGTGAGTAATCCCTAAAATCAGAGGAATTGATAGATGAATGACACTGATGTACAAGCACCGAACACTGATTGCAAGCCTAAACTTCACAAAAACTATAAACTGGTTCTTCAAATTTGATTGGTTAATCACAATGTTGTTTCAGGGTCAACAAAGATGTTGATCCAGGAACATGTCGCACTTAGTAAAATCAGGTTCTGCATGATGCACTCATAAAGACACCAACATCCAAATATTCCCTACAGCACAGTAGATAGTAGAAAAAACGAAGAGTAATATGCCTGAATTCACATTATTCATAAAACAGTAGGTACATCCAAGGGACGCTTTAATATCCGATGAGGCCTCAGGAGAGAATTTGTGAATGGCAGTGAAGAGACACAAGTGATGCTGGTAGGTTACATGACAATGACAACATGATAAATGTATATCCAGATTACATCATGCTACACACATTCATACTTTATATCGGAGTCGGCTCCAGGCATGGGCAGGGGTGGGCTGAGCCCACCCAAATGAGTGTCTTGCCCACCCAATCAGAATTAGATAAAGATTGCGTTAATTTTTTGTGCAGTGATTAAAACCAATCTGAAGTGGACTGTATTTTGAGAAGTTTAAGATCATAAAATAACAACAACAATCATAAAATAGCACCAGAAAATTGTTTATTTTTTCTTTTATTAGCTGAAAGCAAGGCGCGCTGAATTCACATGGAGCTTCAGTCTGTTGCAGAAAAGCAGAGGCTGACAATGAGCAAAAATGGGCAGAAATATTTGTACACTATCATGAGGAGTTTGCGAGTTACGAGGAGGTTAATACATGAATATGTATCATAGCCTACCACTGAAATTACCTGAGCAGATTAATTAATGTTCTAAAAAACCCGCTCATTCAATAACGTGCATTCATTGCATGGACGGGGCAAGATAAGTGTTTAAAATGCATGTAGAAGCTTTACAGTTCAGCTGAAAGCTTACCCCTTTTGACTTGCTGTTAATGCTTAAAGTAAGAATGAAAACTGAAAGTAAACAGCACTGAAATAAGAGCTTGTGCGATGAAAGTTGCGTTCGACTGTAAGTCGGCTCGACTGTAAACATAGCATTCTCCTTCTATGACGTAAAAGACCAACAATATCCAGTGATGCAAACTATTCTACTTTTTTTGTCAAATTCCGCCGATTTGAATTGAAAGTAGGCCTGTCATTTACATGATTCATGTAATTCATAATTATTGTGACGACAATAGCATTTTTCTGTTTTGCATTTTCAACATATTAGGAATACAACTAAAACTGAATAGGTGCGTATTTTAAAATAAAAATTTTATTTGCAGTTCAGATTGATTACTTTACAAAAAATCTTATTCTTGTTCTTTTACTGTTCTTTTTTCTTCTTTTAATTTATTACACTAAATCCATTTAAATCCTTTATTTATTTAGTTCTTTTACCATTACCATAGTGGCCTGGTCTTTATATTTTTCTGAAAACAATTTTTCCCCCCATTGTTTTAGACATGATTATGGCCTTGTTTGGTATAAATAAAAAAGTTATTTGAAAAGAATCACCAGTGTAGAAACAATGATCCACAGAAAGAGAACACAGAGGGCTCTTTTTTTTACTATTCAATAAAGGGAAAAAAAGTTTATTTTGTTGTGAAAGTGCATGATATTCTAGGCTGCCCATGAAAGTTTTTTTTTCAGTGTACATATAATATAGTTAATATAGCAATATCTACAGTATAAATCCCCCCCCCCACCCTTTTATAGCTGTCAATAACCAGGCCTGCTTTACATAATTTTTTTAATAGTCGCAAAGTACTTATTCAAAAATAAGATTCATTCTGAATGAATCAAGATTCATCCCGAATGAATCAGTTTTTGAACAAATTGGTTGAATGAATGATTCAGTGATCCACTGAAGAATAATCACTTGTTTTGTCGCTAATTTTGTGTTTTTCACAGTCATTTGTCACTACTCACACATTTGCATAATATAACAATGTAATATTATTTTTACATAAACATTTAACTGTTATACAACTTTATGTAAAACATTCCCCTTAGAAAACCATTATTATCTTTGCAATGAAGAACACAAATTTTGTGACGCTAATGGCACAGAAATTACACACTTCTACTATAATGGGAAAGTGCTGATCTGTTCCCTTACATTCCACACATTTGCTTTGTCCAATGTAAATCTTATATGGTACTGTATTATCATCAGTATGTCTACGCTAGATTGATAGTAGGTCTAAATCAGGCGCTGGCAGGAGACTTTAATTTTGAAGCTTTTGAAAATATGAGAAGTGTTTTACAGAAAAATACCTCTCCAGTGCCTCACTTCCAGTTGCACTCTGAAGTGTCATGAAACAAAACACTTAGCCGCCAAACTACCAGCTGCAAAGCCCAACCTAAATCCACTACCCCGGTCTCAATGTGGGATTGCCTGGCAAATTATTATGCTGCCCGTTAGTTATCCACTGATGGCTGTCAGAACAGTGATGGATGAGTTTTATTTACATTTGAGGGATGAAGAAAAATAGCATCAGGGTTTTATTTCGGGGCTGTGATTGAATGCTCCAGCAACCGTAACCTTGTCATTTGCCTATGGTATGAATGTCTATATTCCCTGTTGTTGATAAATCTGTAAGGGCCTGAACATTGCATCTGGAACATGATAGCTCGTTTGATGTAAAATGCAACTCAATTGGTGTAAATTTAGGAGTGCATTCATTATGTGACACTTTAATCAGGTTTTGATAAGGAGGTCAGCATTTGCATTCACGCAGGCACTACTGTTAAACGAATGGCATAAAACGTGATCTTATGAAAACATATCATTGTTACACCTCTGATTTGTAAAATCCTCCATGCATTGGCTTGCAAAAGGGTATGCAGAGCCAGTTCATTAGGAATGATGGGAAGAACAGCTTTATTATAGAACTGAATATAATGAACGGTCTTTGAATGAGGCTACTGGTTGATCATAAGCAGACTGTCAATGCGTATTTAGAGGAAGTTCAGTCCCTCGCTGAAGCTAATTCAGAAGCAGTTTTCTACAACAATTTGTTTTTCTACATTGAGATGGTTGGACCAATGCCTCACTTCTCAATGAAACAGCCATGGTCACTTTCCAATCATTTAAAGCACCTGAAAATGTGGGACACAGAGCCAAGAAAGCCACACGGGGAACACAAAGCCACCACCTTTTTCGAAAAACAAGCCAGGCAGCTTTGCAGTGATATCCAACAAAGCCAGGAAAAACAGGGAAAATAAATTGTTTTTTGGGGGGGCAGAGAGCTTAACGTGAATGATACACAATGAAAACTCACCAGCATGTTCTATCGATTAGTTTCTAAGTACATCCTGTAGTTTAAGCCTTGATTAACTCTTTGGGATTCAAAGACTTATGAAAGTCTAAAAATAGCACTTTCTCAACTCATAACTGGTCATTTCAGTGCAGCAGAAGTAGCGGTTCATAAGAAGCCAGACTCTGTGAATGACATAAAGCTTAGGTTGGTCCTCTTGACCAGGCTAAGGCATTCTTCAATGTCACTGCAAAACAAATCAGATTCTTGTAAAAGTAGATTAAATTGAGAATCCAGAAATGATACAGTTTCTTTTGCGATTTACATAAATCCTGCATGTTACATTGGCCGATTGATTTGGACACATCTTGCCACAGAACCAAGGGCAAACTTTCTCAAACTTCTACCAATGTTCATCCAAAATAATGAAAATTCTGTCTTCATTTACTCACCCTCTTGTTGTTCAGAATACAAAAGAAGAAATGTTGTTTTCCATGCTATTACAAAGCTTTCGAGCTTCAAAAATTATTCCAAGTGTTATGAAACAACATGGTTCGTATTCCTTGTGCACTGTCTTACAAGTCATCTGAAGCCATACTTTAGCTTTCTGTGAGAAGCAGAATTTAAATAAGTAAACGATGACAGAATTTTCATATTTGGGTGAACTACTGCTAAGTTTATCCAGCTTAGAGTCCTAAATAGCACCAAATGGAAGAGAAAACAAAGTGTAGTGCACGGGTTTGCCTTGGAGGAGCAGAAGATGGAAGCTATAATAAGGAACAATCATGGAAAAAGGCAGTCAGGGAAAATAGAGCTGTTATGATTAGAGAACAGAAACATTGTAAAGGAAAGACAACATCAAAAATGACTAATGTACTTTTTCTTTGGAGGACATGTCATATTGACTTTAAAAAGTGCATGATTGCATGACGTTTGTAATGATAAAAGTCTTGGCTTTCAGATTGCAAACAATAGGATTGTTTGACGTTACAAAAGCCACTGAAAGATCTGATTCCACCAGCCAAATAGCACAAAAACAACTTGTTCTTCGACTGAAAGCTGCAGTATTTTCATTTATCGAACCCCAAGATGCAGAACTTCATGCTCGAGCTCCGGTCACTTTCTGATGCTGTAAGTATGCCAGCAAGAGAAACCGAAAGCAAGGAATAAGTTGGTTAAGAAAGAGTGATCTGAAGATAGGGTGAAACCAGATGGCAGAAGGGCATGAGTTATTCAAACAAAGACCCCTGGTCACTCTGCTCAAGGCACTGATGCTCTCAGCAGGAGGGCCGGCTAGGTTACCTGAGGCAGTGTTTATTATTCAGTATCAGCGAGTCTGGCCTGGCCTACACAATTCATCTTTCCACCCTGTCGAGAGAGGAAAACTTATATTGAGTCCCTGGTTACTTGATAAATGGCAGATGATCAGTTCAATGTCATACCCACCCCCTCTGCTTCCCACCACCGCTCGCTGCTTCTCATCTCTCTCTCTCTCTCTCTCTCTCTCTCTCTTCTCTCTCTCTTCAACATACTCAGCCACATCCTCACTCAACAAAAGTTATTTTGATTGGTTGACTTAACAACTCCTTCCGGGCTGTCATGACCACATAATCAGATCTGGCAATATTTCTTCAGCTTCACAGGGGAAGACAAGAGAAGAGGATTTGTGTAGAAAACGTCAGTGTGCTTCAGTTTCTGCTTGCTTTCTCTGGTGATCTAATACTTTGTTCATCCAAATGTTTTTATAACAGCACAATCTCTCTATTTCAATATTGGAGATGCTTAAACATAAAGCTACGGCATCAGTTTCAAGGTTTGTTCCTTGTGGTTAAATCAACCAAGCAGCCAATGGAACAGCTAACAGCTCTCTCCATGTATTAAAAACCTCCTTGATTGGTTTCCCCCAATTCAGGTTTGTAGTTTATCCAATAAATATTTATTCACGAGATACACCTTTACAAAGAGAAAATTCACCCATGCTTAAAGATAATTTGAGTTTAACAAATGATCTGACTGAGAGCAGTAGTTCTTTGCTATCAAAGTAACATATTGCACATCAGTGCTCAGTGTGAGCTTAAGATAAGGAGCTAAAGCCTTGGTGAAAACATGCATTCTTAACCATTTTCTGTAATGCCATGTCAGCCATGCAGTTTTTCCTAACCGGGCCATTTAATAGACAAGTCTTGCTGGGAATAAATGTGGTTGTAAAATGGCTTCAATGATTATGAGCCCAAAAAAAATTGTTCAATGAAATCAAAGCTAATATGAATGCATTTGATTCTGTTTAAGTGGGATCGCAGGTAGTATCATTATCTCAAAACTAAAGCAGTTACTTTTTTAATGTTGTACTTTTTAACATCTCCAGATTATATTATATCATATATTATATTATTAATTATATTATATTATTATTAAGTATTTATAATATAAGCAAAAGCAATTTTTAAAATCTAAGTATTTACAGGATGAAAAAATCAAGGTAATAAAGTAAAATATACTTTTTTAATTAAACTGTTTTCCATATATGTTTACCTTTTATATATTTTAGGGTAACACTTTATTTCGATAGTCCACTTTAGACATTCTACTAACATTATGTAACTTTGCAACTACATGTCAATTAGCAGTCATTAGAGTATTAGTAGACTGTCTGCTTAATAACTTCTAACACTTTATTTTAATGGGTCCACAACATACAACATACTGACTATGAGAAACTTTGCAAGTGTATGTCAACTTATTCTACTAACCCTATACCCTAAAAGTGTACTCTGAGAGTTAGTAGTGTAGTGAATTTCACCCTTCGCCAACCTAAGGAGGCGAAATAGTGTAGTGATGGGTACTCACGTCACAGGTGACGTTATGATTTTTGGATCACGTGTCACTTAAGGTGTGGTTAGGAGTACATCACATAAGAAAGATTGGTGGGATACCTAACTTGTAGAACCTTACAGCATTATCAACACAAGGAAGACACAAGTGTAATAAAATAAATTTTATTAACAAAAGATAGACAAGAGTAATCAACAACTACTAAATGAATACCATGAATGAAAAAGGAATAAAGTGCATAAGATGCATAAAATGCAAGTGATTATGTTGGATGTTGCTATGTTAGAGCTATGTTATCTGGAAAGATAAACTGTCACTACTCTAAAACAAGTAAGGTGAAGAACCTTATTATGCATCAAACAAATACCTGAAAGATTATTTGTTATCAACTGCAATCAGCTATGTAACATCAAATGTCAATGAGAAAAATCATATACTGATAATACACAAAAATGCCAAGGTCTCTGGAAGAGGTTTGGATAGGTGATAGTTACGTTCTCTGTGGTTGAGTGAGCAGTCCGGTGGCAGTGACTTCATCCACTGGTGGTGCTGGTAACAATACAGTGGGGAAAGGAGCAGGAATCCGTTTCAACAGCCTTGAGCACGAAGCGCTGGAGGATGCTGATCTCCTGGAGCACCAAAGGGTCCTAAAATCTGGAACACGCAGATGTGACCCTGAAGTAGGTGCAGAAGGTCCTTAGCCTGGAACATGCAAGCAAATGTACCTTGGAGTGAAGGTTTGCTCACCAGAGCTTAACCTTGTTGCAGATGTCTGAGTGTCTTCTGCCTCTCTGGGCTAGAGATTCAGAACTTGGTCGATCCGCTTTGTCTCTCTAGGATGGAGACTCAGGACATGCTGCATCTGTTGTTGTCTCGCTGGACGAAGACTCTGAACGAAGTTTGAACGTAGATTATCTCTTTCCTTGCAGGCTGGAGGCTCAGAATGTGGCCGTATCTGTTGCTGCTTCAAAGCTGGAGACTCAGGAACTGTGTATCTGTTAATGTCTCACCCTTGCAGGGCTCAGACTCAGAACCGGTTGTTTCTGTTGCTACCTTTCCTGTAACAGGCCGGAGACTCAGAACGGGTTTATCTGTTAACGTCTTTCCCTTTCGGGACTCAGACTCAGAACAAGGAGTGTCTTTTGGGAAGGTACCTTTATCCCTTTCCGATGAGGAGGAGATTGCAGTCTGGTGCTTCTCCATTTCCAGGCTGTGATTGGCTATTTCCATCAGAGTGGGGGGACACGGTGTGGCCCACCCTTCTTTCCTCCTGTGGAACTTATTTGCATAGTCCAAACACATATTTAGAAAACTGTCACTAAAGTTTTACCAATGCATCATTCACTTACCAAACCACAACCAGAATACCTTTGGCAATGTTACGAATACATTAAGTCCAAACATAATGGAAGAAGATTGAACTGTCATGCATGCATTCATTTGTCCATTAACAGCTGAGTTTGTGTAAGATGTTACACTTCACGTCACTGTCACTGAGAATACTTATTTCTCTGAATAAGTATGAGATGTGTGTGTTGTAGTGTGCATCAGTTTTAAGGTTTGAGAACATAGTTATGAATGGATTTGGATGGAAGTTTATGACTCTGTTTCACCCACTGCTGCTGCATCCAGAGGTCCTAAGGAATTTTTATGGCGGTCACAGGCCAAAACCTTAGGAGTCAGTCTGTTGGTGGGTGAAGGGCAGAAACTGCATTTTGACCAATGAGAAGTCCTGTCCTTCCCGGGCTTTGTACCAAAGGTCTTCTTCTTGCCCTCTAAGAGGTGTCTGGTTTTTGTCCTGGCATCTTTATCTGATGGTGTTGGAAAGTTTGCTTATGTTAGTCCACCAAGATCCAATCAAAATGTAGCAAACTTTTGTCCAGTATTGTGGTCAGAGAGGGGCCCCACCATAAACTGGGCCCTGGAATGTGCTGTCCACTACAGTAGACATGTAGTTGCAAATTAATGAGAATTAGTTGACATGTAGCTGACATGTAGTTACAAAGTTACTTGTAGTTAGTAGAATGTCTAAAGTGGACTATCAAAATAAAGTGTAACCTATTTTAGTACAAAAGCACTTGCTCACGCTTGTCACCACTCTGTATGGCAACATTGTTATTTTTGATTATTTAAGACATGAAAACATAAAGAGTGAAGCTGAAGTGTGTGAGATGACGGTAAAGGATTGCTGTTGCATTTTTACCCAGATACAAACATATACGTGAGGGTTTGGAAAGTCTCTTTTATCTGTGACTCCAGGCAGATTATTTGGTATGTGAAACACAGAGCAGACAGCAGCTCCCTCTGTTAAGCTTTCCCCTCACATCACTCCACAATGCCGGTTTGAACGAGGCCGAGTTGGCTACAAAAAACCTAAGGAAGGCAAAAACAACCCCCTCAAAAAACCCTGCAGCTCCACTAATAACATGCACACATACACTTTGTAAAACATGCATGCACATCTATGCAGACATATTCTCAAAAATATATTTGTGTTTTCACCACAATTGTGCAGAATGATTGAACGAGTTGGAGCTTAAAATATCTGATGGTTTACATTAAAGAGAAAAGATGAGATCATTAAAAGTAACATCCTTTTGTTTTTACTTATAGCTACAGTATGTATTTAAGTAACAGCGCAGTCCAATCCGCAGGATGTGTTATTGTATTACAGCTGGAAACACTGATGATTTAAGTAATTATGACTGCTACACTTGATACTGGCATATTTGCTCACTGTACTTGGCACAATTGCTCAAGCTCCAACTATTTTAAACTGACTTTTTTGGTCATTCCACAAATGCTCAATTGGACTGATCTCCGGGTTTTTCTGGGCTGCAGCATGACATTGATTTTTCTTTGGTTTTAAACCATTCATCTGTGACTTGAATTATGGATTGCGGTCCTGTAGAAAAATGAATCGTCTCTAAAGTTGACAAGATTTTTACAGTAGCCCCAAAAAGTATTTGTACACTTAAAAGATCAATTTCAGCAAATAAATGCTATACATTTTCTCAGGACTACCTTTATATAAGTATTTTTCAGTTTTTAACCAGCTGATGGTGAGGTTTTAGTGAACTGTTTGACAGCAAGTTTCCAAATACAAAATACAGTACATACATAATGTGATTTACAGATAGATAGATAGATAGATAGATAGATAGATAGATAGATATTTTTTATCACACACTGAAATTCTGATATTTAACTAATATTTAACACACTGATATTCTTACATTTTTAAAGCTGGCTTAAGTGCTCAGATACTTTATGGGGATGGGTGTATGACATTGCAAAGTTTATCTCATAAAATACATTTTTATCACCAGTTTTATTTTTGTCAAGAGGTCTCTACCGCAGAACTTCTCAGACTTCCATTTTGGTCTCACCATCGAATGTTCCCCTAAATAGAATCTCTCACATGTCTTTGGATGAACTTCAGTCATGATATGAAATTTTTTACCCATCACACAAGCCAGATTTATGGAGGGTGTGAGCTATTGTTGTCTCATGCACACTTTCTTTCATTTCAGTTATGGAAGTCCATAACTCCATAAAGCTGCCTCAGGCCTCTTGGTGGCCCCCTTTACTGTAGCCCTTCCTACTTAGACACTCAGATTTGATGGATGAACACATTTTGTTCCATATTTTCTCTGTTTTTAATGTCTTAGGATTTCCCTGTGCTTCAAGGTATATTCCTTGTTTCTTAGACCCTTTTGCTGACTGGTATTTTTTTAAAGGACCTTGTCTCAGATTAGAGTCGAATGTTCCCTGTTCTTTATTGCGCCGTTTCCTTGGAAATGTGTGGGTGTGCTGCCAGACAATGTTGTATTTATTGTGAAACCATGTGAAACATCTAATGAACACAGGTTTTGTCATGAGTAGCAAATGTTCTTAATGAAATACCAGGTTCAATGCTGTAACATAATAAAATGTGAAAACCCAAGGGGGGTTAAACACTTAGCCACTCTAATTAGCTTAATATGACTGCAGACCATTAACAACACCTCAAGCCCAGTCAGATGGCAGATTGTTTGAGCCATATATAACTGCAGGACACACCTCATTTCCTGTGTTTCCAGCACATTTCTAATAGCCTCTCTTTGTTGAAATGTGTTCAACTGAATATCAATTCACATCAGGGTTTGAGATAATATGACATATGCCAAATATTTTAATATCTCTCTGAATAATTTTGGACTGGGTTTTGTGAGATAATTGCGTGTTCCTGCTTTTGTTAACACAAATAGACACAAAGTCGTCAATTCTTTTGTGACTGTGATTGGAAATATTTTGGTTGGCGAAGTAAAAAATAAACAACATAACTGACTGAATTTTGTCTAGAATGTACATTTTGTACAAAGGCTGCTGAAAATTCAGCTTTGCCATCACAGAAATAAATTACATTTTTAAAATATATTAATATTTGGACTGTCAACATCAATGTGTTCACGGAATTAATGCAAAATTACCGAAGCACAATTTCTATTCTAAAACCTTTTACCTGAATTTACCTGATCTCTGTATACAATCAGATCATTTTAAGCCGCTAATACTGTATAAAGAAAAACCAGGCTGATTACATTAGAGATGGCAGGGAGAATAGAGCCCTCACACATCACGCTTTGCGAAATACAGACTGAACAGAATGTCAAAACATCCCACTGTTGTATGTAAGCAAACTACGTTTTGATGGATGTGGATGGATGAGGATTGCAATCAAGGTAAAGACAACTGCAGTGATGTACAGGAGTCATACAGTAAGCACATATTATATTGATATTAATGCACAAACCTTGTATGAACATTCTAGACGCACAGATCATACTTTGTATTTATGCAAAGACACATTTCAGTACATTCACATTGTTTCCACACATTCAGGATGAATATTTTGATTTGTCATGTGTATATTGTTGTGTTTAGTCATTACGAATGGATCCGTGTACTGTAGTAGGTATATGCAGTCAGTGCAAGGCCATTGGTTTAGGGATATCTTGTAGGGCAAGGTTTTGACACAAATTTTACAATCCAATTCTGACTCGCAAGCTTTCGATTTCGATGTGCACAAATGTATCAATTATATGAACTTCTTATATCACTTGTTTCTTTGGTGTCTTTTTGGAGTCTCTAAGTGTCCTTTTTTGAAAAGACATCCAAATTTATCTTGAAATAAGCTTGCAGAAAATACATTTTTGTACGAATCACCCTTCAATCGTTTATAGCATATAATGACAAAATAAACATTTTAAACAAGATAAATGGTACATGCTTAATTTCATAAGTTTGTTATTAATCACGATTAATCACATAAAAAGGGTGTGATTAATTAGATTTTTTTTTGTTAATCGATTGACAGCGCTAAAATAAAATTCTGCTAAAAATTCAGCTTTGCCATCACAGAAATAAATTACATATTATATTTAAAATTTTAAAGCTCCCCTATTAAGGGTAATGAAAGGTTCATATTTTGGGTTTAGGATTCCCCAACAACAGGTTGACATGCATGCATGATCAAAAAACACTTTCCTTGTCTTATAATATGCATTTATTTTTACCTTATTTGCTCAAGGACTCCCAAACGATTCGCTCAATGATTAATTTTTCCAAACCCCTCCTTTGTGTGATGCTAATCTGCGGTGATTGGTCCGATGACTGTTGGTCTACTGCGTGGAGCGCATGTCAGAAACGGAATGCCCATCAACATTACTGGATTACGGCTTATCAAGTGTTGAAGATTTTACACAGTGTATGAACAGACAACATGGTTTCAATTTTACCTTATCAATTCGAGCCCGAGTCCGATGAGGAAGAGTCCAGATGTGCTGATGAACCAGAAAGTCAATGGTAAGTGTCAATGTTGTTTATGGCACTTTGACGTATACGCGACAGTCGAATTACTTGACGAATTTATTTAGGTACACATTTGGGAACTGTATCAACATGCCAAGTGAGGCTGAAAATCTTTGTTGCAAAGAAGTACGATAGGTTTACCCTCACAGTGCAGAGCACAGCTCTTCTCGACATGATGCTATCCACAGGAACCCGCTACAGTGTTTGAGGGAGGGAGTTCAAGTTTTCCCGGGTCTGCACGCACAACAAGTGGGCGGGCAATATGCTAATGTTTCATGTTGATGTCACCATGAAACGGCTTGGGATTCGTTTTAAAATCAACTTGTTTTAATGACTCTGAGTCGACTCTTTCTTTTGAGACAATAATTTTATACACGGTGCACTTTCAGGTTTAAAATTTCCAGGATATTTTCATTCACTTAGAGCTGTGTTACACACTGCATGAAAGGTAATTTTCAAAAAATCCATAATAGGGGCACTCTAATAATAGTTCTGAATGTTACTGTATTTTTGATCAAATTATTGCAGTCTTGGTGAGCATAAGAGACTTCTTTCAAAAAAAAAAAAAATCTTACCAACCCCAAACTTTTTCCTTCAATAGGGTGCTTCTAAGTCGTTGCAATCTCATTCCATTTTCAGTTCATTCTGATCTTAAGCAGGTTTGAGCTTACAGACCGTTGCTACAACAACATGTCCAAAATGAGCTTCAAAGAATGGAACAACCCAAGATTGCATGAAATCCTAAACAATGAAATCCTGTCAACTCCATAATCCACATACAGGGCCTAGAAATGTGTGTTTTATTTTTTTAACCTGAGGCTTAGGTTGTGGGAAATTTCATCTGGACAAAGGTTTGCGCCCAGGGACAGGTTACATGACTGGCACACCATCTATTCACTTTGAGTCCTATCTGTCTGGCCTTGGGCTTGCACATCGCCTTTCCCTGTCAATTCTACAAGCATGCAGTATCACACCAGCACAGCAGCTCTGGCTCATCGCGCGAGCTCAAAGATCAGCCTGATGCCAAGTTCTGAACCGCGCTGACAACTGGCGAGAAGGCTTAGCAAGTCATTTAACTCGCCCTGTGTGGCGAGTCTTCTAAAATAAAAGCAACATAAAGACAAATCAAGGAGTGAGCAAATAGGACACGAATTGCAGCTTTCTGCCTATTGTGTCCGATCCGAAGAGCTGTAACAATGTGTAGGAAGGGTGGACAAAAAGAAAGGCTATGACAAGCATGCTGAAGCAAGGTGTCTCCTGAGATGCTGGTGCTCTCTGATCACCTCCAGCATTCTCATTATGTGCTGAGTACTGACTAGTACCAGCCCCTTATACAACGGCATCAACATCCATATGAGGCAGATGTTGACTCTCATTAGAGGCGAGGACATGCAGAAATGCATTAATCATATCAGAGAGAGAAATCCATTTGACTTTGCTGTCTTCAAACATGTAACAAGTATGGTGTTGTTGGAGGGGGAAATGATGTGTATATAATAGGCTCTGTACTGTATGTCTGAGAGTGAATGGTTGATGTGACATTGTCTTGCTTATTAGCCATGTGTGTGATGGGTGACAGGATTATTCTGTCAGCTTGATTCTTGTTTCCTGTTCTCTTAGTGACACTTCATACCACCAACACCACATTCTATTCTCTCACTTTGCTCTAGGCCCACTCTCATCCTATAAACTAAAACTTTGCACCCTGTCACATGTGTATTTGGTAGCTCAGTGTTATCACTTTTGCCTATAGAGTTGTTCAGTTTATAGCCTAAAACCAAGACAAAAAGCTTTTTTTTTTAAATCATGTGTTCCCTTGGGAATCAATGAATGTTTTTAAAACAGTGGTATTTGACTTGTGTTAACATGAATTACTCACACCTCAAACGTGAATTTTGAAGCTACTAAGTTGCTAACAAGTTGCTAAATAAGGAAACGCATTTCAACATTTCAAAGCACATCGTGTTTTCAAAAACCATACCTGACAGGTCATTTGTTTTGCAGAACAAAACGTGAAAGACTGAAAGTGATGTTAACAGTCTTTGTTTAAATTTTAAAAAAAAAATAATAATAAAAAAAAAAAAGTGCAAAAACCGCTTTTCCAAAATGGAAGTCTTAAGGGAACCCATGGCAAATTAGGGTTGATATATGAATTGACAATAGAAAACCATAAATAATAAAAATAATAGTAGTATATTATATGACACCATATTATGTTCATAATGTTCATTATTGCTGCTTTTTGTTTGTTTGTTGCTTTAGATAAAATAATCCAAAGTGGTAGACTATGTACACTACTATTCAGAAATTTAGGGACAGAAAAGAATTTAAGAATTTTGAAAGAATTTAAGACTTATTTTCAGTAAGGATGCATTAAACTGATTAAACGTGAGAGTACAGACATTTATAATGGTACAAAATATTTCTACTTCAAATAAATTATGTTATTTTAATCTTTCTATTCATCAAAGAATACTGAAAAAAAAATGTATTACTGTTTCCACAAAAATATTAAGCAGCACAACTGTTTTAAACCTTGACAATAATTAAAAAAAATGTCTCTCGAGCATCAAATCTGCACATTTGCATTGATTTCTTAAGGATCATGTGACACTGAAGACTAGAGTAACGGCTGCTGAAAATTCAGCCTTGTCATCCTGGAAATAAATTATATTGTAAAATATATTAAAATATTTTTGAAAAAAAAGTGTATTTTTTATTTGCACCCTATTCTTGTTCAAATAAATGCAGCCTTGATACTTAAATAAGAAACCTAATTTTAAAAAAAATAATACAAAATCTTACCAACCGCAAACATTTTTTAGGTTAGGAGTTTGGCAGGCTAAAATATTCTTTCAGTCATTGAATCTTGATGGAATGATGTAACTTTTGTGAAAAGGCTGCAGGGAACAATCAAAAATCAACAACAGAAGTTCTGGGTGAGTTCATGCAAAGGACATCTGAGTGCACAAATCAGAGAATGAAGGCATCATGAAAACTTGTTGCCGATTATGATTTGTCAGATGTTAGTTGTTTGTATCTTTTTGTCATTGTGTCACTGGTAATTGTTCATGAGCAGACATGACCATCAACAAACTCACATTAATTGAAAAGTCACAATAATGCTTTGAACTTATTTCATTGTCAAAAAAAAAAGAAAAACCGAGTCAAAAGCAGCATGAGCGGATAAAAATGTTGTAGGCGGCCTGTGCACAAACCACATGTGGAGGGCGCTTCAAAAAGTCACTTCCTCTGAATTGCTCTAATCATTGACTGGCAGGGCATCAGACAGGTAATGCCACCGGGAGAGACACACAAGCTGAGGAAAGTCAGTTGTAGGATTTATTTGTTTTCTGTATTAGCCTACTGTTCGGTTTTACACACAGCGCACTGGAAATTAATTTTTTTTTTTTTTTTTTTTTTATTCTCAGTTCTGGAGAGTCCAAGAAATTTGACTTTATGGTCATTTTTTATGAATTTAGAACAGTTGCAACAGCTGAATTTTTAATCAACACGTCTAATAATAAAAACTGTACTTTCCCTCTAAATATCCTTGAAAAATAAATGCAGTATCCCATTTCACTCTCACAGTCTCTTTCATTATTTACATCTCAAATCCAAAGTTGTCAAGAGTAACATAAAAAAACTGACATTCTATATCCTGCATAAGTTATATTCTCCATGTTCCAAACTAGCATTTCTCAACTACCTTTGCTGCCGGTTCACTGCACAGAGCTAAATAAATGTATGATGTGGGGCAGAGCTACGGATTTTGGGTGTGAGTGGAGCCAAACTAACTCATAACTGTCATGTGATGAATGCAAGTCAGTCTAAGCACAACAGCGCTCATATTTTGTACCCTCACTTTCTCACTTACACCATTCATCTCTTGTCACCTGTGTATCTGTTAGTATCTGAGGATATTGAGGTCGGTGAGGGAGAGCAATCCACCGCAGTCACCAGTGATTCAGTTAGTAAGAGGGAACGCAGTAATATCTGGATCATTTTATAGTCAGCTGCAGAGACTAAAGTGGTTTCAACTGTAATTTGTGTAAAATCACCATAGGCATGCAGAGGAAATGATTTGTTATCCATAATCAGTACAATTACATACACTAGCACTAGTAAGTAGCCTACTATTTGTTTAACTTTACCATACAAGATTTATGAAGTGGATAAGGCATATTGGGGATGTACCAATTTCATAATTCTGCCATATACCCAACACAGGCTCATTCAAAATACATGCTTCTAAATACATTTCTGCAACACCATAATTACGTACCTTACTGCACGTTTCGTGGCAGTTTCAAAGTGAAACGTCCAGTGAGTGGCGCTAAAAACGTGGGTTCAATACGTGACCCTGGCACGTTTTTGTTACGTTGATATAGGCATGTATTGCTGTGTTTGTATTACTTGCTTCTGGCACATATTGTGGTGGTTCATAATTCAAATATCCAAGGAGTGTCGCTAAAAGTTAATGCTCTATCATGTTGAAAATATCCCCTACACCAAGCCCAACTCTAAACCTACCCGATAGTGTTAACAAATGCAAAAGTGATATAAAAACACAACGCAGCCATGCTATTTTAACGTTTTTTTATGTGGATTTAAGCTGTTTTGTTCAAACCGTAGTTTCACTGGGTTCATACCGGAGCTCTTCATTACTTAAAGGGTTAGCTCACCCAAAAATTAAAATTCTATAATTAATTACTCACCCTCATGTCGTTCCAAACCCGTAAGACCTTCGTTCATCTTCGGAACACAAATTAAGATATTTTTGATGAAATCTGAGAGCTCTCTGATCCTCCATAGACAGCAAGGATACTATCACGATCAACGCACAGAAATGTAGCAAGGACATCGGTAAAATAGTCCATGTGACATCAGGAGTTCAATCGTAATTTTACAAAGCTACAAGAATACTTTTTGTGTGCAAAGAAAACAATAACATAATTTATTCAGCAATTCTTCTCCCCGAGTTACAGTCTTCTGCTATTTTGGAGAGTATCCCAGAACGTAATCAGTGTAATCAGCGTTGTTTATGTTCAGTAGAAAGCGCGCACATGCTGAATGTAAACAACGCTGATTACGTTGACATGTCATCAGCTAATTAATGGTATATATTAATGGTCGGCCAATATATCGCCAAGGCCAATATATTGGCTGATATTTGGCATTTTTCAAATATCGGCATCGGCCGATAAGTTTTTCTGTTTGGCCAATGCGTTTATTTTGACGGAGCGACAGACTTTTTATTTTGACAGTGCTCACATTCTCCCTCTTGTTCGCCGTCGTCATTAACAGTTTAATATGGATAGAAGTCTAATATGGATAGAAGTCTGTCTAATAATCAGATAGAACTGTTAAACAAAGGGATTAAAATGTGTATAAAAAATTATTATAACGATTGCTTTTATATTATTAGTAATAGAAAGGCAAACAATACTTACTTTCTTGTTCGCCGTCAGCATTCAGCAAATATCATTTATATCATTTAAACAAATCTTTGAATGGCTAATGAACATTTAATTTCACAAACCTTGCAAACGTAGCCGAATCCAGTTGTGACATCTTGTGAAGTGTGAATGTGGATCCTGCATGATCGCGTGTTCTCTGCCTGACTTTCGGTGCGAATTGAATGCTTTAAACATTAAATTCGTGATTTGAAATTATGCTGCGCTTTATGCATTTGCCTAACGTCATATTCATATCATTTTCACTGTGTGCTGTATGTAAAATGAGTGTTACCTTGGCTTTATTTGAAAAAAAAATGATTCCCAGTGCACACAAACTTCCCAGAATGCTGAGTGCTCTGTTGGTTACAGTGTTTACTTCCTTTTTAATTACATTTTTATTAAATATTTATTTATTTGTGAAAAATACTTTGTCATCTAAAGTATAAGTATGTTTATTTTACGTATTTATTTTTTAATCCATTTTCAAATGATTTCAAATTTCTTAAATATTAATTCAAATAAATACAATTATATCGGCCATCGACCACCCTGCTTTCCAAGATATCGGCATCGGCATCAGCTGTCAAAAAACCAATATCGGCCGACCACTAGGTATATATCAAGGAACCCTAAGACATGCAACTGTAAATGCTTTATATATTTAAAAAAAAAAAAAAGCATATATCTGCTTATGCAAATATCTGGTTTTGAACAAATTCCAGTTTTATCTGAACACAAATAATACTGTCATTATCACAGATGCAGATAACGACATTGTTGCATCCCTAAATGCTACATAAATGTTAAATTATTAAAGTTGGAATGAGGTATTAAGCAAGATATTAAAAAAAAAAAAAAAAAAGTCACAAAAAGCTATATCTGCCTTGTAGGTTGTTTTGTTTTTATTTTATTAACAACAATAATTTTTCCATGGTACACATACTTGTCTCCAGTCAGATTCAGTAGCGCTACCAATTCCTGACAGTTACTCATTTTATCATATCAAAATTTTGAACTCCAAAACTATATTCAAAAGAAATAAGTATATATCTTTCAGCATGAATAGTTCAATCAAAGATCGATAGAACAATCATAGTTTAAGTGCCGAAGCTGTAAGACATCAGACTCCTCAAAAGCAAGACACAAGTCCATTCCTTCAACAAAGAATAATCCAACAAAGCTCTCTGACTCGGTTTGATAAAGCACTATTGATTTTAACACTCATGCAGAGAGAACAGGAAAAGACTCACTGTCAAAACAGTCAATCTGTCAATCTGCGATTCAGACTATAGTGGATTATGGGTACCTCTTAAAGTCATCAATAAAGGAATCCATGGATGTATTGTCATTGAAATCAAAAATAACCACGTTTTTGTGTGTTGCATTGGCTGCCTATTGAATCATGCTGTTTATTTTGTATAAATTTGCATTGAAAACATGTGAATCATGCTTCGAAAGCAGGATTTGGTTTTGCGGTTGTTTTTAGCTTAGGTACAGACTCATGAAAGCATAAATCATGAAATTTCCTTCACTTCACCCAAATATAGGGCTATGTATATCTGTCCTCCTAATCCGGTTAGGCTTCTTTTATCAAACATAGAAATATGAGTCAGCCCTTTTTTTCCACACATCATCACATTTTTCTGGATTAATTTCAGTGTCACACTGTGTAACAGATATCTGAGAGCAGAATGTTATTTCGATGGCAGCAAATGTGCCTGCTCTCTATTCCTGTGATGATGGGACTTTTCTTCTCAGTGTTCCTCAGACCCTGTCACAGACACAAAGGAGCTGATAGCACGACTGCACCACTGGAAAATAGACAACTTCTCACGTCAAAATGGCCATCTCAGATTTGTCAAGTCAGTGCCATAAATCCGCTCACAGAGTCGCCTCAGGTTTCTCATAAGACTTTATATTTTTAATGCAATCCACAAGGAAGCAGGTTCTGCTGAAGTACATTTTGATCCTGACAGAACTGTCAGCTAGCCTTCTTATCCTTCAACATAGCCTCTGAATTTGCATTAACAAGGATTCCTTAAGCTAGATGCCAGACATATTCATGTCTTACAGCTTTATACCCAATCAACAACAACTAATTTTGTGTTCCAACAAACATGAGACAGACAGTTTAAAGAAAAGCGGGTCTTTATACAAATATGATATTGCTTATGTTGCTCTGCATTTACAGGTGTGAGGTGCAAAAGGGAGAATTTCGGTATAAACTGTATAAATTGTGTTACTGTGTAAAGAAAATGAAGCCCATTTATCTCTAAAAGAAAAAAAAGAAATTAAAATCCACCCACCCACAAAATCTCATTAGGTTAATGCAACTAGATCTTTTTTTTTTTTGCTTTATTTTTTTTTTTTGCTTTTTTGCTTTTTTTTACATTCTCAATAGTGATTCACATTAAATTTGATTAAATTTTGCAGTTTGTAATGCATGTTTAAGGCTATTAGTTTCAACTGGCAAATGAAGCATGAAAATACAAGACAAATAAATATGTTCACAAAAATATTCATCTTAAGTCTTAAAAAAAAAAAAAAAAATCCTAGAAAATGGAAATAGAAGATGGAAATGGAGCACCCTGCAGTGCTTCGTATTACAAGACATGTTTTTTGGCACCAAACCTTGCACAATGAAAATATTACTGAACCCAAATGAAAGGGCAGAAATGCTACTTTGCCATGTTGTATGTGCTGGAGGCTTCCTGCACTATTCTAATACATTTCGGTTTTTGTCTTTACTGTGACAAATTCACTTTTCTGTCTATTTGTTTGATTTTCATCCCAGATGTTAGATGGGAAAAAAACATGTCATTTGAAATAGCTGCAATCACAAAATGCCTAAAACTAACCTAAAACACACCAGAGTTTTACTAACTTGCTAACTTGGGACTTTCAGAAAAAAGCTTTTGGATATTTTTGGACATTAGTATTTAATATGGTTTTGTTTTGTTTTGTTTTGTTTTGTTTTTCACAACACCCATTTTTCTTTGAATGAGCACATTACAGAGCCTTTCATAAATTGTTATACAATGCAATAAACAATTACTGGTGTTTGAAAATTACGGGACAAGGCAAGATGATACAGGTCTCTTTCTTAAGAGTGGGATGATACCGTTCAACTATAAGACTCGTTTCATACTCATTTTATTCTGCATAGCAAGCCATAAAAACCACTATAGAAAAATGAGAAAACAAACATCAACTGCCAGCAATCACAAAATACACCAAACTTTATAACAACAAGATACCTTACTTAAGTTACTTAGTAGCCTCTATTTCTACATTAAGACACAATCTTCATAGAGACATCTGACGTAATGGAGGTATAAGCTCACAACTTCTGGGGTAATTTGTCTTTGTTAAATGCTTTCCATAAAGTATAATATGACATGGTGCAATACAAAACCGCTTCAGATATGAAGTGAAAAAAGCACATCTAAAAGCTAAAATGGTTGAAATTCAAGGCAGTTCTTAGGATCAATTTAGGTCTTTGCTATCATAGCTGAAACAGTCAGAACGTGATGCGATGATCAATACGGCACCTTTGTGAGATGGTGTCAAAGGGAAATGGCTCAGCCATGAAGGAGGCATGAAAGTTTTAAACGTATGGCTTATGCAGGAATGAAGACTCCTTTGTTTGAAAAACCATCCCATGGAGATGTATTAAGTTTTCAGTCAATCAGAAATCAATGACTATACAGCCATTAAGAACTGCAAATAGCCTTTGAATTCCTTTTATAATTTTGTAAGATGGTCTGCCGGCCAGTGTTATATGCAGCTTTATGAAAACAGTCAAAGTGTTAAATACAGTGCGGTCACATTTACTGTTGTTTTAATTCTATTACAAATCCATGTGAATTGAAATTTCACATGGGGGCAAAAGATTTCACCATGCAAATATCGCAAGTTTTTTGCAGATTTGCCATGTTTACCAATAGACATTCGCTTAATTTGAATGCATTCTGTGTGAATGGTGCTTTATGCATTGCTACACTATTACCAATATACCAAGGACCTTTTTTGTCTGCCAAACATCTTGTCAAATGTTACTGTACTTTAAAGTAATAGTTCACCCAATAATGAACATTTTTTTGTTAATTTATTCACCCTCAGGCCATCCAAGACGTAGGTGACTTTCTTTCTTGAGTAGAACTATAAAGATGACTTTTAGATGAGCCACTGGTCCTTGATAATTCAGAAATTGCAAGTCATCACTTTGAGAGTCAAAAAAGCTGAAACGGAAAACACAAAATTAAGGCTCACAGCTCCTGACGGTAAAACACTCCATGTATGCAAGAAACGGAACATTATTTACAATATTGTATTCAAAAACAGAAAATAGGGTGAAAATACATACAAAAGTGGGCATTTTATGTAATCTTGCCAACTGTAGAATAATGAAAAAATAAATAATTTGGGCTTTGGAAAGACTGTGTTTAAATGTTCAACAATAAAATGAATGAAAGTGGCAAGACAAATGGCAAAACAAATGAGAGAACATGCAATGTGGCTCTTTATAAGTGGCTCGGCAGCTTAAAGTTGTGCTCCTTTGATTAGAAACTTAACACATGCACAGAATAGACTTACAACAATGATTTGTTTGTGACTGCCATTATGCAACATAATAAACATTAATTATCATATTACGTTAAAGATATTCAATTAATTCTTAAGAAAATAACATACCACAAATGCAAATAGCTAGTTAAGCTTATCACAACAGGCCTAGATAAAATTTAATTATATTGTGTGTTATGTAAATTTAGGCCTATTACATAACATGCACCGACTATTACGTTTCATCAACTCTTTTCTTTTTCTTTAATATAATGTAGGCTTACACTGGCCCTGAAACAATCAGTATAGGCTTGTTTAGGTACCTTGTCTCTGACAAAGTGGACAAGAAAAGAGAAATATCCAAGCAATGAATTTACAAGTCGTTTTCACAAATTCCATTTACATTTTACACAAAGCTCTTGGGAAATGTGCCATAGAGATTAGTTACTACTTACAGTGGGTTACAAAATTCTGAAAGCACTAGAGAATAAGGTAACATTTTATTTTATGGCCTCTTAATTAGCTGCTTATTAGCTTGCATATTACTAGAATATTAGCCATTTATTAGTACTAATTAAGCACATATTAATGCCTTATTCTATATCCCTAATCCTACCCAATACCTAAACTTAACAACTACCTTACTAACGATTAATAAGCATCAAATTAGGAATTTATTGAGGGAAAAGTTTTAGTTAATAGTGAATATGTGTTCCCTATTCTAAAGTGTTACCGAGAATACTTCTTTTTCTAATTTAATTTAAAATTTTTCATTATAAATGATCATTTCTGCATCAAAATGTGAGTGAAAATGCATTTTAAAAGTAAAAAGAAATCTAAAACCACCAGTGAATGTTTCTACTCTGCATAAGTACATTTCTGCATAGAAATGTAAAGTAAAATATTATATATATATATATATATATATATATATATATATAATGTATTTGAACATTCTTAGACCACTAAAGAATGCTTCTTTTTTTTCCCTCTTTTAAGTAAATATTATTTTCATTATAAATTATAATTTCTGAATAAAATATGAAATAAGTCTAGGACCCCTAATGAATACTTCTATTCTACATACCAATGTAAATTTCTGCATAAAAATGAAAAGTGAAAACTTGTATTTAAAAAGCCTTAGACCACTAATTTATTATAAAATATCATTCTAGCATAAACATTTGAGTGAAAAATGTATTTGAAAATCTAACACGCATTTCAGAATTTGGCTATTTGATCAGTGGCCTAGAAATAGTGCAGAAGTTCTGTTTATTTCCAGGTTTAAATGTGATTTTGAATCCCAGGTTTTTGAATGTGGTCTCAGACTTTTGAAGCCCACTGAACTTTCTGCAAACTTAATGCTTTGAGAAACCAAGCTCTGCTTTTTTAAGAGACTCTGCCTTTTATTAGAAAGTAATACTGTGTGTTGGCCCAACAGAGAGAGCCTGGTGCACTGATGTTCCCTAATAAAATGTTTTATCGACAGACACAGAAATTTAAAAAATAACCAGTGGATATTACTATTAATATTTTAAAAGCAGCATGCTGTGGAGAGACTTATATGGCAAAACTTTAGAGAAGTGCACTTCCATCAGCTCTATCTCTGGCAGCCTTGTCTACGGAGCCACTGCCTTTAAGCAGAAGACAAATGATACCACTTTCCTCTGTATGTTCAACAGTTCTAGCGCACAGAAGGGGGCATTGCGGTCTTAAGTGTAGTGGAGGATGCTGAGGATTCTTCTGGACTGAAAAATCCAGGGGGAGATGAACAATAATGAGGTAAAGAAGTCCTCTGACCTTCATCACTGGGATGATCGCAGTGGACTCCTACTATAGGGATTGTGATCTAAAACTGTAGACTATAACCACTGCAACACTATGAGCAATGCAATGCAGAAAGCACAGTTGAAAACAGAGTTGTGCTTTACAACTTCAGACACTCTCTGCCCATCCATCTGAAATAAGTCAAACAATGCATTTTAAATCATGTATGAATCCAATAATCTAATAGGGAAAAAAGTAATGGATTGCTTATTACATTTCTCACACGACTGCTAAAAAGATTGCACTGGCAAAATGAGAGAGAATGCAATTAGCATGGTTACAACTTATCTGCAAAACATTACTACACGAGAAGCTGAAGTGTTTATTTCCCTCACATGAAGCCTTCCTCACCAGCACAATTTGAATTCTGTGGAATAAATCTTGACATGTTATTTACTAGAGATGCACAATATATCAGTATCATATCAGTCCATACTGAATATATTTCATCCAAAACCAAGATATGTAATTATATATTTCTAGTCTCCTACTGATTTTACATTTGGATTACATTAACACTTTAGTATAGTGACCAATTTTCACTATTAACTAGTTGCTTATTAGCATGCCTATTTTTACCATATTGCCTGTTTATTAGTAATTATAAAGCACATATTCTGTATGACCATATTCTACATCTCTAAACCTACCCAGTATCTAAAATTAACAATTACCTTACTAACTATTAATAATCAGCCAATTAGGAGTTTATTGAGGCAAAAGTCATAGTTAATGGTTTGTTAAAAGCGAGAATTTGACCTTAAAATAAAGTGTGACCTAAATTATTATATTTTGCAGTCATCTAGTCAACATGAATACTATTAAAAATTAACCATTTTTTCATACTGTACATTACAATGTTGTGATGTTTAAAATTACTTGTAGCAGTTAAACCTTTGTTTTTTATGCTGCTTTTTCTTTTTTACATATAAAAATGTAAAATTATCCATTTATCCATCTGAAACTGTAAGTGATGAAAATTAATTTACTCACACTCATGCCTTTCTTTCTTATGTAAAACATAAAAGAAGATATTCTGAAGAATGCTGGAGGTCAGAACAACACTGGATCCCTGGACAAAAAAGTAAATAAATAAATCTTTCAAAATATCTTCTTTTGTGTTCAACACAAGACAGTCATGCAGGTTTGGAATGACATGAGTGTGAGTAAATAATGAAAGAATTTTCATTTTTGGTTGAACTGTCTCTTTAACATCAGCTTCTTTGGTAAAGCTATCAACAAACTTTTCTTCCATGCTCCTCAAACTATTATTTTTCCAAAGGTTAATATTAGCAGCAAAGTGGAGAGAAGCTGGAGTGTATGGAATTTTGTTCTAATGAAAAACTATTAAAGAGATTCCAAATACAAATCAGATTATTGGATAGGTCCAAATGAAATATAGTGAGTGCTGCTCTTAGTTATATTGTCTTTTAACCCTGCACTGAAGCAATAACTTGCTCTATTACCCTCACATGAACCTGCGCAAGCAGAAATGATTGAACTCAGCAGGATGGAGGGTATTCTCTGTGGATGCCACAATAGATGACCCAGAAAAATACTGAATCCGGGACGATCACAGCAATCATCACCTGATCCTGCATCGATCCGGTATTGTAAGTTTCATTTGTTTGCCATCAAAGGAACCCAAATAAACCATCTGGTCCCCCAGCAGAATATTGATCAGGTGGATGCGAGCAGATGCAGGTGGTCACGAAGATTCAAAACTGGCAACATCCAGGTTGATTTTCCATGAAAATGGCACAAGTAATTCCAAAAGAAGAGGAAATGAATGGATGCAAAAGAGATTTCTGGCAAACATGGAAAAAATATGAGCGTGAAAACACCGCAGTACAGTTAAAACACTCAGGGGACAACCTCCACAGCACTGTGCCACATGATCAGGGATGTCATCAAAAATCTCCCTTAGTGATAGACTGTGCTGCTTGAATATGGAAGTGAAAACAAGAAAAGAACCTTGATATATTTTGTTTGAAGTTAGTACATCTACATTGTGCATTTTCTCAGTGTGCTGAGGACATCTACTGGCGCCACATTTGTTACGTGATCGCTTTTCTTACTCTGGGCTATAAGATCCAGTTCATCAAAGCTCTCAGCCACCATAGCAATACAATTTCTCAGCAAATCACTAAGGATGAACAGCCGCCTCAGTTGATTTGTGTCCTCTGCCCACCCATCTCACCCATGTTCCACTGTCTAACTTGCTAAATGGTGTTATATTTCCTAGCTCTTTCTGAATGCACGAGTGATTTGTTGCCGTCTCTCTCTCAGGTGAATGTGCAAAATGTAATACAGACTTATGGCTGCCGTGTACCTCTTCCCTGACATGGCAAAAAATTCTCTGCCGCTCCATTTATCAAAGCTCCTCGCACTGGCACCAGCTTTAAAATGACCTTCATTAAATTGATATTTTCCTGCAACGCAGTTTGAAACATTCATTGTCTCCTCCTACACACTCTGACCAGTGTAATAGGCTTGAGTGTCTGGCGTAATTTTTATAGCCTCTTTAAGAACATCATTCATTTTCCCACAAGTATGTATGCGCACTTTTCAGAAACATACATAATGGGTTTTGTTGTGCAACATCAAGGCTGCGCACATGGCCCAGATTTTCTGTCAGGGAGCTGAATGAAATACAGTTACCACTCCCCCCACTCAAAAAGAAAAATTTGCTGTAATCTTACTCACCCCCAGGCCATACAAGACAGTCACCAATGGATCTTCTGAAGTGAATGGGTGCCGTTAGAATGAGAGTCATTAATGATGGATTTGTTTCTTACAGACACAGGTTTTCATTTCACAAGACATTAAAGGTGCACTAGGTGATTTTTGAAAAACGCTTTTGACCACAGCGTCAGATCGAGTCCCAAAACACACTTGTAGCCAATCAGCAGTGAGAGGGCGTGTCTTGCAATGATAGAAAGAAGAGAGCGCTCATTTTGAGAGCACAGGATGGATTAGCAGATCGACTATATATAGAGAGAGATGACAGATAAAAAAGAGGAAAATACCAGAGAAACAAAACATTAAAAAGAAGGGTTATGATAAGGGATGATGTAAGACCCGCGTAAATATCAGAGCAGCTTTCCAGCGGTGGAGAGAACTCAAGGAGCGGGAAGGCCTGGAAGCGGATGCCGAGGTTGCGTTGTTTCTTCTTGATAGGTGAGTAACGTTGATTTTGCTTCGTTATCCGTGTTGGCTTTTGTTTGAATATGCTAGTGTGTCATCTTCACTTTCCGCGATCGTCGTTGCCATGGTTGCGTACGTACGTGTGAGGTGGAGATTTCAAAATAGGGGCAAGGTCCTGTTGGGGTATGGGCGTGTTTGTTTTGGTGCTTTTAAATATCAACATCGTTTGGCAAAAATCGCTTAGTGCACCTTTAACTGATAGACTGAATGGAACTCTCAATCTGACGGCACCCATTCACTGCAGTGGATCCATTGGTGAGCAAATGACATAATGCTAATCCTCTGTACCAATAAAACATTTAGTGCTTTTCATGAAAAAAATCAGGTCTAGTTATGCCCCTGTTTATTTCCAAGATTTCCAATCAAAAACATTCATTGTACAAAGTAAGCACTTCACCATTAGAGTTTGATGCATATGGTGCTGCTACACAAATAAAACTTATATAAAATTAAAAATAAGTGCTACCAATTACCAAACAGTTGGTACATGTATACAAGTTTAGGAATAAGCTTAAAATATTAACGAAATTATGTGGTATTGCTCTCCACTAGTATCATATGATACAGTATATAAAGATTTTTCTCGGATATACGGATTCAATTTTCTGTTCCATTTGCAAGCAATTTGCTTAAATACGCAATGACGCCCTTGGATAATTAAAAACAAGACAATGTCACTTTGTGGCAGAATAACAACAAAATAAATAAATAAATAATTTTTTTTTTTAAAAAAGCCTGGGCACTGGTATCACATTCATTACCGGCCAGCAAATTAATTATGAGTGTGCTAATTAACAGTCTGATAAACCAAGCGAATGGAAAGCTGCCAGAAGTTACAGGTTACATTTAGGCTTTGCACTGTAATCCTGCACATTTTGAATATCATTTTGGCTTTACTTATACATTTGTGAGCAACCTGATGATCCATGTTATCCAACATGATTTGAGAATTTTCCATAGAGTATCTTGTGCTTTAAGGGATATTTAACCTAGAAATTAAAATTTGTCATATTTACTCACCCTCATGCTGTTCCAAACTTGCATGATTTTCATTCTTCTGTGGAACACACTTTTTTTATACAGAACATTGGGTTCCATACAACACTGAACTCCATTGACATACATTGTATGGAGACACACACACACACACACACACACACACTGACTGACACAAAACAGTTTTCAAAATATCTTCTTTTGTGTTTTACAGAGAAAAAAGTCCTTTTTGGAATGACATGAGGGTTAGGATGCTATGAGTAGAAGAGTATTGTATTTTAATCAAAAACTCAATGCCAGGTTTTATTTCTTTAACCACTTGAATCAAAATAAATGAGGTGACTCATTTTTAGTGACCGCACAGAGAGATTTTTTTAAATAAGTTTCAAAAGTTGTCACTCTGCCAGGTGAGTTTCTAATAAACCCTTTCTAATAAACAATTTTTGATGAATTTTGATGAAGTTGCTTCATTTGGATAAATGTAAATGTACATTAATTTCAAGTCATTCTAATTAAAAGGCATTTAAATGGAACCAGTATTTTGCTTATTCTTAATGTTCTATAGTAGAAAGTGTTTGGCCCCAGAATAGTTTAAATTGAAACTTCTGAATCTCCTGTGTAATTTTTTTTTCTGTTGACGTGCTTTATCCTATTCAAATCTAAATATGCTATTAATGTACTGCTTTCTCACAAAAAAAAAGTGAACAAATGTCATTGTTGCATTTTCAATACATTACTGACCAGCCCCAGCAACACTGCCTCAACCATAGGTGTGTGTTTGGGGCAGAGCAATCTGTTTAGATGACCAATGGCAGAAAGAGGGACTGTTCAGAAAACATATTTGGAATTTTTTTTTTTTTTTTTTTTTTCATTTTCAAGTGAAATTAAAATGAAATAAAATATAAGTATTAAATGAAAAACAAAAAAGCTGAAGAAATAGAATTACATGAAAACTGAAATAAAAATAGAGCAAAATAAAGATATTAAAAAATGAATTAAAATAACTAAAGCACAAAATTTTTTAAATATAATAATAATAATAATAATAATAATAATAATAATAATAATAATAAAAATGAGTTGAGAAAACTGACTTTCTCTGGAAATACTAACGTATATTTTATATAGTATTTGGTCAAACACAGAGATTGAAAATACAAGTCCTTTAATAAATCAATCACTTTCACAATCACTGCAGATAAAGAGGCATCTGGCAAGGAAGTATGATGAAAAAGCATTTGATATATTGAATGAGTGTAAAGAACAAGAAGTCTCTATATTTCCCCCGCCTCCTCACAGCGCTCCATACAACAACCACTCACACATATGAGTCACAAAATTTGAGAAATTCAATTGAACGAATACTGAATATTCACCAGAAAGAAACTTATTAAGTGAAAATTAGCCCATGAGTGAACTCTCAAAAGATGAGGACTAGTCCATATGTGTAGATGTCACCCTACCGTCTAGCGGAACAAAAACATTACCTGGAGTGCCAGCAATCTTCTGATCGCTGACGGAGAGAGGCATGAAGGATTCCGCCAAGTGTAGGGGCGATGGGAGCGCTGTACCACTTGCTACGGTATTGTCTGATAGCAAATGGATGACACCATTTCTATTCAGAATATGTTCTCCCAGTTTGTTAATGAACACTTCTGGGACAGTGGGTTGGAAGAAAGAAAGCATCTCAAAATCTCAAAAAAAAAATAAGAACTTGAACTTAATTGGTATAGACTGTAAAGTGGAGTGAAGTGGGATAGAAGCAGCTTGCTTCTCAAGGCCATTTGAATTTGTGCCTGGGCTGTCGAGACTGTGAAATATTAATTGGTTGTGGGTGAGTGGGAGCAAATGGCAGCTCTGAAGGCGGGTACCAGAGTAAAGAGAAAAATCACACGCTTGGAAAGACACATCATGTAGCGCCGCAGACGTGATCATGGAGCGGTCAGGTTCAGCTGGACAGTAATCCTTCCTGTGATTCAGAGTAGATAAAGTACAGCGAGGTGTTATTGTGAAGTAGACAGTACATTTCCTCTCTTCTGAACGGTTCGCTCACTTGAGCTCTTTCAATACTGCTGTTCTACATTAGGCTACAGGCTTCATTTGAAAAGGACAAGGGAAGTGCAAGAGAACTACAGAGGGAAGTATAGTGAAAAAACAAACCAACAAAAACACGGTTGAAAAACCAAGTGAACAACTCTTGATTGTGTACATACAATTTAAGCGCGTCACTCACTTTGCTGTAAAGACTGGTTTTGCGATATACAATGGGATGATTTAAAGTAAAAAATGCTTCTATTTTTTTTTAATGCAGTAATTTTCATCACAAAATACAGAAAATGGATCATGAATTAGAAAGCAATCCAAACATATTTAATAAAAGATCCATGTCTCCATTCGTTATACGGAAGCTTGTTTCCACCACGGAATAAAAATTAAAAGGGTAATTGCAATGGCAGGGTAATTCTGACTTTATATTCTGAACTCAGAATTGTGAGAAATAAAGTAGCAACTGCAAGAAATAAACTAGATAGTAAAGTTCGTAGACAAACTTTAAGTTGGCTTGAAAAAGCATAGCCAGAAAGTTTGAAGTAGTTTTCAAAGCTTAAAGTTTGAAGGTTTTCAGTTTTAACTATTTTGAAGTTTAAATTAGTTTTAAAGTTTGAAGTTTTAAATTTTTGAAAACCTTACAATTTACCAGAAAAACAGTCACAGACAGACAGATAAACAGATTTTTGCGGTTTCTAGCAAATGACTAGCATGTTACTAGCATGATTAGCATGTTTGGTAGCATGACTAGCAAGTGACTAGCATGTTACTAGCATGATTAGCAAGTGACTAGCATGTTGTTAGCATGACTAGCATGTTTGATAGCATGACTAGCAAGTGACTAGCATGTTGCTATCATGACTAGCAAGTGACTAGCATGTTTGCTAGCATGACTAGCAAGTGACTAGCATGTTGCTAGCATGACTAGCAAGTGACTGGCATGTTGCTAGCATGACTAGCAAGTGACTAGCATGTTTGCTAGCATGACTAGCAAGTGACTAGCATGTTACTAGCATGGCTAGCAAGTGACTAGCATGGTTGCTAGCATGACTAGCAAGTGACTAGCATGTTTGCTAGCATGACTAGCATGTTGTTAACATAACTAGCAAGTGATTAGCATGTTGCTAGCATGACTAGCAAGTGACTAGCATGTTTGCTAGCATGACTAGCAAGTGAATAGCATGTTACTAGCATGACTAGCAAGTGACTAGCATGTTTGCTAGCATGATTAGCAAGTGACTAGCATGTTGCTAGCATGACTAACAAGTGACTAGCATGTTTGCTAGCATGACTAGCAAGTGACTAGCATGTTGCTAGCATGACTAGCAAGTGACTAGCATGTTTGCTAGCATGACTAGCATGTTGTTAGCATAACTAGCAAGTGATTAGCATGTTGCTAGTATGACTAGCAAGTGACAAGCATGTTTGCTAGCATGACTAGCAAGTGACTAGCATGTTGTTAGCATGATTAGCAAGTGACTAGCATGTTGCTTGTATGACTAGCAAGTGACTAGCATGTTTGCTAGCATGACTAGCAAGTGACTAGCATGTTACTAGCATGATTAGCAAGTGACTAGCAACTGCATAGCAACACTAGCATGTTGTTAGCATGACTAGCAAGTGACTAGCATGTTGCTAGCATGACTAGCAAATGACTAGAATGTTTGCTTGCATGACTAGCAAGTGACTAGCATGTTGTTAGCATGACTAGCAAGTGACTAGCATGTTACTAGCATGACTAGCAAGTGACTAGCATGTTTGCTAGCATGACTAGCATGTTGCTAGCATGACTAGCAAGTGATTAGCATGTTGCTAGCATGACTAGCAAGTGACTAGCATGTTTGCTAGCATGACTAGCAAGTGACTAGCATGTTACTAGCATGACTAGCAAGTGATTAGCATGTTGCTAGTATGACTAGCAAGTGACAAGCATGTTTGCTAGCATGACTAGCAAGTGACTAGCATGTTGTTAGCATGATTAGCAAGTGACTAGCATGTTGCTTGTATGACTAGCAAGTGACTAGCATGTTTGCTAGCATGACTAGCAAGTGACTAGCATGTTACTAGCATGATTAGCAAGTGACTAGCAACTGCATAGCAACACTAGCATGTTGTTAGCATGACTAGCAAGTGACTAGCATGTTGCTAGCATGACTAGCAAGTGACTAGCATGTTGTTAGCATGACTAGCAAGTGACTAGCATGTTGTTAGCATGACTAGCAAGTGACTAGCATGTTTGCTAGCATGACTAGCAAGTGACTAGCATGTTTGCTAGCATGACTAGCATGTTGTTAGCATAACTAGCAAGTGATTAGCATGTTGCTAGCATGACTAGCAAGTGACTAGCATGTTTGCTAGCATGATTAGCAAGTGACTAGCATGTTGCTAGCATGACTAGCAAGTGACTAGCATGTTACTAGCATGATTAGCAAGTGACTAGCATGTTTGCTAGCATGACTAGCAAGTGACTAGCATGTTAGCATGACTAGCAAGTGACTAGCATGTTGCTAGCATGACTAGCAAGTGACTAGCATGTTGCTAGCATGATTAGCAAGTGACTAGCATGTTTGCTAGCATGACTAGCAAGTGACTAGCATGTTGCTAGCATGACTAGCAAGTGACTAGCATGTTTGCTAGCATGACTAGAAAGTGACTAGCATGTTGCTAGCATGACTAGCAAGTGACTAGCATGTTTACTAGCATGACTAGCAAGTGACTAGCATGTTACTAGCATGATTAGCAAGTGACTAGCATGTTTGCTAGCATGACTAGCAAGTGACTAGCATGTTTGCTAGCATGACTAGCAAGTGACTAGCATGTTGTTAGCATGACTAGCAAGTGACTAGCATGTTGTTAGCATGACTAGCAAGTGACTTGCATGTTGATAGCATGACTAGCAAGTGACTAGCATGTTTGCTAGCATGACTAGCAAGTGACTAGCATGTTACTAGCATGACTAGCAAGTGACTAGCATGTTTGCTAGCATGACAAGCAAGTGACTAGCATGTTACTAGCATGATTAGCAAGTGACTAGCATGTTTGCTAGCATGACAAGCAAGTGACTAGCATGTTTGCTAGCATGTTTCCAGCATTATTAACATGTTATTAGCATGTTTCTAGCATGATTAGCATTTTACTAGCAATGTTGCTAGCATGATTTAGATTAGAAATGTTAAATAGAGTGGAAGCTTAAATGAGTTTAAATGGATTAGAAATAGTACATAGAAGTGAAGCTTAATTGAGTCCAATAGGCTTCAGTGTGTTTACATTTGAAAGTTTGTCAGTTTGCTGTTTGATGAGTCTTGACTCATCTGAACATTCCATCAATGTAAGTCTATGGGATTTTTCGCAGTTTTTATCGTAATTTTTGCGAAAACCGTAAGCCGGATCAGTTAGAAAAGATCTAGCAACCCGAGTCAGACCAGTCTGAAGGTCTGGGCCGAGTTTGGTGGTTGTAGCTTTAAAGGTCTAGGAGGAGATACATTTTAAAATTTGGTCTCAGAAGAAGAAGAAGAAGAAGAAGAAGAAGAAGTTTAGACAGGATTTCAGTAAATTGGCTTTTTCAAGCCAACTTAATTAGAGCTGTGAAATAAAGTCATAATTACCTTTTTTATTTTTTATTCTGTGGTGAAAACAAAATTGTGAGATATAAAATCAGAACTACGAAATTACGAAAATCAGAATTACAAAATATCAACTCACATCTTGCAAAAAAAATCTTATATCTTGCCATTCTGATATTTATTTATTTATTTATTCAGAATTTTGAATTTATATCTCAATTCAATTCTGAATTTAATTGTGAGTATTGCAAGAAAAAAAAAGTCAATTTTGAGATATGGCGAAAACAGGCTTCTATAGAAATCTGAAATCTTAAAAAAAAAAAAAATTAAATCCTGTTTACACTCTTTTTGAGATTTCCAAAATGGTGTCAGATTTGTTCTCTTGCTAAATTTAGCAAGCCAATAGAATAAACTTCAGTTTATACAACATTGTATGGAAACTTTGTATGGAAAGGATAACAAACAAACTACATTTACAGTTAACCCTCAGTGTGTATACAATCTGAAGCGTTTGAAATATATCCAAGTCCCACAAGATAATGCTGCAGGTGTGTTTTGGCATTATTAGACCTCCACAAACCAAGACTACTATAACAATTCACCTTCCTGCAATCCTTTTATGTCTGTTTTCTGCATGCAGATGCCAGCTCTCTTTTCTCAGAGGACATTTTCTCAGTTTTTAATCCGCCTGTCACTTCTGCCAAACCACATCAAAGTCTTCTTTCCATTAGTCTAAATGGTAGCCTCTCTCATGGTTCAGAAGTTAAAAGTAATGGTTTATGCGGGGCATTGAAAGTGATGAATTCATTACTTGAGGCGCAGAGATGAAAAACTCAAGCAAACAACATATATTTGTGTTATTTGCTCATTACGGTAATGAGGAAATTGAAAATGTGCAGGCTTTGTGTTTTAATTTTAAATGGCATGCAAGCACACACACAAACACCACAACAGAATGGAACAATATGGGTTACCCTGTAATTGCTTACGCTCATTCAGGAAGCATTAAATCAAGTTTATAATTCTTGTTTTCAATTTTATTTTGAACAAAGAGGCATTTATGTGAATATGAAGTCTGTTTTAACAAGCGCTGTTAGAATTACAGCCCTTGTCTTATTGAGTCGAGGCGGAGCAAAAGAAAAAAAAAAACACTCAAGCGAGCCCAGCCCAGATGAGAAAAAGTAAAGCAGAAGTAACATAATGCATTACTTTCCATAAAACGTATCGCAATTAGTTACTTTTTCAGGGAGTAACAATACTGTAATGCATTACTTTCAAAAGTAACTTTCCCCAACACTGCTTATACAGTGCACTGAAAGTACACAAAGAAACATTAAAATATCTCAAACTCAAAATTCAGATTGCAAATCCAGCTAAAACAGGATTTTCACTATTCTGCAGCCTACTTTCTGAGACCGATGACCTGTGTGCAAAGCCCATGGCTGCCCCGTGACAATTTTATTGATCTGCTCCAATTAACATTAGCATAGAAGCGCTAACGTACAATTTACACTCCCACTCAAGGGTCATGAGCGACTGCCATCTTTGAGGCTAAATGCAGGTTCTAATAAAGTCAGCAGGCTATGAGATCAAGACATCCAGCCCACACGCGCACATAAACCTGCTCCATTTCTGTTTGCTACATCACTTCTCCCCGTCCATAAACACATTTCTTTCTCTTTCCCTTGGCACAAATTTCCATTCAGATCTATTCACGAGTTTTGGATTCCGATCTCAGGGTTGACAGGATGAGAGGAAGGCCACAGCCTTTATCAATATTACATTTGTGCAGGAGATTGCACTGCATTCAGCAAGAGAATAGATCTCAAAAGTCAATATAGCGAGCAACAGCTAACAACCTCTCCAAGTGACTCACAATACAGTGCCTAGTCAAGCGCTTCACTGCAGTCTGCTGATGTTATATATGCTGGCTGTTAAAATATAAACGATATGCTAGACTGAGCTCTGATATGCTAGACTGATGTTGCTTTTCTGCTTTCGGGAGTCTGTGTGTCTGTGCGAGTGCCGCATTAGTCGAAATTTCTCCAGAGCTATTTGGCACAAATGTAATGTCACAATGCAGCTCTTCAATAAGCAATCTGGATCCATGTTGTTCTAAAAAACATATACCACAGGCTGTTTATGTACTTGTCTGTGCTGTTTGTGAAAACAGAAGCTGTAATCATATTGTATAACCACAGAGCTGACATTCTTATCTCTGTGCTCTGATCCGCATTTTCTAGTGGGAAAGTGGAGTAGTATAAACCAGATCATACTGTTGAATGCTTGAATCTGATTGGTTGACGAATGTTCTAAGGTGTGCGATTATTTTCAAGCAAATGCATGGTTAAAGTAGTTCCAGGCCAAATGATTTCAGTTATTTCAAAGGTCCTTAGAGTTTACAACAGCAAAAGAACCAAAACCCACAATGACAAGCAAATAAATAATAAAAGGATGTTGTGAAATTAATCCTACGCGCAGCAAAATCCTGACGAATGTATTGAAATACAACATCTGAGCAATGTCTACTGGTGTGGTAACCGTAGTATAAGCGGAATAATTCTCGACAGGCAGTTGAATTATTAGAAAATAATGCACACCCGAGGTGGTGATGCTTACACCTTGGGTGTGCATTATTTTCTAATAATTCAACCGCCTGTCAAGAATTATTTCTTACCTCTTCAACTCTGGTAGTCAGAATTTCCTACTTCCCATTTGACTGCCAACTCAAAACCTCATACGGACATCCACAACATTTCCCCTGTGTTTAGATTTACAGTGCCTTGCAAAAGTATTCAAACCCCTTCATTTTTTTCACATTTTGTGTTGCTGCCTTATGTTAAACTGCTTTAAATTACTTTTTTTTCCCACATCAATTTACACTCCATACACCATATTGACAAAGGAAAAACAGAATTGTCACAACTTCGTAAATTTATTAAAAATAAAAAAACTGAAATATTACATTGCATAAGTATTCATACCCTTAACTAAATATTTAGCTGAAGCACGTTTACAGTCTCAAGTCTTTTTTGTTTGATGCGACAAGCTTTGCTTATCAGCATTTGGCAATTATCTGCCATTCTTCTCCTCACCTCTTCACCTCTCAAGCTCTGTCAGGTTGGATGGGGGCAGACACACATTTTCAGGTTTTTCCAGAAATATTTGATTGGGTTCAAGCACAGGCTGTGGCTGGTCCACTCAAGGACATTCACAGAGTTGTCTATAAGCCACTCTTGCTGTGTGCTTAGGGTTGTTGTCCTGTTGGAAGGTGAACCTTCTGCCCAGTTTGAGGTTCTGAATGAACTAGACTAGGTTTTCATTAAGGCTATCTCTATATTATGGTGCATTGAGCTTTTCTTCTACTCTGACCAGTCCCTCAGTCCCTGCAGCTGAAAAACAGCCCCACAGCATGAGGCTGCTACCGGCACACTTTACTTTTGGGATGGTACTCTGCAGGTGATAAGCAGAGCTGGTTTCCCTCAAACATGATGCATAGAATTGAGGTTCATCAGACCAGAGAATCTTGTTTCTCAGAGTCTGAGGGTCCTCTGGGTGCTTTTTTGCAAATTCCAAGTGTGTTTTTTTGCAAATTCCAAGTGTGCAGATTCCTGGTGGTTTCAAACTTCTTCCATTAAGGGTAACAGAGACTATATGCTTCTGTGACCCTTCAGTGAAGCAGAATTTTTTTCAGAACTCTTCCCCAGATGTGTGGCTTGACGCAAACCTGTTTCTGAGCTCTACAGGCAGTTCTTTTGACCTCAGGGCTTGGTTTTTGCTCTGATATGCATTAACAGCAGTTAGACCTTTTATTAAGATGTGTGTCCCTTTCCAAATCATACCCATTAAATTGAATTTGCCACAGGTTAACTTCACTCGAAGTGTAGTAACATCTACAAGCAATATGAATGCTTGTAGACATGTCACGTCCAAAATTTCAACTGTCCCAGATAAGGGTATGAATACTTATGCAATGGAATCATCTTCAATTTTCAAAGATGTTAAAAAAGTTTTTTGTTGTTGTTGTTGTTTGTTTTACCATAATGATGTATGGAGTGTAGATTAATGTGGGAAAAAAAGTAATTTAAAGCAGTTTAACATAAGGCAGCAACTTAACAAAACGTGAAAAAAATTAAGGGGTATGAATACTTTCGCAAGGCACTGTAGATTATCTTTGCCATCATCTACTGTAACACTTACTTATTTTAGGGGTGTCCCCGAATAGTCAACGATTCGATGCTTCGATTCGAGGAGCCTGATTCAACTCCCAATCTCACAGTCGAATATTCGCGGGGTGTTATGATCATGCCATTTTGGCTATATGGGGGTGCTCAGTGTCTGATTTCACATAGAACTACCGGTTTTCTCCCAATAAATTAATATACAGGGGGAAGTCGTGGCCTAATGGTTAGAGAGTTGGACTCGTAACCTAAAGGTTGCGGGTTCGAGTCTCGGGCCGGCAGGAATTGTAGGTGGGGGGAGTGAATGTACATCGCTCTCTCCACCCTCAATACCACGACTGAGGTGCCCATGAGCAAGGCACCGAACCCCCAACTGCTCCCCGGGTGCCGCAGCATAAATGGCTGCCCACTGCTCCGGGTGTGTGTTCACTGCTGTGTGTGTGCACTTTGGATGGGTTAATTGCAGAGCACAAATTCCGAGTATGGGTCACCATACTTGGCCACATGTCACATCACTTTAATAATTATGATAATGCTGTAAATAAGAATTTTAAAAGAAAGAATTATTTTTTTATCTTAACGTGTGTGAATAAATCCAACTACCCCTATAGATTAAAGGGGTCCTATTATGCTCTTTTACAAAGTCTTGATTTCGTTTTAGGGGTGTACTAGAACATGCTCTCATGCTTGGTGGTTCGAAAAACGCATTATTTTTCACATAATTTACATTATTACAATACCTTCCTCCCCAGTCTGGCACAGACGGCTCGATTAGTTCCGGGTTTGATGAAGGCCCGCCTTCCGAAAAACGAAATGTGTTGTGATTGGTTAGCTGTCCCAGTGCGTTGTGATTTGCGAACAGCTAGGCAGAATGACTAAAAGCAAATTAATTCTCTGTCAGCGGGAGGCGCTGTTGTAGTGGTAGAGAGCGAGGTTTCCCCGGTAACGCTGTACACAAAGCAGAGCTCTGCTCACAAATGCTGCTTTATCAGATATTACATGCAAGATGAAATGAAAATGACATCCAAAATTTTGTGAAGACAGTCGGTTTCCTTCAGAAATACAGTGATATAAAAACACCCGCACGGGGTTTCAATTTTGAAACATGTATTTGAATTTCCAGGGGCGGGATTTATTTTAATGATATTCTAATGGACCAATTTGTGATGTCACAAATACAGGAAAACAACTTTGTAGTCCAAACGAGCCGAAAAAAAAATTAAAAAAAAAAAAAAGTCCAAATGAGCCATTCATTGTAGTTCTTGAAAATAGACTTTTTAAAAACTAAATATCTCCCTTTGGAGTGGACTTTGAGATTTGTAACTCTGTAGATCTTTTTTATGCCCAAACATACACAATACACACTGACTAAAATTCAAAAAGTGAAAAAAGCATAATAGGACCCCTTTAAAGTGTCGCTTTCTAATCCGTCACTGACAGAGGAGCATCTTGGCAGCAGGGATTTAAATCTTTAACAAGACTTAAACTGACACAGGCAGAGTGGAAGACTACATTTTTTTCGATCAGGTAGGGTACAAGAAGTGATTTCAAAACTTTTCAGTCAGTTTATTTATATCGTGTATATATTATTTATCTCATATGTATTTGGTTGAGTTGCGCTGCAGTAAAGCGCTTGTAGTACTACCTTACTAACAATTCTTGGTTTCCAGAACGTTCTGGAAACATTCGTTTTTGGTTCCCAGAACGTTCTGGGAATGTTAGTTTTTGGTTCCCAGAACGTTATTTTTTATGGTTTGTTTTTGGTTAGCCAGGAAAGTTTTCTTAACGGAAATAGAACGTTAGTTTTTGGTTTGTAGAACGTTCCCATAACATTATTCTAACGTTCCCAGAACGTTATTATAACGTTTCCAGAACGTTAGTTTTTCGTTTGTAGAACGTTATTCTAACGTTCCCAGAACGTTAGTGTTTGGTTCCCATAAAGTTAGTTTTTGGTTTTTAGAACGTTATTCTAACGTTTCCCTAACCTATTTACTCCAGTATGGACGCCTAATCAGTATTATAAAACCATATCTTGTTTTTATCTATTGTTTAATTTTATCAAACAGAGCTGATAAAATGTAGAAACTGTAACTTGAATGCAATGTAAGTCGCTTTGGATAAAAGCGTCTGCTAAATGCATAAATGTAAATGTAAATGTAAACAAAAACTTCTCACTTAACCTCATGTTCTATTCAGTTAGGCATGTAAAATCCCTCCAAAATCATATTTACTGTCAGAACTATATTAATTTTAAGTAAACATTCAATAAATAGATGGATAAACGAGCGAGTACGAGTACGAGTAAACAAGTAAAACGAAATGACCGTTAATTTTTAAATCCCGCAAGCGTAGTAAATGAAGATGAAACAAACCCACGAAGTTATGATTTCTGTTATCACTCCCTGCTTAATCCTGGCTTAATATTACAAATTAAAACTTGTTTTGATTGATATAATTTCTGTATTTTAATAAATGCTGCATTAAACGAATTTCAGGGCTCTGTATATGTCATTACACAAAAAACATCTTTAAAGTTTACATTGGAAAGATCGTTTTACAGGGTTATAAAAATAACCTAAAACTATGTTTTTTTTTTTTTGTTTTTTTTTTGTTCTGTTTTTTTTGTTTTGTTTTGTTTTGTTTTGTTTTTGGTTATTTAAAAAAATAACCACCCTGCAACGTTCTGGGAACGTTATTTTATGGTTGCAAAAAAATAACCTAAAACTAATCATTAGGGAATGTTCTCTATAAGTTATTTTTAGGTTATTTTAAAAATAACCACCCTGCAACGTTCTGGGAACGTTATTTTATGGTTGCAAAAAATAACCTAAAACTAACCATTAGGGAACGTTCTCGATAAGTTATTTTTAGGTTATTTAATAATAACCACCATGCAACGTTCTGGGAACGTTATTTTATGGTTACAAAAAAATAACCTAAAAAGAACATTCCCCTAACGTTAGTATTTGGTTCCCAAAAAATAACCAAATGGGAACCAAAAACTAACGTTAGGGTAACGTTCTGTGTTTGCTGGGTATACAGTGATTATCTCTTCAGCGCGCGGTGCGAGCAGGACAACAATGTAGAATATTAATAACTATGACTGGCACTGTCATATACATAGCATTATAATGAGAACACTATTATAATAAAACGCTGTGTTTTTTTTAGTGTTTAGTTGTGTTTCTGCATGTTGTTCTGTGAAGAACGCGTCCACAAAAGGAGGTAATTCAGAGCCACGCAGCGTTCATGTGCGTTCGGGGCATTTTGTGCAAATAGCCTATAAGTTGTAATATTAATGTTATGTTATATAAATAATGAAGCGTATTCTATGTGAGATAAATCAGTTAAATCCCATTGATTAAAAACCTGCTATCATATGCTTCATTCTACTGGTCATCTTCAGCGCGCGCAGCTCAAAACAGAAATGCAGAATGTTATAACAACGATCATATACATAACGTTATAAAAAATGTTTTTATATTTTTTACTATTGTAAAAAATGTTGTGAATTCTTAAGGGTTTCGCTGATCTTTTAATCAAAACATAAAACGTTATTTACCCCTATCTGCGTGGCGTCCGTTACACATTTTCCCTGTGTATTTATGACTGTTGAATATCTACTTGACTCTTGGTAATGTATTTTTCCCCCCGCCCCCAAACATATGATTCGACTATCGGCATGATTCGAAAATTCAGATTCGATTTTGTAAATCCTTAGTCGGGGACACCCCTAATTTATTTATTGGATTATGGGATTTTTCTCTTACTCAAACACATCTCTTTACTTCAGAAGGCCTTTATTAACCCCCCAGAGCTGTTTGGAGCACTTTTTATGATGGATGGTAGGGATGCACCGAAATGAAAATTCTTGGCTGAAGCTGAAACCAAACAAAATGAAACACTGGACCAAAAGTCAAAGGCCGAAGAGCGAACATGGTTTTTCAAGTTTTGGGGGGTTTTTCCCCATGTATTTTGCCAATTTTTTCACCATTGTATTAATTTGATAGCCAAAATGTGCTTTTCATTGTTTTGTCTAGGTTTTCAAAGAAAAATCAATTACAAAACAACAATTTAAATATATTTAACACTGAACATTTTTTAACATTCTAGCAGACATTATACCAACAAAGCACAATTTAATTTAAAATTAAGTTAGTAAACTAAAAATATTTTTTGGCAGTTTTTCAGACCCCCTTCTTGAATCAGGCATGTGATTGCTAATAACAAAATACAAGAAAAACTGAACACTTTGCGCAGCAAATCAGCATATCAGAATGATTTCTGAAAGGTCCTGTGACAATGAAGACTGAAGTAATGATGCTGAAAATTCAGCTTTGATCACAGCAATCAATTACATTTTACTATATATTCACATACAAAACAGTTATTTAAAATTGTAACATTTCACAATATTACTGTTTTTGTATTTTTACTGTACAAATAAATGCAGCCTTGCTGAGCAGTAGAGACTTCTTTTAAAACATTAGAAAATATTACAAATACCAATTTGAACGTGTGAATATCATAATAAATGTATTAACAGAGCTGTTGTAATTATTATCATCATTATTATTGTCTTATTTTTTATTTTATTTTACAAGGACATTAAAACTACAATACTTACATTTATGAATGTTGATGGAGTTCTTGATTTTTCTCAGCTTTTATTTTGGCAGCAATCTGCAGGGAGACCTCAGTGCTTCTTTTTGTTGACAAAAGTAGATTTATAAATGATCCTCATTACAAATTTGGGAAGATATTTGTTGCACGTATCACATCTATGCCTTGTAAAAATTCATAAAAATGTTACTGAGCAACTGACGAGTAACACTGTTTCAGTGCAGATTTTCCTCACCATTTGGATTTTGAACCCTGGCTAACGAGCAGAATACATGCAGTTTGTACGTGCATTAGAAACATAACATTCTGCAGTTTATTTACTAATTGGGCCATTATTTAAAGGCCATTTCGCAATTTCAATCCTCATGCAGTAACCAGCAACAACCACCCCTTCCTCTTCTTATCAAAGACATGCGATGCACTAAACAGTCTCATGCAGTTGTTGCGTGTAATGATTTTTGCGTCTTTCTCAGTTTTAAATGCTTCCACACTGCCGACATGTTTGCTGCATTATAAAGAGTGTGCACCTCTCACTTTACCCTGGTTTCCATTTAATCGTGTCATCAAAAATGTCATTGTCCGGTACAATTTATTCAGCCTTTTCACTTAGCCTTTTTTTTGCTATTTTCGGCCGAATAATTTCAGTTGCCGAACATTTGGTGCATCCCTAATGGATGGACACACTTTGTTGGTCTCGACCCAATTCACTGCCATAATAAAGCTTGGAAAAGCCAAGACATTTTTTAATATAGGGTAAACGTACCTATTAAGCGCACAACAATCTACATTTTTAGACATTTTTAGTGCACAAGATATTGATTTCAGTACAAAAAGTTCTTAAAATAAAATATTAATCTCTCACACAAAAATATTTAATTTTATTTTAAATGACAAAATCATGTCAATTAAGATACACATCATTAAATTCAAAAAGTCTGGCTGTGCTTAATGGGTACATTTTTGTACTCTTTAAGCACACCCTTGTTCCCATTAAGCTCACATCATGTTTTATTTAAAAATCTTGTTTAAGGAAAATTTTTAAAGAATATTTGTAAAAAATATATTTTTTGAAGGTACAAAGTCAATCACAAAAAAACAGAACACTAAAATCAAGCAACAAGGTATTCAATTTGATCAGTTATATATTCATAGTGAAGCGTCATCTAAGCACATTGCAACATCTAGACTAGTCTGCGTTCAGCTAAGTAACACGTTCAAAAATAAAACAAACCAATAAAACATTTAATTCATGGGGATGAATACAGAAACTAGCCTCATTGTGAAACCTCTTTTTAAATGGATGTCAACTTATCTATAGTCTCTTAAGCCTGGAATACACTACACGATTTTTGCCCCGATTTTCCACAGATTTACAGTCTGGAGAAGTTGCTGCTAGTTGCCAAAGATCAGAGCCAGTCTGCAGATTTGAGTTGACAGATTCCATTATAAATCGATTAACTTAACTAAAAGTGACAACCATCAGTTAATATTTAAAGTCTGTTTATGAAATATTTACATAGACGTTCAATGTGGAAGAGCTTAAAGAGAGCACACTGAGCTTATTTGGAGCAGCAACAATTTTTAATAAATTTCATGTAATATTTATTAAAATGACAAGATTTTGCTAAATAAATAATCTAGGTAATGTATTAATTCATACATATTTTAATATGAACAACTATAACAATATCTATGAAATTATACTTTTTCTTATTGATGTCACACTGAATCTGTGTGATTTTCATAGTAGTGCACTCTTTAAGCTCACCTTACAATAATATGAAATCTTTAAAAATTACAGCACTGTAAAACCACAGACCAGCAATAAACTGTCAATTTATTATATTATGGATGTAAAAGTACAAGCCAGTAATGCCTGTGAAGTAATATGTTAGCGTAGCACACAATCTTATACAGCTAGTCAGCTAACTGGGTTCTGTAGCATCTGCACTATGTTGCTAAAACTATCTTTTGGATCTAATGTAAATATTTCCCACATCCAAGTTCCAGGTTATAATATGCAAAAGTCTGAACATTAATCTCTTAATTTTACAATAAGTAGTGAAACTTACCCAAAATAAAGGCTTAAACGTCTAAAAAACACACATTTAAGGAGCTCCTCTTTTGGTGAAAGTTTTTAGACAGCTTTCAAAATGGCCGCCAGACAGTGTGAATACATGGAGACCCATATTTCAGTGTGCAATGATCTGATTGATTTGAAATTACAGGAGGAATATAGTAACAAACATATCAATTTGTTAAGACATCAAGTAGGATAATATATTTTTTTTCTTTCTTTTTATAATCTGATCTCAAAAATGGAAGTGTGCTTTATGGGTACGTGAGCTTAATAGGTACGTTTACCCAAACTCTGAGTGTATTCTTCTGAAAGAATGAAGTCACACCTAGGAAGGCTTGAGGGTAAGTAAATCATGGGGTAATTTTCATTTTTGGTTGATCTATCTCTTTAAGATATTTCTAATCTAATCAACAACCAATGGATAGAACCAAGCCTCCCCACCAATTTTTTTTTTTTTTTTTTCGTTTTGATAATCATTTCCACTCAGATGTATGTCAAAATACTGAAGAATAGATCTGTCACACACTGTCACATCACAAGTTTAATATCAGTGCATCCCTAAAAATAAAACTGTATTGTAAACATTTGCAGAGACAGGTGTGTAAAACACTACCTCTGTTGATATTTATATTTCAGAACAGATGTTAGTAATGCATAACATTGTTTATCCTTCATAATTTGGTAGCTACGTACGTGATTTATTCCTAGACAGTCACACTCCTGCAATGGTAATAGTAGTGAATCAATTGTGTTTCCTTACACGTAACCTTCCAAGAACCATACGCCTTTATCATGGGAAGTTGGAGATATCGAGTAGGAATATCCACATCCGACTTTGAATGGAACACAGCAATAGCATTTCACAGGAATTCTATCTGCCTGAGGTAAACCCATTTTCTCTAGAGTTCTTCTGAAACTGCCTTTCAAAAGAAGCACTCTATTTTCAGATGTGCCACAGAAACACAAACCATCTGTAATTATGCAGATCAAAGTCAAATGGTAAATATCATGTCCCTCGCAAAGAGCTGTGGTATAGATCGGTACGCTACTCTCACACCTTGAATATTTTGTTCGCAGGACTCATTCATCATCAAACTCTTTGAAGATCAGCAGGTGAGGAGGCTGCCAGGCTGTTTAAAATGCAGCACTTGCCTCCGGTTTGTCTGCGCGCCTGACGTCCTGTTTGCTTTTAACTCTGGCATCAGCCTGGGGACAAAGCGTACATTCACATTTAAGAGAAATAATCCAATAAGATCAGCTTTACCAACTCTCGAAAATAGGAGGATACCAGTTTTCACACAGCCTGTTCATCTGTGTTTAACTTTTTAATAGTCATTCTTTGTAAAACCTGGAGCCATTCAGTTATTTTACAAAAATAAAACTTCTATCCAAAGAGATAAGCTTTGGTGCACTGTCTAAACCTCAGGTCACAGCATGAACTGGATATGCAGTCAACTAAATTTGTTTAATCGTCTTCATTTTTTGTAAATGGTGTTAGTCAATTTGACATTGTTTCATTCTACTAACTTCAACCACAAGACCCCGCCCTCCAAAAACATGTCAGCCAATCCGATGTCAGCAAACTCTAACAGGCACACTGACTGACAGGAAAACAAAACATGGCCTTGGGCTGTCACAGAGTGTTATTTCTCATGACAACCTTTTCATTCATATCTGTCAGGTAGTAGAGATGATTTATGTGTGGTATTCCAAAAAATAATCACCGAAGATGAACGTATGAAATATCACCAATCAGCAAAACATGTTCAAAAAAAAAAAAGTTAATCAATGCACTGGAGTGGCAAAAACATGTAAGATTAAAGTGTGAAAACTTTTTTATGTTAATTATTGTAGATTGGCAAGTTCAGTATTTGCAATTACTGTGTTTCAATGCAGACAAGAAAAATAGAATCAGAATTTTATTTTAAATTTCATTTAAATTTAAACCGCGTTTATATATTTGGCAGACACTTAAATGTAATTGTTAATATATAAAAAGACGTTATTATATACGTACACATTACACTATGAGTCTCAACCACCCTAATTGCTGAATACAGTAATTACACACACACACACAAAAACCTGATGAGATTAAATTAAATATTTCAATCAACTAACAGCCGTGATTATATGAAATACACGATTTACATTTTATATCCTACTCTGATCCCAAACATTTACAAGAAACTTTATACTGAAGGACAGCACTCACCTCCATCCCCAAACAACATTACAAGGTCGAATTATGCTCCTGACAAGGAGAAACGCTCTTAAATCTTTAAACAAAGCAAAAAGGAGAAAAAGGTACGGCTGGGCAGTGATGTCCAAATTATGACATACTTTTGGATTGAGGGTTGAGGGTCAAATTCTCCGAGGACTCCAATCTGCCAGGTCTCAATTGAGGCGGAACCAGTGTCCCTGCTGCAGAATTACCCTCCAGACCTGGGCTGTCAGCCACAGTACATTCAATTAATTCTAAACCATATGGAACCTCATTACAGCGCTGAGGTTTGGGAAGAACCTGAAGCCCTTCAGTGTACACTACCATAACTGTCACTTTCCTTTCTGAGGGATGTCAAATGAGCAAAAGTCTCATATATGGCTGTCAACTCAATGTTGCAGGTGACATCTGTAAGGTCGAACAATGCTTATAATGTTTATCTAACATTCTAGGTTACACTGGTTTACATTGGTTTTAGTTCTTCTGAAAGACTTTTCATCAGAAGGTCTTGATTATTTTATGTTTTTTTTTCTTTCTTTCATTACAACTGATTCCTGTACAATATAGCCACTGCTATACATACACATATATTTAACATATCAGTAATTTGTTCACAGACTAATGGGGTGTTTATACCAAAATGTAATTATTTGCTTGAGTAGAAAGTCAATTACATTCAAAGTCAATGCAAAGACACGAATAGAAGCAAATTCGCACCAGGCGACAGGAATGATGCAAATTTTGCAACACGTTTGCCTCAAACATGCAATATTCACCTCAATCACATTTTCCGTGCAAGCTGAAAATTTTCAACGCAACCAGAAAGACCTTATTGACATGTCCGGTTATGTCAGAAAATGTTTTTTTATTGTTTTTATTCACACAAGCGACACGAAAAATATTTGTGAATAAACTAGAGCGAGTAATGATTTGCAAATATTCACTTCGCGTTTGGTGTGCACACACCATAATGGTATGTGCACACCAAAAGCGAATTCAATTATTTGCATATATTTAATTTTGCAACACGTTTGCTGCAAACATGCGATATTTGCCTCAATCACATCTTCCGTGCAAGCTGAAAAAATTTCAACGCAAGCGAAAAGACCTTACTAACACGTCCGGTTATGTCAGAAAATGTATTTTTATTGTTTTTATTCACACAAGTGAGGCGAAAAATATCTGTGAATCAACTAGAGCGAGTAACGCAATGCAAATATACACTTCGTGTTTGCGAAACCTAATTTAATTATTTGCGTGAGAAGATTAGATACAAAGTCAATGCAAAGACGAGAACAGACGTGGATTTGTGCCAGGCAATGCAAATGACGAGAATTGGGTGACGCAATTGCCGCAAACGCGCGATATTCCCCTCAATCTTCCAGGCAAATTAAAAAATTTCAACTTGAGTGGGAAATACGCATGACATGTTGTCACACAAGCCAATCAGCGAAGAGCTTATTGACACATTCGGTTTGACACATCCGGTTGTATCATAAACTGTAGGAGAGCATTATTATGTTTTAATTTGCACAAATAATGCAAAAAACATCCCACAAGTAATCTAGAGTGAGTAACGCGATGCGAATATTTGCTTCGCTTTTGGTGTGCACACACCATTACAGATGGTGTACAAAAAACACAAACTATAAGCGAATTCTAAAAGTGAGAGACTAGTTTACATGCAAAGGAACAAGATATTTCTTTGGCAGCATGTTAAATGGGGTGCAAAAAATATATGTAATGAATACAGAAAGACTATAATATACTGAAGCTGCAGGGAGAAAAAAATCGCAAAGACTGTGATTATGGTGATTTAGTTAAAGTCTGCACCAAAGAAGGACAATTACATCTTATAAAGTAGATGTCTGTATATCACAGAACACGAAAATCAATAGGCATTCATTATCCAAGACACAGGGGGCCAATGCCCGCAGGGTGAAAATTCAATCGGCCTCAAACTGTTACAGCAAAAGATTTACACCTTCTCATCTGGACTTTCAGAAACAGTACATCACCACACATCTGACAAACAAGACAACAGACAACTTGTAGTGTAGTGCTTTAGAGTTCACTTCTATATCATAACGCTTCAGTTTGATCCACACACCCTAGGCAATGTAGCATAGCAAGAGGAAAAAGTGATAATGTTTTGTAGGAAAGAGTTTTCATGATTGCATAACAGAATGGTTTCTACATTTACATTTGGCAGACGCTTTTATCCAAAGCAACTTACAGTGCATTCAGGCTATACATTTTTTATTTTTTTTTAATCAATATGTGTGTTCCCTGGGAATTGAACCCACAAACTTTTGCGCTGCTAATGCAATGCTCTACCACTGAGCCACAGGAACCATCATGATTGTGAACTTTACTGCAATGCCTTGATCCAATGGGAGTCAAACTCAAAGCAATTTTGGTTCATCCTTAGCATTTTCTGTGAAATTCTGTATGGGCAACATAGTCTCTCAGGAATTTAGCCTGTTGAAAAACAATTAGTCATGGATCTGACTGAGATCTTGGCAACAGTGATCTCAGGAAATGTGTGATATTTGAGAGACTGATTATGAAATCACCCATGGGTTTTCAAAATAGACTTAATAAGGTTTATTAAAAATCAAAACCTCATCTGCCTGAGACATGATGAATCTCACCGGCTGCATTCATATGCCAGCATAAAAGCCTTTGAAGTGCACTCACCATCAAATATCAGATTTCCTGTAGTAATTTCTTAGATGCTTCTTGAGAAGCTCCTATCTTTGTATATTCAATTTATGAGTGTACATTTATCAATTTTGGCTTTGGGACGTTTTATATCAGGTGCCTCAAACTTGATAGGTGTCTTGAATTAGCTTGTCAAGAATAAAAATATTTTCGTCAGGCCTAATTGATAATAATTGGCTCTACGTAATCTTTTCTCAAAAACTGCTTTATTCTGTTGATGCATGCTCACCACTATAATTTATATGTTTCTCTTAATCTTATTAAAAAAAATAAAACAAAGACACTGCAATTAATTTTAATATAACGTATAAGTGGGAGGAGGGACTTAACTGAGAACAAGCGCTAATGGAGACAAAAGGGTGTTTCAGTGATACGAGCCGCTTTCTTCCAGCTTCTCCATCTCTGACACCTTCAATAGCGGGTCAGCTCTTAAACATGTTTGTGCTGCCCTCTGCCTCCGTTCCTGCAAGGCCAGAGACCCAAGTAATGAGACGGATATCCCATCCCATCGAGCTGACATCAATTCAGTGGGGTGGGAACACCCCAATAAGGCTTCTACAAACTACTCGCTTCAATCTCCGGCAGCCATTTCCAGCTTATCAGGAGCCATTACCTGCCTGGTGCTCTGAAGGGTCAAGGACAAGCAAAGAAACATTGCTTGTTTATTCTATAAGAACAGCCAATAAAGTAGAGAGCTACTAACAATCTCTCCCCTAGCTTCAGAAAAGAAAACCCAATGAAAATTATTGCTGTTTTCATATCTGATGTTTTTAATTGGTGTCATGCTTTTCTGATCAAACATGAAAATGCCATTATAGTAATAGCACTATGCTGTGATGTTAAATTTAACACTGTTAAAGAGAGACTTCATCCAAAACTGAAAATTCTGCCATAATTTATTCAACCTCATGTCGTTCCAAACCTGTGTGACTTTCATTTGTTGAACACCAATGAACCAACAATGTTCAACAGAAGAATGAAAGTCAAACAGTAAATAATGACAGAGGTTTTTTTTTTCTAAATGATACCAGTTAACACTAACTTGCAGCAGGGTTCGTTTTAGTATAATTTATGTACTACTACAGTTTTTATTAATATTTTGAATTTATGTTTTTATATTTGCTGTTTTCATTTTAATTTTAGATAAAGTTTTAGTAATTTTGTTGTTGTTGTTTTGGGTTTTTAATATGTCTATAGTGTTAATTCATTTTTATTTCGGTTTTAGTTTTATTTATTTTAGTCCATCCAGATAAACTAAATGAAAATGAGAAATTTTGCCTTAGTAGCTATACCTGAAATACAGTGTTTTTTTTTTTTTTTTTTTTACTATATTATTTCATGTAACAAAAAATGTTTTATGATTTTAGATTTAGTTATATTTAAATATAATAACCCTGTCTGGCAGCCTAAAATAAAAACTATATAAACTGCAACTAAAAAACAAGCAATTGTAGACTTTTTTTTTTTTTTTAAATAAACAACATTGAAAAAACAATTTTATAATTAATTAAATTAAAAGTGCAAAGTTATACCAATTATGCAACTAACCGCTGACTATTAGCAAAGTTCTCTAAAACTAAATAAATATTCTTAACCATCATAATTTTTAATGGGCAATAATGAATTGCAAAACAATCTTTTTTAAACTCAAGGTTGTAGAGAGAGATGAAAACCTCCTTATAAGTGTTTAACAGATTTCAATAGCAATACAAAATCAGGTTGCTACAGGCAAAACTAAGAAAAATAGTGTGATTTGCGAGGGAACGCAAAGTTTCTCGAGGGAACGCAAAAGTTTTGCGAGAGAACGCAAAACATTTGAAAAATATTTTTCCTCCCACCCTGAATTTTTTCCACTCACCCCAAATTTTTCCCACCACAATGTCCTTTATAGGGCTCCGTAGAATTCTGGCAAGATGGCGCCGCTCATGGCAGCCTTCGTGGCGTCGTCCGCAGTTGTTTTTATGTTTTTGTTAGTTTGTCCCTTCTTTAGTCATATCCCTGCAATCAGTTTCACCAGAGACGAATTGCTGGACATTCGGGAGTACACGTCACCCGATATTTCACCGGATTTCGTTTATTCTGATGTTCTGCTGGACATTGTAGTCGGCGGAGCAGTGGTGCTGTTTAGACGCTTCAGGACACGCAGACGGGGGAAGCGAGCCGGCGCGCTCGTGAAGCTTCATCGGTGGGGATTAAGAACGCCGTTGCCTAGCGTCCATCTGGCGAATCTCCGCTCTCTACCCAACAAAATGGATGAACTCTTTCTGCTTTCCCGGTTAAACAAGGATTTTTCAAACTCTGCTGCTCTGTGTTTCACGGAAACCTGGCTGAAAGATGCCATTTCCGGACAGCGCGCTTCATCTGCCGAGCTTTCAGCTGTTTAGAGCAGACCGCAACTCAGAATCAACGGGGAAATCGCGCAGCGGCGGGATGTGCTTTTACATCAATGAAAGGTGGTGTACAGATGTAACTGTGTTAAAGAAGATGTGCTGTTTAGATCTAGAAACGCTCTTCATCAACCGTAAACCTTTCTACTCGCCGTGGGAGTTTCACTTGTTCATTCTGGTGAGTGTTTACATTCCACCGCAAGCGCACGTGAGCTCAGCTTTACAGAAACTAGCTGATTTGATCACAGACACAGAACAACAACACCCGGACTCTGCTTTAATCATTCTCGGGGACTTTAATAAAGCAAATCTCTCCCATGAACTGCCAAAATACAGACAGCATGTTACATGTCCCACCAGAGACAGTAGTATACTAGATCATTGTTACACAACAATAAAGGATGCATATCACTCTGTTCCACGAGCAGCTTTAGGACTCTCTGATCACTGCCTGGTTCATCTTATACCAACCTACAGGCAGAAACTGAAATCTGTTAAACCTGTGGTAAAGACTGTAAAGAGATGGACCAATGAGACAGAGTGGGTTTTACAAGCCTGTCTCGACCTTACTGATTGGAGTGTTTTTGAGGCTGCTGCAAATGATCTGGACGAGCTCACAGAGACTGTCACTTCATATATCAGTTTCTGTGAGGATTTGTGCATCCCTACCAGGACTCATTTAACCTACAACAATGACAAACCATGGTTCACTGCAAAACTCAGACAGCTCCGTCAGGCCAAAGAAGATGCTTACAGGAAGGGGGATAAAGTCTTGTATAAACAGGCCAAATACACACTGGAAAAGGAGATCAGAGTGGCAAAGAGGAATTATTCTGAAAAAATAAGAATCCAATTCTCTTCCAGCAACTCAGCATCAGTGTGGAAAGGTCTGAAAGAGATAACCAACTACAAGACACCATCCCCCAGCACTGTGGAGAATCAACAACAGGCAAACGATCTGAATGAGTTCTACTGCAGGTTTGAAAACACACCCCACACCCGCCCTGAACACCTCTCCACACAACCATTAACACCTCCAGCAACCCCCCCTCTCCCCCACACCTGCAATTCAGATCAGCGAAGACGAGGTCCGCCAGGTCTTCTGGAAGCAAAAAAGGAAAAAAGCACCAGGCCCAGATTGTGTGACATCAGCCTGTCTGAAATCCTGTGCTGACCAGCTGGCCCCCATCTTCACACAGATCTTCAACAGATCACTGGAGCTGTGCGAAGTCCCTTCATGCTTCAAACGCTCCACTATCATCCCCATCCCAAAGAAATCCAAAATTACAGGACTAAATGACTACAGACCTGTGGCTCTAACATCTGTGGTCATGAAGTCATTTGAAAAACTGGTGCTGGCCCACCTGAAGGACATCACTGGACCCTCGCTGGATCCTCTTCAGTTTGCTTACAGAGCAAACAGGTCTGTGGACGATGCAGTCAACATGGGACTGCATTATGTTCTGCAACATCTAGACAGACCAGGGGTTTATGTGAGGATCCTGTTTGTGGAATTCAGCTCAGCCTTTAACACTATTATTCCAAACCGCCTCCTGCCCAAACTAACTCAGCTCTCTGTACCCACCTCCGTCTGTCAGTGGATCAACAGCTTCCTGACAGAAAGGCAGCAGCTAGTGAGACTAAGCAAATTCTCATCCGGCACCCGCACCATAGGCACTGGCGCCCCCAGGGTTGCGTCCTCTCCCCACTGCTCTTCTCCCTGTACACCAACGACTGCACATCTAAAGACCACTCTGTCAAGCTCCTGAAGTTTGCAGATGACAACACACTCATCGGCCTCATTCAGGACGGTGACGAGTCTGCTTACAGACAGGAGGTTAAGGAGCTGGCTGTCTGGTGCAGTCTTAACAACCTGGAGTTGAACACACTCAAAACAGTGGAGATGATCGTGGACTTCAGGAGAAACCCCCCTGTACTCCCCCCATTCACCATCATGAACAGCACTGTGACTGCAGTGGAGTCATTCAGGTTCCTGGGCACCACCATCTCCAAAGACCTTAAGTGGGACATTCACATGAAAAAGGCCCAGCAGAGGCTGTACTTCCTTCGCCAGCTGAGGAAGTTCAACCTGCCCCAGGAGCTGCTGAAACAGTTCTACTCCGCCATCATTGAATCCATACTCTGCACTTCAATAACTGTCTGGTTCAGCTCAGCTACCAAATCTGACCTCAGAAGACTACAGAGGGTAGTCTGGACTGCTGAGCGAATCATTGGTACAACCCTCCCCACTCTCCAAGAACTGTACTTATCCAGAGTGAGCAAAAGGGCTGGCAAAATCACTCTGGACCCCTCACATCCAGCACTGTTGCCGTTTGATTGACGCTACAGAGCTCTGAGCACCAGAACAACCAGGCACCGGAACAGTTTCTTCCCTCAGGCAATCCATCTCATGAACACTTGACAATAATAACACACTATTTATACACTTATTTATCTAACACACATACTTAGTCTACATTTCAATTTGCACATAATATACCTGTACATACAAAACTGTCTACTGTTATATACCTGTACATACAATTGTCAATTTGTATATTGTTATTCCTTATTTACTTGTTCTTTTTAATTCTTTTTACCATCTGTGTTTTTTGTTCTGTCACTGTCATTCTGTTGCACTGCGGTAGCTTCTGTCATGAAAACAAATTCCTCGTATGTGTAAACATACCTGGCAATAAAGCTCATTCTGATTCTGATTCTGAAGTTTATGTAGAAATTATATCATGGATATGCATACAAGGATACTGGATTACACCTTCCACAACAAGTAGGGGAGATCGTCAGAAACAAACAGCATTTGTCACAGCCACTAAAATATTTAGAATATGTTTCTACACTGTTGTATACAAAAGCATATGCTTGTAAATATTTAACAGTTTGCTTTGAAACCGGGAATTTATTGTATGCGAATTACATGTCCTTTTATTACTTTTTCCCCATCATCTTCCAGAGACTGAATTTGTTGACATGCCCTTTCACAAGTTTTGTTTGCTATTCATTGTGCTGCAGTAGCAGTGAATTCTCCCAAGATCTAGAGTGGCCGAGAGGAAGAGAAAGAACGAGATATATTGGGGAGGGGAGGGGGGGGGGGGGGGGGGGGGGGGGTATGGTAGCAGTAGCCTTATGAAGGAGATGCCTGAGGGCTTTTCAGAGGAGTCCTCCAAACTTCAAAGTCTCTTTGCTTCCATAAGAAAGGCCATTGAGGAGTTGGCATCAATTTTAAATGATAAAGAGAGAGGTTAGGGAGGGAGTGAGTGAAAGCATACCAGAATAAAAACCAAGCATCTTGTCAGGATTAAAATTGGTTGTGTTTGTACCGAAAGTGAGTTGGGTGTGTTCGTTACACTGCTGAAGCAAAGAGAAGCAAGGATGACCCCCTTGACAAGCATATCAGCGCATCCAGCAGAAGACACTGTGAATGCATTAACAGTACTATCAGCATCAGCCGCAGTCATGATGAGCACTTCCTGCACACATAATGTCAGACACATCAAAGGAAGTGAAATAAAATCTGATTAAATAATTATGTTACAGCAGACACTCTATACAGATATATGTAGATCAGTTCATATGTTAAGTCTTCACTATATATTTACCCTTGTAAAATAGTAATATATTTAAAATATAGGTCTATTTTTAATTCATACTAAGTATAGTTCAAATAAATTAACAAATCTACTACTGACATATCACTCCATATTTAAATTATAATTTTACTATAACTTTATTTTAAGTACTACTTGTGCACAATGCACATTTTTTTAATATTAAGCTTATATTTATTAATAATGTCACTACTGATGAGGATTGTATGATATTGGAATAATATCTTTAAATGCAAGATACTTAAAGTGTACATAAAGTATACTTGCACTAGTTGCTCCACTTATGTAAATATACTTCAGCAGTATCTGTAGTTGCACTTCAGCACTACTTCCGCACAATTAAAGTGCATTTAAGCACAAAATTAGTTTAGCATACTTTAAGTATACCAGTTTAGTATAACAGAAGTAAAATTGTGGGGTATTTTTATTAAGCACATAAATATGTAAATGTATTTGTAGTATACTTAGCATGAAATAAATGAATTTCAAATACATTTTAGCATATTTATTTTTCACTAGTTAAGATTCACAGTGCATGTATTTGTGTAAAATCCTGTGAACATTTTCCAGCAGAAATGACATTATTCTTCAATAAGTTTGTACTTAACTTTTTTTCCGAACTGTGATCAAAAACACAGTAAAAACAGTAATATTGTGAAATGTTATTACACTTTAAAAGCACTGTTTCCTAATTAAAAGAAATTTTAAAATATTATTCATTCATTTTTCATTCATGATGGCAAAGCTGAATTTTTAGGATCATTACTGTCTTCAGTGCCACATGATCGTTCAGAAATCAATCTAATAAAATCTAATATGCTGATTTGGTGCTCAAAAAATCATTTCTTATTATCAATGTCAAAAACTGTTGTGCTGCTTAATATTTTTGTGGAAACTGATACAGGTTTGTTCAGGGTTCTTTGTTCAGGGAACAAAGTTCAAAAGAACAGCATTTATTTGACACATTGGGCCTCATTCATGAAACATTCGTAAATATAGGAGTAAATTCTGAGTAATTTGCGCATAAAACGGACCTTCCCGAAAACTCTCCTCTGGATTCACAAACGCTTCGTAAACGTCCGATTTGATAGTTAAACATGCGTATGTTAATGAATTCCAATCATTCGTAAATAGGGCGCTCGTGCACGCTCATTCACAATTAGCATAATCCCCGCCTATGAATTACAGCTATGCAAATTGCGTGTCCAGGAAAGCAGTGGAATATTCTGGTTTACTTTCTCAGGTTTGACTCCAGTATATTGCTTAAATGCAAAAAAGACTAATAGGCCATATGCCTAACAATAAATATTCAATAACCTGTGTCCACCAAAACGTTTTTAGCCCCCTGAAAAATGTCAGGCGCTCTTCTGAAAACGGCCATAAACTGGTGGCGCTTGAGAATGCTTTGGTGGTGGCACAGCGTTTTTCCAGCTGAGACGCTTTGGTTGCTATGATAAGGAATAACCACAGCGGTAACGTATTACTAGTATCTCATTTTGAAGAATATCACTGAATATAAAAATGCAGTAACCAGGGTTGCCAGGTTTTCACAGCAAAACCCGCCCAATTGCTACTCAAAACTAGCGCAAATGTAGCCCAATTGCTTTTCAGGAGGAATCCCCTGGTAAAAATCGTATTCGGGGGTAAAATACACATTTTTTGGCGGAGTTCCGCTGGTGAAAGTCGCATTCCAGGGGCTAAATATCACATTATTGGGGTCGCCTCAACCCGCGGACATGAAAAACATCCCACGGAAAGAGAGTTAAAGTAGCCCAATTCCACGGGAAAACCGCGGACTTGGCAACACTGGCAGTAACCCAGCAATATTAACTTCTCTATTGTTGTTCAGTTGTTGTACAAGTAACATGATTGGTCGGTGTAGTATTTGTCCCGCCCCTCCTCTATTGATTGGACGGCTGGGTAAAGTGACAAGCGGTGCGTTTTACCAAAAGCTAAACAGTTTATCAACTCTCAGCTACAAAAAAATAAAAATAAAATAAAAAATAAAAAAACCTGAGCAAATGAACTTGTAAAATATTATAATGTAAATATTAAAATATTACAAAATTCAGTGTCATCAGTTTGCCAAAAAGAGTACAGAACTTTTTACGCTCCATTTACACGTGGTAGGGAGCAGGTGTAAAGTTCTTTTGTACCAGCTAACGTTTTGAAAATATAAACATTTTCATGAATTCGAAAGTTTACGTCAGAACAGCTTTACGAACGATTTACACAAAAATTCGTTCTGCTCGTGTTTCATGTATGAGGCCCATTGTTTTTACTGTCACATTTGATCAATTTAATGCTTCCTTAATAAAAGTATTTGTTTCTCTTTTTTTCTTTTTTTACTAACCCCAAACGTTTTAATGGTAGTGTATTTCAAAAAAAAAAAAATATTACACAACAAAATCTGTTTCCAGCATAGTAAGAAATGTTTCTTGAGCATCAAATCAGCATGATAGATAGATAGATAGATAGATAGACAGACAGACAGACAGACAGACAGACAGACAGACAGACAGGTACAAATGCAATCTAAAAAGAATTTTATATATTATGTATATATATATTTATTTATTTATGGAGACCACTTCTTATAAACTATAATAAAAGCCTTGAAGCAAAATCCAGCCAGGATAGGAATACAGGACACGAGAGGTCATCTACCTGCGAGCTTTAGATATGCCATTTAATCTTTCCTTTCTCAGCTGACACGGCTCAAGGGGAATTTAGGAAGGCAGGTCGTGAAGGAGATTGCTACGTAGTATAGCCGGTGGACAACGGGAAAGTTCAGGGCTCATTTAAGAGGCTTGGGGACCTTTTCACCTCGCGCAGCGCACCGAGTTCTGGATGACAAATGAGCTCCTTAAAGCACTGTGTTCTGCTGCTACAACAGTCCCGCCCCCTCACTCCACCTTCAGCAATTTATCATTCACATCCCCGCCTCACCAACACAGCCTAGTTCATAAAGGGTGTTCAGCACAATGGGGAAAATAAAATTCAGAAAAAGGAGAATATATCCAACTTTGAGCGATTCTGATTTAATAATTCTAGAAATGGTCCGTGAACGACTGATCTGGAACGGGACACACTGGTAAACAGGAGAAAATGGGACAGCTGAGTAGAATGTCACTGTTGTATTGATGATCTCTTCTCTCTTTGAGCTGAGAATAACAACGCTCTGATCAACAGACGCATTTTCCATGTCTCTGTTTATTTGATCAAAACAGATTGGACTGGGGAAATGAATCCAGCTGTAGCTTTGAAAACAACCTGAAATAATTGAGCTATTCTCCAGAGTTTCATGAATGTTTTGAATGCATTTAACAACAAGATTTGTGCCCAAAGGATATTCACTTGTTCAGTCATAAAATGTTTGTGTAGTGGAGATAGATAAAGCCTATCAAGTGGATGGAGTGTTCCTGTACGTAATAGCAAATAATAACACATCTGCAGGTTCCTGTGAGAGATGTAAACTCTCTCTCAATTGTTTCCACAGCAACAGATTACATGTCAGAAATTTAAACATCTCCTTCGCTGTTTTGAAAACTAATGAGGGTGATTACACACAAAGCTGAAAAAAATGAAATGATTAGTCCTCTGAAATGCATAACAGAATTCATTTACAGAAATTTCGCCCGCTTTGAGGAAGTTAATTGCATCACATTTGAAAAAGTCATCTCAGGCTCATTTCCTCTCAAGTTTCATTTCTGGATCTATTTTCATTGCCTCTAGTCTTCTGCACTACAGCACACCACCAATTATACCAATGAACATAATCAAAAATACTATATTTACAAATGCAATATGAAGTCTTTTTTTCCATTATGTACAACATGAGCAATATGTCTCCGTTTAGAAAACTGATCATACTGTAGCTATGTAGCGTGAAAAGTCTTGCAGCCACTGACCTAAGCCCCGCCTCTAAAATGTTACTGACCAATCCTACCTTTGCAGCTGTTGCTGTCTACCATTTTCTAATGGAAGTCTATGCAGGATCTGTGTGTCTGGATCAGTTTTACTGAAATAATCAAAAAATACGGTAAAGCATAGGTGTTGCATCATTTTAATCTTATTGTGAATAATTCATCCATGCATACGTGTTTTGTTTTTATGCCCCCGGTGAAACAACAAACTTCTCTCTGGTGAACTATGCAGGGTTTCTCCAAATATTGAGTCTGCTTAAACCCGCCTGGTTTTTATAATCGACTGCAAACTCGCATTCAGATCCGCCTCCATCCAATCAACAACCATCTGATAAAACTATGTATCTGCTTTTTTGATAATCCATTCACTCGGATGTAAGTCACAACAAGATCTCTCACTACTTCCTTTACATTGCAACGTTAAATAAATCCTGGGAAGTGCATGTTGTGAATTTCTACTGTCACCCCTCATTCGCAAATGAACATCAGTAAAGATGTGAATATTTGCTCCATGGTAAATTAATGTTAATAATTTGTTAAAAAATTTAATTTTAGTGAATATTATGTGAGTGAATTGTTACATTTAGGCAAAATCCTGTGCTGAAATTCGGGCCCTGCTTACTTCTTTGTTAAGCTTGTAATTTACTTTTTTCACTTTCATCTTATTTTTCTAATGGATTGTCTCTTGGGTAAGCTCCCTTTTGGTTTTGGGCCCTTTATGTGCCAAATATTCTGCATACACCATATTTGTTCCTTGTGATGTTTCATGTACTTTTTTCCATCCTTAAGTCAGTGTTTGAGATTGTTCAGGGATTTCAAGAATCCCCCAAGCAATTTGTTGTGGGATTGAAATGGTCTAATGAATAGGCCCTGAGTCAATTAGACAGAAGCTGTTTTTCTTTGTTTTGCTTATTGGCCTTGGCACTTTGAATGTATATCTTGTCATCCGATATTATTAAGCAAAAACAACTAGGGACAAATAAAGCATAAACAAGCATGGGAGAAATCACTGACACCACACTCTATTATTGTGTCTCCTCAGCAGGGCTATCATTTCCTCCTGCTTAGTTGTAATTAATGGAAATCTAGTCGCTGCTAGATACAATGCTCTGCTTCTTGATGTGGAGATCAACTGTTAGATCAACAGTTTTCAGAGTATTCTGTTTGTTAATCAAAAATTCTAACTAGTTAAATTACGAGCTCTTAAGGGAAACAAATGGTCAACTAAACTGTTGATTAACTCAATCAATATATAACAAGCAGGCATAATAAATTCTGAATGTGAAGAAAGAATGTGAAATCATTAAAACTGTATGTACAATGCAACAAATATACAACCCAAACCTAAACTAAACATAAAACCTAACCCAAAATTAAACCTGAGCCTAACCATGATTGTAATAGGGAAAGAATATTTAGGCTACAATAACATTAATATTTGTTATTGCATTGACAATTAATACTTTTACAGCATTTATTTATCTAGGTTAATGTTAATTTCTACATATACAAATTGCTACATTTCAAAGTTTTTTTTTTACAATTACCATTAGTTAATGTAATAAGAAGAGATATGAAATAACAAAGAACAATAGAATATATATATATATAACCGTTAACCTAGATTAATAATACTGCACAAATATTCATCTTCTATCATACCTAATGTATTACCTAATGTTAATTAACTGAACCTTATTGTTAAGTGTTATAGCTGATAAATAGGCTAGCACAGTATGAAAGTTGCAACCTAAACTGCATGAGAATGCCTTTTTTTTTCTCTTTCATATAATTTCCAGCACAGGTCATTGGTACTTTAGGGCCTGCTCAGTAAAAAAAAAACAAAAAAAAAAAGATTTTCTTCAGCAAGAACAAAAATTCACGAAACCTTGCCTGCCTGCCATGAACAAACTCCCCCATTAGCTCTCAAGGCCATGGGGAATAATCTACTTGAATAACAAGTTACAGAAAAAAAAAACTGTCCAGATGGGACTTCTGTGGTAATTGCACTTGAGATATCTCCAGCGAAATCGTGATTCAGGCAGTAATGAATTTGCTTTGATAACTTCAAAAAAGGATTTGACGACTTCATTTCGCCTCATTCGTTCACAAATTTAATTGCATACGATGGATAATTTCTGAACGATAAAATATATAAGCAGTAAAAGTAAATATTAAATAGAATATTGTACAATTTAAAATTGAAGTTTCTAAATTGGACTGATATTTTTGTGCTTTACGGCCAGTTTCATCAGATTTTCTTTGCATACTCCCTACATTACCCTAACCAGAGACATGCAAGAACCTTACGCGAGTTCACAGCTTTCAAAGCACTTGACATTGCAGACCTTATGTTTTTCATATTTCTCAGCAGATGAATTAATGATGTTTCTGCACTGTTGATTTCACTTCTCTTCTAAAGCAGCAGAGTTGAGGAAATATGACAGTATGGTATACGTGCTATGCTTTCATGAGGCTGTGAACTCAAAGGAACACGTGATGATTGGATATGTAAATTTCCTGCTGGTTTCTGTATTTCAAAGAGGTCAAACATGAGAAGCCACCCATGTACATTCACCACAAAATGTGCACTGTAATTTTTTTAACACTGAATGGATGATCCACTCAAAAAATGAAAATTAGTCAGTTACTCACCATCATGTCATTCCAAACTTACTGTACCTATATGACTTGACCTCTATGAAAAAAAAATACTGTGGCATTTTGCAAAAGAAAGAAAGAAATTAGGCTACATTTGGTATAGTTTTGGTTAGCTTCTGTAATGGCTTTGATCATTACAGTTTTGTTTTTATTCTATGGAGACATTTCTATGCTGTAAATCATGATTGTAAAATGGTAAAAAAGAAAAAGCCAAATGCAGTAAAATGAAGTAATGAAAAACCTGTTACTTGGCTAAAAGTATGTTCCCTTTACTATATATGGTGAAAACCTGTAACAGATCTAATGGACATTTAATGTCATTTTACAGTAAAATATTGTTGAATGTATAGGTATTGGAAGTAAAATAAGTCAAAAAGAACAAGAAAATTACCTTTCAATTTACAATGAAAAAAACTGACAAACTGATTTTCCCAGAATTCCCTGTGTGACACTTCACATTTGATTTTTTACATTGAAATAAATGTTGTTGTTTTTTTCTTCTAAGTTATGTAGGCTACATTAGGGTTTTATGTTGTTATATCTCATGCTGTTAAATCAATGTTTATTACATTATTTGAATGTCACATGTGTTATCATAATTGTATTTTGCATACAGGTATGTGTATATGACACATTCTATATTTTATTTTCCTGAGTTTGTTTCCTGAGAGCTACTTGCTTTTTCTTGTGGCTTTTTCTTTATCACTTATATACCAAAGGATACAGTGGGGGGGGGATTATTTGATCCCCTGCTGATTTGTACGTTTGCCCACTGACAAAGAAATGATCAGTCTATAATTTTAATGGTAGGTTTATTTGAACAGTGAGAGACAGAATAACAATTTTTTTTTTTTTTTTTGCAAAGATTTTTTTTTTTTTCATCCCCGGTGGGAATAAAAACATCCCGCGATCTCGCTCTGAAGTCCCGATTTAAAATCAAATAATTCGCGATACGCGATCCGATTGGAGCGCTTCGAAACAGTGAATCATTTTGCGACTCGATAGTTTAACTGATTCGGAGTTTCAAAAAGCTCCATTGATAGTGTGTTCTTTGCTCGCTTTCTCTATATGATTTATTTTTTGCTTGAATAACTGTGGAAATGAAATCATTACAATTCATAGGCCTAACTTACAATGTTTTTAATAGACTGTGTTTCCGTCGTATTAAAAACATTTCATGACATAACACCCATATACTTGCCTAAAAAGACAGGTTTATGATGTGCGTTATTAACAGATTACACTAACATTAGGTTACTTAGGCTATTACCTTACGCTCCCCCCCCCCGATTAATTTTAAGATTATTTTGTTTACATAATATATGTATGTGTGCTGTGTATACTTATGTACAAATACACACACATGCATGTATAGGTTATGTTTATATATTAAATATATTTATTTATAATGTAAATTATATAAATATAAATAGACATGTAAATACATCTAAATATTTTCAAAATATATACTGTATGTGTGTGTATTTATGTATACATAATAAATATACACAGAAAACATATTATGCAAACAAAAACTTTTATTTTGTATGCAATTAATCACGATTAATTATTTTACAGCACTAATATTAATATATATATATATATATATATATATATATATATATATATATATATATATAATTGATTGTAATGTTTTCCACAGATGAAAGGCTGATGCATCTGTACATTAGGGTGTTTCCTGATCTGTGGGTAAAAGAGCAGACAGATGAAGCTCTACAAGAGCAGTGTCACTGATGCTAATCACCAGTCATTTAAATACACCTTCTGATGTGAGAATATCGCCTTCACCCAAGTGCTGAGCTAATTAGAGGTTATAGGACAGATTCCTGCTGCTTCCAATCATACAAAATGGCATTACTGCAAAGAAACCGCATGCCTCTGAAAGGCCCAGGAAGTCTGGAAACAAGTTACGGCTGAGGTTTATTGAAGGCAATAAAAAGATGAGTGACAAGTGCCTGTATCGCAGGAATATTTCTTCCGTCACCGGAATAGATCTACAATTCAATAAGGCACTGCCGTTTGGTGCAAACTAATGAATGATACTCACAATGAGCGACAATAACCCACTTGGAAATTGGTCTGGAAAACAATGAGCCAAAATGAGGGAATAATACAGGGATGAAAAATAAACAAATAATACTGGTGGCTGCCGTATTGGTGGGGGATATTGGAAATGTCAATGTGGGTGTGGAAGAGAGAAAAAGATTTCTCTGTTTCCCTCTGGGGACTTTCCAGATTCTCTGTGTGTGAGAGAGAGAGAGAGAAGTGAACGGCTGATGATTACCATCAGGTACTAGGTCTGCGACTCTGACTGATACCACCACCAGCAAGGAAAATATTGCCCTAGTTCCTCACTCAAAGATAAGCCTACATATTTGGAAGATTTGCAACCCATTTTCTTTACATTATTGAGTTTGACAAACTTCGCCAGAGAGGAGTTATATATAAATATATGAGTTTCTTTAGGTAAATCTAAGTCCAGCCATCAGTGTTTGTTGACTCCAGATTGCTACATGGTCCTTCAATAACAGGTCTTTCATTTACAATGGACAGAGTGGTGAATGGTTGATGGGAAGACAAAATACAACATACACATATTTACTTTTTAACAAAACATGATCTTATATGTTCATGATAATGCATTCTATTTTTTGGATGCGACTCCTGTGACTATATGTACTGTAAGTACAATTAATTGCACAATAGATTAACTCCCTAGTGAAATATAAATATACTAAAATGTATTTGAAACATTTATTTTTTGCTAAGTATACTACAAATAAATTTACATATTTATGTACTAAAAAATACTCTGAAATTGTACTTTGGTATACTAAACTCCTTAAAGTCTGCTAAATTGGAACAACTAATTTCATAACTAATGCACTTTACTTGTGCAGAAGTAGTGCTGAAGTCCAACTAAAGATATACTGAAGTACAGGTGCATCTCAATAAATTAGAATGTCATGGAAAAGCTCATTTATTTCAGAAATTTAACTCAAATTGTGAAACTCGTGTATTAAATAAATTCAATGCACACAGACTGAAGTAGTTTAAGTCTTTGGTTCTTTTAATTGTGATGATTTTGGCTCACATTTGGCTCTCAATAAATTAGAATACTCCATAAGACCAATAAAAAAAAAATTAAAAAAAACATTTTTAGTGAATTGTTGGCCTTCTGGAAAGTATGTTCATTTACTGTATATGTACTCAATACTTGGTAGGGGCTCCTTTTGCTTTAATTACTGCCTCAATTCGGCGTGGCATGGAGGTGATCAGTTTGTGGCACTGCTGAGGTGGTATGGAAGCCCAGGTTTCTTTGACAGTGGCCTTCAGCTCATCTGCATTTTTTGGTCTCTTGTTTCTCATTTTCCTCTTGACAATACCCCATAGATTCTCTATGGGGTTCAGGTCTGGTGAGTTTGCTGGCCAATAAAGCACACCAACACCATGGTCATTTAACCAACTTTTGGTGCTTTTGGCAGTGTGGGCAGGTGCCAAATCCTGCTGGAAAATGAAATCAGCATCTTTAAAAAGCTGGTCAGCAGAAGGAAGCATGAAGTGCTCCAAAATTTCTTGGTAAACGGGTGCAGTGACTTTGGTTTTCAAAAAACACAATGGACCAACACCAGCAGATGACATTGCACCCCAAATCATCACAGACTGTGGAAACTCAACACTGGACTTCAAGCAACTTGGGCTATGAGCTTCTCCACCCTTCCTCCAGACTCTAGGACCTTGGTTTCCAAATGAAAAAACTTGCTCTCATCTGAAAAGAGAACTTTGGACCACTGGGCAACAGTCCAGTTCTTCTTCTCCTTAGCCCAGGTAAGACACCTCTGACGTTGTCTGTGTTTCAGGAGTGGCTTAACAAGAGGAATACGACAACTGTAGCCAAATTCCTTGACACGTCTGTGTGTGGTGGCTCTTGATGCTTTGACCCCAGCCTCAGTCCATTCCTTGTGAAGTTCACCCAAATTCTTGAATCAATTTTGCTTGACAATCCTCATAAGGCTGCAGTTCTCTCGGTTGGTTGTGCATCTTTTTCTTCCACACTTTTTCCTTCCACTCAACTTTCTGTTAACATGCTTGCATACAGCACTCTGTGAACAGCCAGCTTCTTTGGCAATGAATGTTTGTGGCTTACCCTCCTTGTGAAGGGTGTCAATGATTGTCTTCTGGACAACTGTCAGATCAGCAGTCTTCCCCATGATTGTGTAGCCTAGTGAACCAAACTGAGAGACCATTTTGAAGGCTCAGGAAACCTTTGCAGGTGTTTTGAGTTGATTAGCTGATTGGCATGTCACCATATTCTAATTTGTTGAGATAGTGAATCGGTGGGTTTTTGTTAAATGTGAGCCAAAATCATCACAATTAAAAGAACCAAAGACTTAAACTTCTTCAATCTGTGTGCATTGAATTTATTTAATACACAAGTTTCACAATTTGAGTTGAATTACTGAAATAAATGAACTTTTCCACGACATTCTAATTTATTGAGATGCACCTGTGTATTTGACTGTGCTAAAGTGGAACTATTGCAAGTATACTGTAGGTACACTTTAAATACCTTTCATTTAAAGACTGATATTATTCAAAGATCATACAATCATCATCAATAGTGACATTAAAACACATTTTAGGCTTAATATGAAGAAATGATTATTGTGTACAAGGAGTACTCCAAATAAAGTTTAATTAGTCTCGAACAATGTCAGTAAATATTTTAATAGATTTGAACTATACTTAGTATGAAATAAATGTATTTTAAATATAGGCCTATTGTTTTTTATTTTACTAACATTCAGACTGTTCAGCACGTCCACGCTACGATTTTTTTTTAAAGCAACTTTAAAGAAATAATTTTTGCATCTGAAAATGAATAACATTAAGTAATAATAAGAAAAATTAAATGAATTAAAATTAAGCATGACGATTAGGTAACACACAACTAATTCAACTATGTATTTTATTGTTTTGTTTGTTACTATTCTGGCAATGTATAATTATTCCAGTAGTAATTATTCAGTGTCCATAGCCTTGTGGGCAGCATGCCGACATCCATCCATCCCATCCATCCCATCCATCTATCCACGCATCTATCTATCTATCCATCCATCCATCCATCCATCTATCCATCCATCCATCCTCTTGATTCAATTTAGTTTCATCAGGCAATTGCAAGCTCCAACTCATAAAATGGTCTCAGTTAAATGTTGCAGTTTCACTATATCCAAAAATGTATAAAAAGAAAATTCTGCAATTGCACTACCTGTAATCCATATTCATCATACCTTTGCTGGATTTTGAATAATGCATGTTGACATTTATTGGCCTTCATTTAGAGAGCAGAATATTTAATGCAACAGTAAATTTTACTTTGCTCAAAGCCAGTTCATTCTGAAAATGAGGGTCACAGTTTTACAGGCAAAAGACATTGCAGACCATTTGCAGTTGATGCTCATTGCTAATACAGCATCACGACGGTGCTGAAAATGGATCCAAATCCCCTGATAATGTTACACAGAGCTATGAATGCACATGAATATGCTATGAATGAATTTAAATCTCCTCACAACTCCTAAACCATGACTGCGTCTTGTTATCATGCACTGCAAGAACAAAGCATGGTGGGAGAAGGTGATTACAAGAACAAAGCATGCTGGGAGACGTCATAGTGACATCTGAGAGAATGCTCTCAACCCCATGAGGTGCAAAATGGGCAATATCTTCAAATCGACAGATGCAAAACTCAGTGCCGTGTGAGAGATTGATCATCAATGGGAGAAAAAGTACTTATCATAAATGTGTGGATTTCTTTCCACTTACTTCAACGAAATGAATTAGCTATAGGGAAACCTAAGCACAAGTAGAGTATAGTAAATAGGGTTGGGTATCAAGAACCAGGTCCAAATTTCCAAGAACCATGGATTCGATATGACAAACATTTCAGTTCCGCTTATCAATTCATGTGTGTGCATTTTAATGTGATTTTAAACCAGTCAAGAGCAAGACGCAAAAATGAATTCAGCACTCGTACCAAAGTGCACACACAAAAAGCTGCCTCTCATATATTGTGCAAATACTAAACTGATGGACAAAATTCTGCCAAAACATAAACAGCTGAGAAAGAAAATGCATGTATAGCATAACGGTACATTGGATCCATGCATCAGGTCTTAAAGTGACAGCAGCCTAATATTTCTGCTGCCGTCTGTCATTAATGCGAAATTTTTATGCAGTTGTGTAGTGTACGGCGTATATACACAGTGGAAGACCGCCTTCATTACCCCTACTGGCCACTATGAGTACCTCGTTATGCCGTATGGATTGGTAACGCCCCCTCCATATTCCAGGATTTCATGTATGACGTTCTCCGGGAGTATCTTCATCGGTTCGTCCTCGTCTACATTGATGATATCCTCATCTACTCCCGGAGCATGGCTGAACATCGCTGCCACGTTGCGGAGGTCCTGCAACACCTGAGAGAATTCCACCTCTTCCTCAAGGCCGAAAAATGCTCCTTCCACCAGTCCTCAGTGCAGTTCCTTGGCTACATCATAGACCACAGTGGCATCCAGATGGACGAGGGGAAGGTAGAGGCCATCAGGAATTGGCCTGTTCCAGCTACCATCAAGGAACTTCAGCGATTCCTGGGATTCTTGAACTTTTATAGAAGATTCATCCACGGCTAAAGCTCCATAACCAGTCCACTTACCAGTCTGTTAAAAGATAAGCCCAAATCTCTGTCCTGGCCACCAACAGCCACAGAAGCCTTTGAAAACCTCAAGAAAGCCTTCACCCGTGCACCGCTCCTCATCTATCCAGATCCCAACAGGTCCTTCATTGTGGAGGTGGATGCCTCCACCACTGGGGTAGGAGTGGTGCTTTCTCAGCAGCAGTGGACTCCAGCCAAACTCCATCCATGTGCCTTCTTCTCCTGCAAGCTCAGCCGGCGGAAAGAAATTATGACATCGGCAACAGAGAACTCCTGGCTATTAAATTAGCCCTAGAGGAGTGGAGGCATTGGCTGGAGGGTGCACAACACCCATTCATTGTTCTCACTGACCACAAAAATTTACAATACCTGCGAGATGCCAAGAGACTTAACCCGCGTCAGGCTCGATGGGCACTCTTCTTCACCAGATTCAACTTTACCATCTCCTATCGTCCAGGTCCCAAAAATGTTAAAGCTCTCTCGCCTGCATGCTCCTGAAGAGGTCAGTGAGGGACCGGAAACCATCATCCCCAAGAAAGTCTTCGTAAGCCCCATCCAATGGACCTCCAATCCAGCTACCTCCTCCAATGCTTCCACGGCCACTCCGCCAGGCTGTCCACAGGGGTTGCAGTATGTCACCAGAGCACAACGCACTCCCCTGATTCACTCCACTCACACTTCTCTGGGCACTGGCCACCCAGGGGCCAACAGCACCCTCTCGCTGCTGAAGGATCGCTTGTGGTGGCCTAATATGGCTAGGGATGTGAGAAGGTTCGTCCAAGGCTGTTCCGACTGTGCCATCTCCAAGAGTCTGCGCCACCTTCCATCTGGCAAACTTCTTCCACTGCCCGTCCCCCATCGTCCCTGGTCACACCTAGGAGTTGACTTCATCACGGATCTGCCTGTCTCGGGAGGTAACACATGTGTTCTAGTAGTCATTGATCGATTCTCAAAGTCCTGCCGACTTCTCCCACTCAAGGGCCTGCCCACAGCCATGGAAACCGCTGAGATCATGTTTAACAACATCTTCAGATATTACGGAATTCCAGAAGACATTGTTTCAGACCGCAGCCCACAGTTTATCTCTAGAGTCTGGAGGGCCTTTTTCTCACTCCTAGGTGTGACCATAAGTCTCTCGTTGGGATATCATCCTCGGTCCAACGGGCAGACGGAGAGGAAGATTCAGGAAGTCGGACGTTTCCTGCGAACCTTCTGCCATGGCCACCAGAACTCTTGGAACCAGTTCCTAGGCTGGGCCGAGTACGCACAGAACTCGCTTCGTCAGCCATCCACTGGACTCACTCCCTTCCAGTGCATCCTCGGTTACCAGCCTCCCCTATTTCACTGGTCGGGGGAACCGTCTGATATCCCATCTGTCAATTACTGGTTCCGAGAGAGCGAGAGGGTCTGGGACGCAGCTCACCATCAGCTGTAGCGGGCAGTGCGCAGAACCAAGGCGACAGCAGACCTTCGTAGGACTGAAACTCCAGCTTACCAACCTGGTCAGAAGGTCTGGCTGTCCACTCGGGACATCAGGATGCGCCTGCCCTGCAAGAAGCTCAGTCCCAGATACGTTGGCCCCTTCACCATAATCAAGCAGATCAATCCAGTCACCTATCAACTCCAGCTTCCCTCACAGTACAAGATTCACTCTTCCTTCCATGTCTCACTACTCAAACCATATCACCCTCCTGTTTCTGTTTCCACAGACCCTGGCCCGATAGAGGAACCCCCTCTCCCACTAATCCAGGAGGAAGACGCCATCTACACGGTCCATGAGATTCTGGACTCGCGGCGCCGTGGTGGTCTCCTGGAGTATCTTGTGGACTGGGAAGGCTATGGGCCAGAGGAACGGTCATGGGTCCCCAGAGATGACATCCTCGATCCCACGTTAATGGAAGCCTTTCACTCCACTCATCCAGATCGTCCTGGACCCCGAGGGAGAGGTAGACCACCACGACGTCGGGGTCCTCGGCCCTCAGGAGCGGGTCGTGGAGGAGGGGGTACTGTCACAGTTCATCCAGGCTCATTCACCACCCAATCACAGCGCACTCCGTCACCAGAGTATTAACTACACACACCTGATTGAAATCATCACCCTCATCAAGGACTGGTTCATAAGCACACAACTCACTTCACTCTGCATCCGATCTCATTCATTCAAAGTGGACTCTCTCCATACTATCCAAACGATACATTGAGAAACCTACCTTGTGTACTTACCTTTTGTGTCTCCTCCAGAGTTACCTTCTGCTCCTCGCTCCAACGTCTCTTCCAGTCATCATCTCCTTGTGGACCGTCTCAATACTCATCATCAGAGGTGTGTGCTCTCTCCCGTCTCTGTCCCACGATCTCCTGTGAAACAAGAAACAAGGTTATATACTCCATCAACCTAAGAACAGTTCTATCACCCAAGATACTCACCTGCCATTTCTATCTGCACCCGTTGCTGTCTGAGTCTCCTTCCATAACAGTTGCATGGAACTGAATAAAAATAATTATATATATATATATATATATATATATATATATATATATATATATTTAATATTAAGGTAACACTTTACAATAAGGTTCCATTAGTTAATGTTAGTTATTGTATACTAACATGAACAAACAATGAACAATACATTTATTACAATATTTACTCATCTTTCTTAAAGGGATACTCCACCCCAAAATGAAAAGTTTGTCATTAATCACTTACACCCATGTCGTTCCAAACCCGTAAAAGCTTCATTCGTCCTCGGAACACAATTTAAGATATTTTGGATGAAAACCGGGAGGCTTGTGACTGTCCCATTGACTGCCAAGTAAATTACACTGGCACAGAAAAGTATGAAAAGCTAATTCATAATAGTCCATCTGCCATCAGTGGTTCAATCTGAATTTTATGAAGCGACAAGAATACTTTTTGTACGCAAAGAAAATAAAAATAACTACATTTATTCAACAATTCGTCTCCTCTCTGTCTCTCTGTGTCAGCGTAGCGCCATTTTGGAGAGCATCCGATGGACGCAAAGTGCGTACGCTATTCTCTGTCATCAGTAATACATGGATATGTATTGTACATTTACATGTACAAAAAGTATTCTCGTCGCTTCATAAAATTCAGATTGAACCACTGATGGCAGATGGACTATTTTGACGATGTTTTTTATACTTTTCTGTGCCTTGACAGTGTAATTTACTTGGCAGTCAATGGAACAGTCACAAGCCTCCCAGTTTTCATACAAAATATCTTAAATTGTGTTCTGAAGACGAACGAAGCTTTTACGGGTTTGGAACGACATGGGGGTAAGTGATTAATGACAAAATTTTCATTTTGGGGTGGAGTATCCCTTTAATGTTAGATAATGAGAATACTTCACTATTAGTTCATGTTAATTCAGCATGCATTAACTGTTAACAAGCACTGTTGATTTTAATAATGCATTAGTAAATGTTGAAATTAATATTAACTAAGAATAATAAATGCTGAAGAAGTATTGTTCATTCTTAGTTCATGTTAACTAAAGTAGTTAACTAATGTTACCATATTGTAAAGTGTTACCAATATTACCATAAATTCTGTCCAATTTTATTGCTACTTTCAGTAAAAGTGTGGTTATTGGCTTGTGTTTTTTAAATTTAGTATCATTAAAATTATTGTGTTAAATTAAAAAGTCTTACAAAATTACTTTATATTATTTAATAAAATAATAAATAATCATTATGAAGCATTTTCGGTTTCGGTTTTCAGCCAAGTGCATCCAGAATTTTCGGTTTCGGCCCAGAATTTTCATTTCAGTGCATCCCTAGTGTCTTGCATTAGTCAAAATCACGACAGTCCATCACATGAGTAGCTAGCTAGCTAATCAAATCACATGTGAATAATTGCAAATATTCCCTACACACACCCAGTAAAGTCAGTGATGTGGTCAGGACACGCCGGCTTCCCTTTAAATATGATTGATGATTGCGCCTGTGTCCGCTTCGTCCCCCACCCCAGTCAGAGATGATGCCGACTGTGATGCTGCCTCTTCAACTACAATTTCAAATGAGGACATCAGCCAAAGTGAGCACTCTTTAATAACAGGACCACTTCTCACATGTTACCAAACTCAGAGTCAAAGCGTCAGTATCTGGGTAATTAGAAATGACACTATAAAAATCACACACTACCCAGAAGGGGCACCGTGAATTACCGCTCACCTCGACAAATCACATGATTGCAAGCGGAGTCGGTCTGGGGCATGAGACAATGTCAGGGGAGGTGCACAGAGCTGTAAAATAATAATGAATTATTGAATTTTAATCAATACATTATAACGAAAACAATACCTTGCAAAAAATGAAAAGAAGCAGGTTTTTGCGATCAGATATTTTTTAAACCAGTAGACGCCTGTAAATTTTTAATTCCAAGGATCCAGTAAACAAATGCGTTCAAACAATAAGTTCAAAACAGCTCTAATACAGAGAAAACCTGAATGATTTCATCAGAGATTGAGGAGAGTCACATCCAGAATTATTGCCAGGCCTGAAGGTGTTTTAGATTATGTGGTGGTCGGTGTAGAGATTCTGAATTGATCTGTGTAGTGGCCTGTACAGTCAGGTCAAGGCAGTAGGTTTAGTGATCTTTTGGCATCTCCCTGTGGTCCTGTTTGATATCGCAGCTTGACTGGTGCTTTATTGTATTAAAAATGCTCAAAACTTTTTTTTTTTTCCTTTTTTTTTTTTTTTTTGCACTATACATAAATTGTAACTCAATTTATACATAAATTGTATCTCTCGTCACTGTATGACAAGGGAGAAACAGTCAGTCAAACATAGGAGTAGAGCTGCACAATTCTGGATAAACTGATCACAATTTTTTTTTTTTTTTTTTGGTTTCAAATAAAGATCATATGGAAGCCTTTTTTCTCGCAATTGCGAGTTTACATCTCAGAATTGCGTCATATAAACTTGCAATTCTGCCTTTTTTCTAAGAATTGTGAGATATAAACTCACAATTGCGAGTTATAAAGTCAGAAATGTGAGTTATAAAGACAGAATTGCGAGTTATAAAGTCAGTATTGCGAGATATAAAGTCAGAATTGCGGGATATAACTTTTTTTTTTATAAAGACTTTTCTCGCAATTGCGAGTTTGTATCTTATAAAGTTATAAATAACAGTTCTAAGGAGAAAAAAAAGACCGATATGTTCTCAGAATTGGGAGTTTATATCTCACAATTCTGGCTTAATAACTTGCAATTGCAAATTTATATCATTCAATTCTGAGAAAAAAAGTCAGAATTGGGAGTTTGTATCAGGCAATTGTGAGATGTAAACTCACAATTGTGAGAAAAAAGTCAGAATTGCAAGATGTAGCCTGAACTCACAATTGTGAAAAAAAAAAAAAAGTCAGAATTGTAAGATAAAAAGTCGCAATTACCTTTTTTATTTTTTTATTCAGTGGTGGAAACGGGCTTCCATAAGATCATGATCTTACGATTCTGAACAGATAACTAAACAAAATAGCTTGTAATTCACTAGAGGTTCTGACAAAATGTCAATTGCTGCAGTCTATTTAATTTTTTACATTTGAATTAAACATTGCGAAATCTGCACCTCTTCTGTGGCTAATATTAATTTCATAATGATCCTTACTCCATGAAGTCAAGTAGCAGAAGTTAAGTGACAATGTGCAAATACTACTGGAGCATTTTGGGGTGAACTAAATATGCAAGACTAGTCTTACATGTCACTGTTTATAAGATAAGATGTTCATCCTTAGCTGGGTCGCTTTAAAAAATGGGGGCATAAATTAAGAATATACCCACTTCTACAGGCACCACTACACCACTGGGTATATGCAAAGCCGCCTGATAAAGAAGTGGGTATATGCCATATACCTGCGTATACCCTGCACTACACCACTGATGCTAATCAAAAAAACAAAAGAATGTCACTTACTGATATTGACTAAAAGACTTTTTGTAACTTTAATAAGGATTAATATATTTTTTATTTTTAAAAGGAAAACTATGTAGTGTTATTTTACATTTGATTAGATTTGATTTCACTTTCTGTACCTAAACTTTGTTTAGTTGTATTTATTTGAGCTATTGCTAATTTTTTTATTTGTTCTTATTTTATTGCTGGCTGTTTACTTGTTTTTAATAATTTTTGAAATCTATAATAATTAGTCGTCTTCTTTTTGCTGTAGCATTTTTGTGATATTTTTGTAAGTGTTCTTTAGGCTGCTGATTTTTGTTAATGGTAGTCAGCTGCAACAGAATTGCAAAAAGACAGAATAAATGTGTTTGATTTCCAAATATTCAACATAATTTTTTAAACCTTTTTGGAATCATAACTTGGAATCGTTAAGATTCAGAATTGATAAGCTGAATCTGAATCATAAAATTCAAACGATACTCAACCTTCAATAGTAAAACGAGAAAATATAGTTTGGAAACAGAACAAGCCACAGAGTTTACAGTAGCATTGTTAAAAGTGGTTTATTGGGACACTTAAACCCAAATAAAAGAGCACTGACTGGTGCTGTCACGAATCCGGTCTATGAACTTCCGTTCACTCACCACCAGAGGTCACTCCCTCACCACATTGACTCTTGCACTACACTAACTGTTGCACGTCACCCCGGACTACTATTCCCATCATCCATTGCACTGATGACACACACAGCTGATTGCACTGATCACACAGCTGATTCCCATCACAAGCCTTACTTAAGCCATGGACTCCCTCAGTCAGATCGCAGAGTATTGTTCAGCACTTATCGCTCACCGTGTGATAACTGCATTACGGAGCCAGTTTATTCTGAGTGTCTAGTCTAGTCTAGTCTAGTCTAGTCTAGTCTAGTCTAGTCTAGTCTAGTCTAGTCTTGCCTTGCCTTGCCTGTTTTCCCATGTCTAGCTCTTTGCCCGTGTATCTTGGATTATCCCTTTCCCTGCTGTTTCGGACTCTGTTTGTATCTCGCTTGGATTATTGCTGTTTACCTGGATTATCTCTCTGCCTTGCCCTGTTGGATATTGTTCGCCGATCGAAGACCCACGCTTGCCCTAGGATTACTCTTGTCTTGCCTGTGTTATACGTGTTTGCCATTGTTTGATTCTTGCCTTTTGTGACCACGTCTTTGAATAAAGCCTGCAAATGGATCCGCACGTCTCACGTCTCATCGGTCCCGTAACAGGTGCGCTGCACACATGCCTGATTCAGTTGTTTAATGTGGCTACAGCAGTGTTTTTGCACCATAAACTAGTAATGATTCAGTGGCAGATTAACACCCCCACCTCTCTACTTCTTAATTAGCTCACTAAACGATTTCAAGCTTAATTGAATGTCAGATTATTATTGCAAGACAGCAGCTGTTTGAGGACAAGACGACGAACAACCGATGTGATTTGGAGTGATGGTCCTATCTCGGCCCTCTAGGATTAGCCAGGCATGTGTGGATAGAAGCGTTTTCACTGTTGTTTGCTAATGAATAGCTATGAATGCATGGTCATACTGTGAATCTACGCCGGCAGCTAATTTAAAAGTAATCTCTGTTCTTTATCTTTATACAGCCAGTCATCCAAAAGACGGTGATATTTTTAATATTCACAGCTTGGCTGCAGCCAAAGGCACACTTTAGTCTGAGAAATAGAGCTACTGAGATTCAGGCCAACATCCATGACTTTTTGGATATAAAATTATATGAATGCTGTCAATTCCAAACGTCTCATCTCAGCAGGTGCTGGCTAATAGATGACTGCTTTCCAAGGGTGGGTGGCATGGCAAAATCTTTTATTATGGTTTGAAGAATTTTTTTTTAATTTTTTTTTTTAATCATACAATCTCAGAATTTTGTTTTACAAAAGCTGTAACCTTTGTTAACTTATTTGCCTCTAAATGGTACATATTAGTACCTTTTGAAAGGTGACAGGTATCACACAATTTTTGTCTGAAAGTGTACAGCCATTTACAGCTATATATCTTTTTTCTACTTACAGTAATAGGAATGCAAAATATATCTGTTATCTACTGATATTAGAGTTTTTGATATTGGACATATAGTCATGCATGCTCACTTAACATATTTTACATTTAGATTACCATTACTGTTATCTAATACTTAAGTTAATCTTTAAAAACATTTTTCATACTTTCATACATTATAATGTTGTGATGCCTAAATTTGCTTATAAAATTTAGAACCACTGATTTTACTTTTTAGAGTTTTATTTTTTATTATTTGAAAAATAATGTAAAATAAAATGTAAAACCTGCCATTTATGGGTAATTGGAAATAATAAAAACATAAAAATAATTACCAGCTTATCAGTATTGGCCAGAATTTTTATATCAGTACTGCTCTAAAAGATATTCAAAGAATATATTATAGAATACAGTTTAGTTTATATATTAAACAGCCAATAAGTAATTTGTTTTTGGACATTCCATTGAATTAAAATACAAATTAAATGTTCCATTTTGTTTGCTTTATTGGAACTGGATAGACACAAAACAAACTATTTTTATTATGATTAATATTATTATTGATAACAAAATTAATGATAGGTATATCAGTGTAAAAATGGCTTCATAATATGTAGCATATGTAGCACTGGGATTAAAACAAAATAACAGTACAATAGGGATTATTATAAAATAACAGTACAATAGATATAGGCACTAGAGCCCTGCGCAGGACTGTTTTCTTAAACCCGCTCCCGCAACCTGCGTATTCCACTCTTCCAAACCCGCACCCGCAATGTTTGTGTCCACTCCCGCCCGCTCCCGCGGACTTTCTCTCAGAGCTTGTGAAAAATGTACACAAATACTCAGACTAAATATTTGTTCAAGTTAACATCCAGAATAACAGGCTTTAAACATGATTGCATTTAAATAAGATGAAGTAATGCTAAAACAAAGTACCACACGTGACAAAAACATTGGGCTTTTTAAAATTATTATTAGCATTAAAATAACCGTTAAAACAAAGCCACAACTAGCGCCACCTCAGTTTTTAAATGTACTGCATGATACACACGCACCAAACGATTAACTAAAACAGTTTAACTGTTAACAAACAGTTTAAGTAAATAAGCCAAAGCACAATATGAAATAAATTTAACTTATTAAAAAAAAGAAAATGGGTATGTTGCCTCAGGGTAGAGGTGCCAGATTTATGTCTGTTGTTAACTAACACTTTTGCACATTAACTTACTAAGTTTAACTCTTTCCCATTTTTTTCAGTGACAGTTGATGTCTGACTTGCCTTGCTTTGCTTTTGTCAAGTAAACAGACGCTTTAATTTTCTTCTGAACTTTGTGTGTTTCTATTACACCGTGTCTACGCGAGCGGTGCGGCGCAACAAAAATACTATAGAACTCATTATAATTAGTCATGCTGTCACTGATGCGGAGCGACAGGACAAATCCCCGACAGTAAACTGCTGCCGCGTTCTATTCATGACATATTGACACAAATTTCAAATGATTTTTAGCGGTCTCTTTATCGCATCCAGTCAAAGTCTCTTTAAGACAAGTCATGTCACTCGGCGGCCATCTTTGAAACGCCTCTCGGGCATCCAAGTGCAGCTCCTATCTCTTTGAATGGGGAAACATGAAATTCTCCAAAACTGTTCGCCAAGCTTAAGATTAAATTTCATATTTGAAATCACCAATGAAATCTGACAACAGCTGTCTCATAAATGTTTATTTTTCTTAAAAAAGCTTATTCTTCAGGCTAAGATCAGCCAGTGCGCATGCGCAGTCCTAGGCGCACGTCTCAGAAGGCTGACTGTTTCTATAGCAACAGGGACTTCTAACGGCAGCTGCAGTGAAGCGCTGACTTTACCAATTAGCGATTGGTTCTTTTGCTCAGAAGGCGGGGCTTCGTTTGATAGAGCGACCATATTGAGCGTTGCATTTTTCCCCATTCAAAACTATACGAGTGACACGTCTTGGGTATTTTATAGTCTTTGGTCCAGTAGATAGACTTTAGCTGTTGCGGCGCTGCACGTCCTACATGCCAAATCCCACCGTTCCCCGCGGGTCTCCAGCGAGATTTTCTGACCGCCCACTCCCACCCGCAGCAAAGGTAAAACCGCCCATTCCCACGAGATTTGCGGCGGGTCCCGCGGGAGCCCAAACCCAGTGCAGCCCTCTAATACGCACATCATTATTTGCATATATTTTTAACTGTACTCGTGCAGCAAGATTCAGTGTTGCCTGGTAAACATAAACAACTAAACTAAACAGTATAAACTCTACACCCGGGCTACTCAACAAGCGGCCCACGGGCCGCATCCGGCCCGTCTGCATTCATTTTGTGGCCCGCGTCATGCTGAAGATTAATGCATTTTTATTACAATTTGCGCTCAAAATATTAGGCAGTTTGATTTTTTTTTTTATTAAATATATATAGGCTAATCGCAGTAGTAAAAGCTGCTCGATCTCTGCAGGCGCTTTAACTAACATGTAATTAAAAAGCAACACGCGGCACACCCCAAACTACTTAAAAGAGAAGCGTTGTCCAACAAAAGAGGACATTTAATAAAATGATTTTACTCCACAACATCAGTCGAATGTTCAAAATAACTTCATTTTGTGAGCTGATGTATGGTTTTGTCACAGAACGAGACAGGTGGTGGTGGGGGGGGGGGGGGGGGGGTGGGGGGGGGTTATTTTGTTTTTCCCAAAATAACCACAAAATAAAGTCAAGATAAATTTTTATTGTAACTATAGACTGGGTTGACAAGAGTGATGTAGAAGTTTTCACTATGAAGCTTACACTGGTGATGTACCGGAGAGAAAACCGATTTCACAATAATGATCTAATTTTCAGCAGTAAGAAAAGAGTGTTTTAAAGCTTGTTGTTTTGCAGAACATCACAGTTAAGTATGATATGAGAACAGTAGGGCCTGTAGATAGAGAATATGTGTTATTTAATAAAAATATAATTTTAATTTCAGAATGACATCATTTTTTTTCTCAAACATAGTGTGTGGGGTAAAACGCCCCCAGGGGGCAATGGGCAATTACTGTAGTTATTCTGTTCTGAACACTGAATCCCTCGTTTTTCCATCAAATGAATTCTAACTAGTTGGTTGAATAAAAATATTTGGACTTTATATTTAAAAATTACCTCAAGTTAGCATCAGGTAGCTAGCTAGCTAGCCAGTTATCATCAGTAAATTTTTAAAGCAAATTGCTTTGTCAGACTGGGGGGCATTTTACCCCACCCATGGGGGCGTTTTGCCCCATAGGTGGGGTAAAATGCCCCCTTGGCATAAATTTAATTTTTGTTAAAAATCTAATAACATGAAACCTCTGAACATTTTTCATACTTGGTTTATAATTTATGTCATTGTCACTAAAACTATGATAACTTTTCTGAACACATTTAACTTTTGTTTCACTGAAAAAAAGACAATCCTTAAGAGGGCATTTTCCCCCACTCTACCCTAATATGTTCTATACGGTAATAAAGACTATGTCGATTAGCACTGGATTATAAATATACTTTATTATTATGAAAATACCAGAGATGGCTTGAAGAACACAGATAAACCATATATTGTCGTGTCGTACACTGTAACCGATTTTTGTAATTTGAACAGTATTTTACTGTAATATGTACAGTAAGATACTGCAAAATGTATATACAGTATTTTACTGTAAACTGCAAAGGATTATGGGGAAATATATAGTCACTACAGTAAACTACTGTAAATTTACAGTAGTGAACTTGCCCACGAAAAACTGACCAATGGCAAGGGAGATTTATTTTGTTTGCTGTTTGGTGGAAGCAGCGGTAAAAGGACAAAAGAGACAAGTTGCACTGTTAACTGGACAAAAAGGTTAGTATATTATTTCTGTTTCTGTTTTATGCAAAACTGAGATATTCTAAGATGTTTTAACTTGTTAAAAGCAAACTAACATTATTCATCGTGTTGTTTTTCATGTCGGGAGTTGGGGCCTTTTTTTCTGACTGACGTGAAAACATCGACTGGTGAGTAAATTAAGGTCACCTATATTAGTCAAAATAAACCTTAGTTATTAAACCAAGAAACACGTTTGTAGGCTCTGCTGCCCTTTAATGCAAGTTAGTTAATCTGGTGAGTCATTACTTAACCTTAACAACAAACTAACGTGAAATAACGTTACTGAGGTAAAGTGCCTAGGCAACACCACTGTTTCAGTGGAGATTTTAAACAGTATTTTCAAGTACTTCTTTTCTTTGTTCTTTTCAAGTTTCTAGTCTAGATGTCGTCTGCAACGTCGGAGGTGTATTTTGGAGCCTCTTCTTATGAATGCCATCGATGATAACATCAACTGGTAAGTTAATAATGTCAGTTAGCCGAAGTTAACGAACACAGAGAAGCATAATATCTTTTGTACACTGCCTCTTTATCTCAAGTGTAATTCTCTTCAAATGCTATTTAAGTTAGAAACATGTGTACCAATGTTGTATGTAACTTTAGAGACGGTCCCTATTCAGTGAGATGAAATCTCCCTATTCAAGCTAACATGAAATAAGTTACTGAGAAAAAACTGAGTTGAGAAATACCACTGTAAAGTACATCTTTTGTATTTTATTTTCAAGTTTGTGGTCTTGTGGTCATGTCGTCTGCATCGGAGGAGTATTGGAGTCTTTTCCTGTGATTGCCGTCGTAACAACAGGTGAGCTTTCATCAACTTAACTAATGTTACTAAAGTAGCCAAATTAGCCACGGGCTGCTGTTCTCCACTAACTCACACAACGAGTTTACTTTTGAAAGAGGGGAAAGGGCTAGCAATATATTAATATAGTAAGTTTTGCTAATAAATATTAAAAATGTGGTAACAACACTTTACAATAAGGTTCATTAGTTAACATTAAAGGGGTCCTATTATGCTTTTTAACTTTTTGAATTTTAGTCAGTGTGTAGTGTGTATGTTTGGGCATAAAAAAGATCTACAAAATTACAAATCTCAAAGTCCACTCCAAAGGGAGATATTTCATTTTAAAAAATCCCTTATCAAAAACTATAACGAACGGCTCGTTTGGACTACAAAGTTGTTTTCCTGTATTTGTGACATCACAAATTGGCTCATTAGAATATTATTAAAATAAATCCCGCCTCCGGAAATTCGAATGCACGTTTCAAAATCGAAACCCGGTGCGGGTGTTTTTATATCACTGTATTTCTGAAGGAAACCGACTGTCTTCAGAAAATTTTGGATGTCATTTTCATTTCATCTTGCATGTAATGTCTGATAAAGCAGTGTTTGTGAGCGAGCTCTGCTTTGTGTACAGCGTTACCGGGGAAACCTCGCTCTCGCCCGCTCCAACAGTGCCTCCTGCTGGCAGAGAATGAATTTGCTTTTAGTCATTCTGCCTTGCTTTCGCCAATCACAAAGCACAGGGACAGCTAACCAGGCGGGCCTTCATCAAACCCGGAACTAATCGAGCCGTTTGTGTCAGGCTGTGGAGGAAGGTATTGTAATAATGTTAAATATGTGAAAAATAATGCGATTTTCGAACCACCAAGCATGAGAGCATGTTCTAGTACACCCCTAAAACGAAATCAAGACTTTGTAAGAGAGCATAATAGGACCCCTTTAACGTTAAAAACATTAGTAAACATGAACTAAGAATGAACAATACTTCTACAGCATTTATTAATCTTAATGTTAATTTCAGCATTTACTAATGCATTATTAAAATCACATGTTGTGTTTGTTAACATTAGTTAATGCACCGTGAACTAACATGAATAAACAACAGCTGTATTTTCATTAACATTAACAAAGATTAATAAATAGTGTAATAAATGCATTGTCCATTGTTTGTTCATGTTAGTTAATACATTAACTAATGTTACCAAATGACACCTTATTGTAAAGTGTTACCTTAAAATCTCAAGTTGTGTTTGTTAACATTAGTTAATGCACTGTGAACTATCATGAATAAACAATGAACAACTGTATTTTCATTAACTAACATTAACAAAGATTAATAAATAGTGTAATAAATGCATTGTCCATTGTTTGTTCATGTTAGTTATACATTAATGTTAACAAATGACACCTTATTGTAAAGTGTTACCAATTTTTTTTCATACACTTTAATTTCACACTTGTCTAGTACAAATATGTTGCGTTGTTTCATAATTACAGTGTATATGTTTTTCGTTATTTTTCGTGACAGCATGCCCCGTAGGTGGGGTACATTGTAACATGTGAGGGGTACGTTGTAACAACCATATGACAGCTTAAAATGTTATCGGATCTAATGAAAAAATACACAAGACAAACTAAAATATTTTGTCAATAAAATAAAATCATGAACTTTTTCAAATAAAATAATGGTGTTTTTTAAGAATTAAAACTAATCTAATTTTGGAGTTTGACAATGAACACATTGCAACCATGCTTGGGACGGCCCTGATCGCAACACACAGCTACATATACAGTGTAGTTCAAAACAGAGTGCCCAAATCAAGAAACACTTTCAGAAATGCATAAATGATAAACTCCCCTCTCTCCACACACATCTATCATAGGACACAGGACATGAGACACATAAACGAGCCAAAAAGCTTTACATTTCTTGAAATAATAATTTCTGAACATTAAACATCGATTGTCAGTCTTTATTCACCTGCTTCTTGTGGCTTCTCATTAAAACTCATAAAAGTAAATGGTGTAAATTACATCACTAATGTCATAGAATAGCATAATTTAATAATAGCGGGGCACATTGTAACACAGCGTTACAACGTTCCCCATCTGTGCAACTGGAATTTAAAACTGGTTAGTGTCTTCTGCTAGTTAGCGAAGCATTATAAAACTATCTAAACTGATAAATAACAGATTGGAGATTAAAATAATAGCAGATTTGTCTAATTTTAAATGAATACTAAAAACTGAGATGACCACATTTACTTAAGACAGAAATTTACTTCTACCTTGGTAGATTAAATATTCAGCGACATCTTCAAAAGAGTTTTGAATTTTGGTGCTTTTTATTCTGTACATAGTGTTGATATGGCAGCTAGTAAATACTGTAAATTTCGTTATGCTGGCATGTGTGGAAATATTTAAACCATGTGTGTTACAACTAACCCCGTGTTAGTTTGTGCCCTGCGCTCCCCTACACATTTTATTAAGTTATTCATTCCCTGAGAATCAAACAGGTGCTAGGGGTGGGCTAAGGGGGCTGAAGCCCCAAATGTTTTTATTACCATGTCTTGTGCGCATCAAGATTGAGTTTTCATGCGCATTAAAATTATTTCTATTAAACCAACACTTAAACAGCAAAATGCAGCTGCTTCAGGTATCTTTAACTTACTGTAGCCTATAAATTCATAATACCGATATCCCCATCTGACAAAATTAGATTACTGTAACTGTATAGCAACAAATATAGATTTTTAATCATGGTATTATAAGCACAGATTTTCTTGGACACACACACATTTAGAATGACTAGATTATATGAACAGATTGGTTAGCATTTAGTATGGTCTGTGGCAGACTTTACTGAGTGTCGGCAACAAAATTCAATAAACAAGAAGTTAATATTAAGTGATTTAAATCGTGCAGAAAATATTGTCAGAAAAACGGTTCTAAACAAAGCCATGTTGTGCGTCTCTGCACACAACAGTGTTTCATTACTGAAAGAATTTACCTTTTTTGAATACCTTGAATCAGTGATTCACTGATCCATTCATAAAAACTTTTTTTTTTTTTGTTCCTGAATTAATCAGCAGTTTTTAATGAATTGATTGAATAAATGACTCAATGGCTCAGTCATTAAGACAGTGGCTTGCTGCCATCTACTGGTAATTTTAGTCTCATTTTTAAAAGTATCATTCTATTTTTTTTTCTATCATTACATATTTTTGTGTTCAAATTTTTTGTGTATATATTTAAAACAAATTCATAATATTATTTATGCAATTTGTACAAATTATAAATAATTATACTTGTCGCTTTAAAAAAAATTAAGCCACTTAGCCAATGTCGCTTTTCAGCATAGACTGTTTTATTTGACTTGTATCCCGTGTATTCTGATACATAAATTAATGTCTCCGGGCTAAGCCCTGGGTATCCACTCACCTTAGAACCGCCCCTGGAATCAAACCCATTAATTCAGAATTCTAGCACTTTGCTCTACAGATTGAGAATGCATTGTAAAAAATAGAGCTTTAATAATTTGAATGTGATGAATTATCAACTAATTATGTACCTTCCCTTGTAGGTGCGTTCAGATGTAGTATATAACGTTTTTATTAACATCAAAGTGCATACAGCACCAAGTTTGACAGTTGAGGTAAATTCTGTAAACACTGCTTTGAAAAAATAATGCTTTTTTTTTTCTTGTGCTTGCAGGTTCATTCAGACAGTCAATCTTTGTGGCACCAAATGCATTGAAAGTCACAGATCAGCTGGAATTCTGGAAAGAGGGTGCAAAGAAAAAGGATCTGCCTGAATCCCATCCTGCTGTTTCTCATCGGAGAGCTTGTCAACTTTGACTGTCAAAATTACTGAAATTTAACACAACACCACAAACTCATTTTTACTGTATTTCATTTTATCAACACCAGTCAAAATACTTATTTTATTACCAGTCAAAAGTTTTTGAACAGTAAGATTTTTAATGTTTTTAAAGAAGCCTCTTCTGCTCACCAAGCCTGCATTTATTTGATCCAAAGTACAGCAAAACAATTTAGAATTTTTTTACTATTTAAAATTAATTTTTCTATTTGAATATATTTTAAAATGTAATTTATTCCTGTGATCAAACTGAATTTTTAACATCATTAGTCCAGTCTTCAGTGTCACATGATCCTTTAGAAATCATTATAATATTCTGATTTGCTGCTCAAAAAACTACTATTATTATTATTATTATTATTATTATTATTATTATTATTATGTTGAAAACAGCTGAGTAATTTTTTCAGGCTTCCTTGATGAATAGAAAGTTCAGAAGAACAGCATTTATCTGAAATAGAAGTCTTTTGTAACATTATAAATGTCTTTATCTTCACTTTTGATCAATTTAAACCATCCTTGCTAAATAAAAGTAGTAATACTTTTATGATATTTTAGGATATGGTAATTTCCATATCCTCCCCCAAATACAGGCAGGGTCGAACAAATGGCAAACAGGTATATAGAGGGCTAGACGAGAGAGGTAACCTGAAACGTGAGCAATAATCCAGGCAAGACGCGAACAATATCCAAAGGGCAAGGCAGAGAGATAGTTCAGGTACACAGATAATCCAAGCAGGGGCAAACAGTGTCCGAACAGTGAGACAGGGGTAAATACAGGGAACACAGACTAGAAAACAAGAAACAGATTCCGAATCGCAGCTAACACTAGGGGAGTGAAAAACGCAGGACAATACTGGAACTGAACAGAAACACAGAATAGCACGGTAAGGCAGCTAGCGCTTGAGGAGTGCTACACGCAGATCAATACTCGGCCGTGACACTGAGGAAGTCCATGGCTTATGTAGTGTGTGCGATAATGTAATGAGTCTCAGGTGTGAGCGTGTGATTAGGGAGATTCACACTGCTGGGTGGGAGTTGTCAGTGCAATGGATGATGGGAATTGAAGTCCTGGGGGTGACGTGCAACAGTAGTGTAGTGCAAAAGTCAATGTGGTGAGCGAGTGACCTCTGGTGGTGGGTAAACAGAAGTTCATAGGCCGGATTCGTGACAGTTACTGCTTTTGTTGTATTTTGGATCAAATAAATGCAGGCTTGGTGAGCAGAAGAGAATTCTTTAAAAACATCAAAACTCTTACGGTTCAAAAACTTTTGACTGTTAGTGTACTTACTTGTTTTTGCTTTTCAGTATGTGTATGTTTTGCCATGATACAAAGTGCCCAGGGGACCGTGATGATGTCCTTTTTTTTTCAGCTAGTTCATCCTAGAGATCAAGAGTTGTAATTTGTACTTTTAAAAAGAAAATGTTCAACAATTAAAAAGAATATTATCAGAACTAATGCTCATGAGTTATTATGATTTTTATGGAGTTGGGGTGGTAAAAATCATGGATTACAGTGCTGCACCACAATTTGATTGTTTTTTACAGGTAAAAAATGTTTAAACTACATGAAAATAAACACTACAGCACTGATACTGTAAATGAAAATACGGTAATACTGTAAATTAAAATATGGTAATACGGTAATAATACTGTAACTGAAAATACAGTAAAGCCATTATTATACTGTAAATGTAATTACAGTAATAATACTGTAACCATTTTTACAGTAACTTACTGGCATCCAGCTGCCAGTAAGTTACTGTAAGATTTACAGCAATCATTTTACAGTGCATGTTTACTGTCGTATACTGTTGGATATTTAAATAAATAGCCAGATCGTGAACAGATCCAATCACCCATGCAATCTTGTTCATAAATGACAGGATTCAGCTAAGCTATATGTCTATTAAAGCCCTAATCACACTCTGTGACATTCAAATCTGCGTTTGCGCTGCCGCTGACCAGAGAGAGCAGTTTACGTATATGAAACATCTTTTCAAAGTCTTTTGTATCGTTGTTTCTGTTACAAACACTCAAATAATCACAGAAGTACTGGAATAAAAGTTTATAGTTCGGATATAAACACTGCAGAAGCGATCAAAATAGAATAAATCACCTTTTTAAAAGTGACTATGCTTCAAATAAAGATTGTATCAATTACAACGTAATGCCAGCAGGTGGAGACAAGTGAATTAAAATGAGATTCGTTCAAAAAGCGTTGATTCATTCAGGAATGAAACAAGTGAAGTCTTTATTAGCAAGTCAAGAAGTTATGAGTTATGAATCATTTGTTTAACTTTTTTTATCAATTCGTTGAATATTGTATTTTGTAAATAGACTACAGCAATTTTTACTAGAAGCTCTAGTAAATTACATGTTTGTTTGTTTTTTTGTTTAGTTGTCTGTTTTCTTTTTTCAGAATCATGGTGGGAGAAGAGTGATATCTATTTTAAAAATAAAATATTGATAGGCTACAATATAGCTAATATAAATACAAAAATACTTCTTTCTAAAGAAATTTTTGAACTATATTTGCTCAAGAATGTTTTGAGTTTTAGCATTTTGAGTTTGTTCAATACACTGAGTATGAAAGCAATTTTTGGCATCAATATAGCAAAACAAACTTTTAATTAAATTTTTTGTTCTAGATTTTTACTCATATATATACATATGTATATACATATACACAGTATATCTGGAATTTCTTTCTTTTTGCTGTATCAAAAACGTACTGAACCGTGACACCACTGTAACGTATCGAACCGAACCGTGAACTTTGTGAACGGTTACACCCCTTATATATATATATATATATATATATATATATATATATATATATATATATATATATATATATATACGTATATTTATTTATTCATCCTCAGTTTTATTTTAAATAGGACAAGGACAAGCAAGACTTAGATAAGTAATAAACTGTTCTAAATCAGTAAATCTGCAAATATTGTCTTAAATAATGTCTGATGATGCAAACTGTAATTTGTGGCCCTTCGCATTTTATGTAGTTTAAATGCGGCCCACTTGGCCTCTGAACTTGAGTATCCCTGCTCTACACCATCATACTGCCTAGATCTTCTGCTCTCTAACATTTTTCATCTTCTTTTATTGTAAAGTAGCTCTATATCAATGTCCCCAGATGTTAAGAATCCGTTTTGGGTCTGTTACTTCTACAGTTAGACCTCTATCAGCTGCGTTTATCTCTCTGTGGATCCTCATCCAAGTTTTTAGCTTCCCCTGATTCGATCCCAATCTTAGCCATGTATACTAGCAAGCATGTTTGCCTGCAACCCCACACCTCGAAAGTGGGAAAAAAACCTATAGCAGGCAGTGGGGGCCTGACCTGATTTACTGTTAATGCATTTTAATACAGGCAAGTCCCCGGTCTCCTGCAGAGTCGTCTCTGGAAGAGGAAAAAAAGGTTCTGCTGCTGTGTATTATCATTTCATCATTTATTCATGCTGGTCTATAAACAGAGGGAGAGAGGCAGGCTGAAGCGCTTTGGCAGCTGAAACCTGAAAAAGACACCCATTAATGTGGGAGACATGAGGAGAGTCATGTGATGTCAGACACTTTACCTTGACGTCAAATTGATGATAAGGATTTATTTCAAAGGTGAACTTAAACTGTGTTCAAGACAGTTTCATTTCAGGCAGAACAGAGGGCCGCTCTAGGCCATGCTCTGGCAGAGCTAAAGAGCACTGCAGCCATATTTCTGCCCCAACATGAATAAGTACCAACTATAGCGTGAGCCCAGGGAATCATGCAGCACATACCCAAAAAGCCTCGCTTTGATTTATAAACATCAACAAGTGGAAAGCATTTCAATTTAACAATGTCATACTGAGCAGAGGGATTCAGATGTCATTTATGAAACTCCAGATGATTTCATTTTAACACTACTTTTGAGTATGCGCAGATGGTTTAAGCATATTAATCAACTTTTCCACAGAAATATTGAGATTCAGTTTTTTGTTTTGTTTTTTAATAATTGTAAACTAAACAGTTTTTTTGAAAGCCAATATATATTATATTCTATACAGTAAAAAATAAAAAAATGAAGAAAAAAGTAGATGCTGCGTTGTTGACATTTCAAATTCATACATTCATACATATTTTTTTTTTCATGATTTTTTAACTTGAAAAAGTATACATATATTTGAAGGTGTTATGTTGACTATTACACTTAGGTTTTTAATCACCCTTTTGCCTTCATTAGTTGAATTTAAGTGGTCCTGTGACGTGACAAATTATTTATGTATTTTTTGCAAAGTACAAATATTCCAAATATCCAAATATTTAGGGCCAGATTTACTAAACGCAATTCCATAAAAGCTCAGATGGGAAGGGAAAATTCTGTGTGTGATTTACTGACAATGTGCACATTAAAGAATGCATACGCAGCCAGATCATTTCCATAATGCCCAGCGCAATCTACCAAGAGCAGCGCAAATTAGCGCCTGCTTTAAGACATGTTTTTTGGGGAGTGTTAAAAAATAGCGCAAATACCAGTAATTTGACGACCGCAAACATTAGTAAATCGCATTGCATGATTCATTTTAATACTCTCCTCCCATAAATTTTGCGGCTGAAAGGGAAACTCCTACAAATGCATATTCAATAAGGTCAGGAGCAAAAATAACTGTCCATGCCTTTCAGTGCTAATTCTTCACTGCGCGTCTTTAGTAAATCCTGACAGTACTATTTTAACGCCAAAAGACGTTTGCGTTGCCTCAAGCTGTTAGTAGCCTAAATCTGGCCCCTAGTCTCTTAATTAACTGGGCATAATAAACGCTGTTGAAAATATTTTAAATTGATTTTTAGTTTAGCATGTAAGACTACAGGACATGTCAACTTCCCACAAGTATTTCACATTAACTACCCAATTATTTCTTCCTATGCTCATTTTAACAAGAACAATAATAATGGAACAGGGCTTGCATACAGCACAAAAATTAAAGAGAAATGTGTTAAAGCTGTGTGGGGCATGGGAAAGAAAACATCATATGGAGTTATTGCACTCTACAAAATAATAATAAAGCTAAATGTAACATTTGTTAGAAATCTGTCTGAATTACAAACTGTTCAATGACTGAAAATTGGTATAAAGAGCATGATAATTTGAGGTTTATAATGTTAATAACAATGGCCTTTAAATAAAGCTAAATGTCTAAATACCTATTCCGTTCTTAGAAATCACTAAAATGTTTCATTTAATAAAAAAGTGTTGGTATTGGTATCAAGGAATTAGATCAAAAACATACTGTATGTGATAATGAAAAATTGCTGAAAATGTACTCACCCTCACCAGATGAGTTTGTTTCATCAGAACAGATTTGGAGAAATTTGGCATTGCATCACTTGTTCACCAAAGGATCTCTGTAGTGAATGGGTGCCACCAGAATGAGAGTTCAAACAGCTAACACACTGTAAATAAAAATAAAAAAAACTTCAGTTGCTACTTTACATTTTTAAGTATAATCAACTTGGTTGTACAAGTCATTTCAACTTAAATTACATTAAACCAACCTAAAAAATCCAGTTGAATTTTATGTATTTTGTGAAGTGAACAACTGCATGTTTGTAATAAACTGGTGAGCAGGTGATGTAATGCTATTTACCTAAATCTGTTCCAATGAAGGAACAAACTCATATGCATCCTGGATGGCCTGAGGGTAAGTCAATTTTCCTTAAACTAAAAGCATCTGTGCTTTAATTGCTATAACACAGTCTCTATATGTTATGGACTATACCTGCAGTCTTTATGTATTAGTGATTTACATACCGCATAAACTAAATTCACTAGTAAATCATGTTTAGGAGGTAAAGGAATACCTTTCTTTAAGTCTCTGAGACCCAGCGGCCCAGGACTTTAGTTGGACATGTAGGTATTTGAGAAGACAGAACCAATGACTGTCAAGGTTTAATCAAACAAATGGGATAAGACTGAAAAGCCCAGTATGTAGTCTTTATTAGAACATAGTTTCAGGCCAGAAGCTATTCCTTCCCCTAAATTCAGATCTTGAGTCCCTTATAGGGGACAAAAATGAATTACAGGGTCTCAAGAGACAGAGACCACAGGAAGCCTTCTGTCACAGTGAATTAACAAAGTGATCAACAGTACTAGCTAGCGGGATGAATCTGATAATGGATCAGTCTACAAAGTGACAACAACACGAAGCGATTCAGGGTAGAGGCAATTCGGCGGATTCCCAGAAAACACCATTTTCTTGATGGAAAATGATTCATGCGTTGCAGAGCAAAGGCTTTATTCACAGCGCATTTTAAAATTCTCCATGAAAAGAAAATATCTGCTATTCACTATGGATGCATTTACAGTATAAGAGGCTTTTCGAACCAAATTTACTTGCAACATTTTTGACTTTTTACTTTAGGAAAAATAGCATAACTCAAAACTTAAGTCTCAATACATTTGACAAATACAGATGGATTAGTCTTTATCTGCAGTATAAAGCACAAATAAATAGAGCAATTAGCAGTCTGCATAATATTTATTACACAGAATAATATATACAGTGCATATTATATACATATATATATATGTGTGTGTGTGTGTGTGTGTATGCACACTTTTTTTATTCAGTGTAATATATATGCACTACCATTTGGAGGGTAGAAATCTTTTATGCTGCATTTATTTGATCAAAGTATAAAACAGTAATACTGTGAAATATAACAATGTAAAATACATTTATTTTAATATGTCTTAAAATGTAATTTATTAAGATGATGGAAAGCTGAATTTTCAGCAGCCATTATTCCATTCCAGTGACACATAATCCTTCAGAAATCATTGAAATATGCTGATTAGGTGCTCAGGAAACATTTCTTATTATTATTATTAATGTTGAAAACAGTTGTGTTATGTAGAAAACCATGACACTTTTCCAAGATTCTTTGATGGATATACATAATTTAAAAAAAAAAAAAAGTATACTTTTATTTGCAATCTTTGCTGTCACATTTGATCAGTTTAATGCAACCTTGCTGAATAAAGTTTAAAAAACACTTTTTCCTTAACCCAAATTTTCAAAACCACTGAAAAATTTCGTGACATCCTTGATGTAATGTCATTGAATTTTGCATTGGTTTGAAAAAATATCTTTTTAGCTCTTCAACAAACGTGCTAAATGCAGCACGATTGCTTCTGATAATGTCTGTAATATCTGAAATATTTTCACAAACCTGAATCAAACCTACAATCAAACAGCCTGCACCTGACTCCACTACACACTGCATGAACAGAGCTCTCCGAGACGCAAAGAGAACACCGCCCTCTGCTGTTTACAACCAGTTTCTGTTGAGTGTTCACTGTTCACCAAACAACCATGAATTTGTTGTAAGCCCAGCTCTTTCATTATTTGATAAGGCATCTGAGGACTCTGGACTCACAGCTTCACTTCAAAGAGTACAAAAAGACACTAGGCGAACTTATCTGACGCATATTACCGCTTTTGTTCAAACAAACAAGCGAGAAACGCATCAACGCCAAGCCCCGAGGTCAAAGCGGTGCATCACTCGTGCGATATCTGCACCTGAAGGAGATGCACACTTTATTGTTCCTGCTCTGACAGCTGAGTTTTGCTCAGTCAAATCCCTGCACTGTCAAAAAATGCTTGAGAATATAAGCAGCCGGAGAGAAAAGTACTAGAAGATTGTATTGAACAATATAAGATCCTCAAATAAGATAAATCCAGAGTCCCAGAGCCAGAAGGACGGAGGTGCGGAGAATATTAAGCAACACCGAGGCTTTATGTAACGCAAGACTGTGCCAGAGCTTCCGCCCCAGACGTTCTCACCACCGTTCCACCTCCAATCTCTCTCATTGTCGTCAGATTATTTGCTCAATTGGTAAAGAAAGAATTTGTCAATAAGCATGCCACTCTCACCAGCTGGATTGCCTCACATTGCAGGTTACCAGGGGAACAAAGATTCAGCAGTCTGTTTCTATGGAGAGCAAACACAAACCTCAAGGTTACCGACATTAAGGAGTCTTATTCATGTGGAGAGGCTCAGAATATCTGACAGTTCAACTGAGCCTTCTATCTCAAGCCTGTCTGCTGTCTTTTTCATCCCCGTACAATCCATCCCCAGAATGACATGAGAGGTGAACAACAGTGATGGCTGAGTTCCCATTGCTGCTCTGTGATGACAAGGCACAACAAATCCCACACCTGAAATAAGTAGATCTGCTCCCGTGAAACTATCTGCTTGGATACAAAGCTAAAGTACAGCTTCTGAAAATATCTGTATTCGGTGGATTTCTCAGCTTTTCGCCTTTCCAATAAAAATGTTCTCCATCTTACCCAGCCGGAAAAGCGATTTCACAGACCCAAAGTCTTCACAAGGTACTTGATGCTCGGCGTCTGCTAACAGGCACTGCGAGCTATTCCGAGAACACGTCATGGCATCTAATGAAGACAAAAGCAGAGGTTTGGGGAAGGAAGACGTGGGTGAGGAAAGGTTAATGTTATATTAATGGAGACCTCCGCTGTCCTTGACAAATCATGTGGCCCTTGTGACCCTTTCCCAGACATTAACTTCACAACAAAAAGGCTTGTGCTCGCTTTAAGCGATTTATTTTACCCTCACGTACTACATTTCTACAAAGTGGTGGTGTCTGCGTGTCAGTTGCTTTGTGAATCACACTGTATAATTCACATATTTAGTTATTCAGCAGGGACTTGGTGTTTGCGTTTGGGATTCACACACTGACACTAACGCTGTGTTTGTAGCGAGATCCCAAAACAGCCCAATTTTCAGGATGTTCTACTGTCAAACCAAAGTCCCAAGACAGATGGGAGCCGGAGATTTTTATTCCTCCCACAGCAGGTTCAGATAAAGTTGAGAATTAGGTTTCTATAATTAGTTGACTCTTTGGAGTCATGTTGCCAAACTGTAAAAGAAACTGTAATTTATAATAGAGGCAACATGGAAAGACTTTAAAGGGATAGCTCACCCAAAAATAAACTTTCTGTCTTTAGTTGCTAACCCTGATGTCGTTCCAAACCCGAGTGACTTTGCCTTATGATCAAAATATCTATTTTCGGATCACAGAACAGAACTTTTGTGTGCAATGATAGATCTTGGTTTACATGGCTGTTAAGCTTAATAGAAAACCACACACACACAAATATATATAAAACTGTCTTAAACTACTGTTCAAACATTTGGGGTCTGTAAAACTCTCTGAAATCAGTAAAAAAAAAAAAAAAATTGAAAAGTAATACCATGAAATATTATCATGATTTAATATATTAAACATTCTTTTATTTTAATATATTATATTTTTTTTCCTGTAATGGCAAAGCTGAATTTTCAGTCTTCAGTTTCCCATGATCCTTCAGAAATCATTTTAAAATGCTGAAACTTTTATATTATAGTCAATCTTTAAAAAGATTATGATGCTTAACATTTTTGTGGAAGCTGTGATGCAGTTTTTCAGGATTATCTGATGAACAAAGTTCAAAAGAACAGCATTTATTTGAAACTGATTATTTCACTTTTGATCAATTTAATGTTTCCTTGCTGAATGAAAGTAATAATTTCTTTCAAAAAATTCCTACTGAGCCCAGCCTTTTGAACTGCTTGAGCACTACATTTGAAGTTTTCTAAAGTCATATGATATCTTGAGATTAACAGATTAATATTTTAGTCAAAATTCACTGATCATCTGGTGACTTTCAATGAGCTGTTAACTTGCAAACGTACCATTGAGTCTGACAGTTGAACTCTGATTCATGAACAGTTCTCTCTGAGAACCAGTGGGAACTGTTTTAGCGAACCAGTGGCAGGAGTTTTCAAATTAATATTTAAATATCAGCTCTTTATACAAAGGTGCGCTATTAAAGTCTTCTTTAGTCACACGAGTCTAATGGACCACATTTATGGTACTAAAACTATTTGTGGAAAATTTGTGCATGAAGATTCTTCAAAGATTCTTCTGTGTTCCACAGGGAAAAAACAGCATTGTTACAATATTAGGCCGGTTAGTAAATAATTACAAAACATTAATTTTGGGACAATTTTTGGGTTATTGTAGATGCAATAAAGTATTAAGAAAGGCAAGATTTATTCTATCAAATTTTTGTATTACAGTCCTGCCAAGATTAATCAAAACATTTAAAACTGAAATAAACCTTTATGTCAATCATTTAATTTACTATTTGGACAAGTTGCATAACCACTTAGCTCTGTGTAAATCTGACTCTGTGCCACAAATATACTTGATGATCATTATGCAAAATGACATTTACTCTCAAAATTCACATCCTTAACATCCACGCTCACTTACAATCTCTCTCCATCTCACACACAATCCCATTTCTGCAGCACTTAACCATGTGTGATGAAGAGCCCAGGCCAATAAGCTTCATTGATAACTCACAACTGAAACGACTGTGCCACAACGTGATGAAAATATCAGAATGCTGCTGCTGTGTTGGAGGTTTCTGACAGTGCCACATCAGTCACCCTCATCTCAGCTCTGTTACTCAAAAATATAATCTTGTTTCCTCGCATCAGTCCAGGCGTAAAGTAGGCCGCTGTGATCGAAATTAAGCTGTTAACATGACTGCTCACCTTCCTTATCCAGCTCTCTGACTATCGGGAATACACCAGCAAATACAGACAGACATAGCGCAAATGGATTGTCTAAACACCACAGCAAAACTGCCAGTGCATGCTACAATAAGCTTGCCTTATAAAATTATCAGTTAAAAAGTGCAGTCGCAACATTTCTACACTTACTTTTTTTTTTCATGAAAACACTGTCCTTCTCATGAAGGCCTCTTAACACTACACATTTAAGACATCTCAATAATCTGACTCGCACAAATTAGCCCAGTAGGCCTACAACTACACAAGATTAGACATCTGAAACCACAATGAAGACGCTAAATAAAGTAAGCCAAAAATACCCAAATGTTAGATTTTTACAATAGATAAAGTGTGCATCCATGAATCCTTTTCTACTAGCATTGACCACTGACCCTCACAGAGCAGAATGCACAATAAAAAATTCTAAACCTTACCAGAAATGTTGTAAAGTCCTCTTAAGTCCATCATGTCACCAGAAATGAAGGGTTGAGCGTATGCTTCATAATGTCACTATACTTTCAAACAGTTACAAATAAAAATGCCTGAAAATACATACAAATATACATACAAATATTTCAGAGGTTTATCAGTGATGGGAAAAAAATGTATATGTTGATGTTTAATATAAAGCATTAATCATTTGTTTAAATAATAGTTTTAAACATGTAATAATTCATATTTTTATGATGAATTAAGTCAGAATCTGGGTCTGGGACAAGAATAAACAATAGGGAGAGACCGGGGATGGTTGTAACATTTTTGACATTTCTGTCTGTATCTTGGGGTTCTTTTAAGCCAGTGCATTCAAAATGTGATTCAAACTAGTTACAAGTGTCTGCTATTAAATGGCATAGCTGTTATCTTTGCAGCACAAACAGAAAATGCATGATTTAGTTCCAAACACGAGGAGTGAAATGTTACAATTCATCCCATAGTCCGGGTTAGTTGTAACATACCCTGTAACATTATGATATCCACCGGGGTGAGATGTAACATTATGCAATAAGGATTAAGACAAAAAAAAATGGCATTTGAAAGCTTTTTATTCAACACTGACTTTTCAACAAAATTTGTGTGCGTTACATTAGCATCATGATAATAAAACTGAATAATGTGCATATGTGGGTTTAAGTATGTTTGTTAATGTAAACTGAACTTGAACACTTGAACATTTATAGACACCTCTCGGTTTGTCTTTCTATTCCAAGACCTAGGCATACTGAAATTCAAAGAAAACATTTAAATAAAACAAAAAATTTGCTTGGAGTAAGTTATAACATGTTTTATTGATGCTACAACTAACCCAGAGTTTTGTAGCCATGAACTAGCTCACCTTACAGCTAACAGCCAAAACATTAGCACTAACAATTTGCATGAAAAATATCCACACAGACACAAAATGAACTAAATTTAACATTGATGAGTTTGACTACAAAGCAGGAATACCATCACAAAAATAATTGAAGTATAAAAAGTATCAAATCTGCTGTGTCTGCCACAGGGCTTCACTTCCTCACATGTGGAATAAGGACTAAACTGAAAATCTGTGAAGTGAATTAGGTGGTTTGTAACTTGTTCCTTATTTGAGAAATTGGAAGTGTTACAACTATCTCCAGTCTACCCTACTATAAATAAACAGAAGCAAAAAAAATAAATAAAAAATTTTTATAAATAATGGAAAAACGATTTGAAAAAATAAAATCTGACGTTTTAATAAAAATCTACAACTGGGGCATAATAACAATAAGATGTGACCTAAATATGTCATACTGTACATCACCTACTACAGTGGTCTTCACTATTTTTTTTCATGGGAGCCGCACTGATAGAGCAAAGTCAACCAGAGAGCCACTTTTACCATGAAGTATCAAAAGTTATTTCCAGTCATAAATGACATGCCTTTTTATCAATCTGTCATCACTGATATGCAATGCAATGCAGTACAAAAGGGGCTATCATTCTTTATCATTTACCAGTCAAATTTGTGAGACAAGATGATTTCAAAAAAAGCAGGATTAACTTAATGCTGGAAAGACCTTAAGTTATTTTATTTTTTCTATACTAGCCCATCATGTATCTAACCATTCAAGTGCACATTCGGCGTTAAGAGCTGTTAAGATTAAAACAACTCCCCAGTGAGTCAGTGTCACGTAGGACAAGTGTAAATATCTTTTCTAGTCTATATTTCCATCTTGTAATGCCGCTGTTTTAGGTATTTTTTTTATATATTTTTTTTTGTAATAGAGCAGACACTGTCTGACCGTGTCTACACCGGACGCGACAGTTGTTGTGCCGCGCCCCGCTGCGCTTAAGTCTGTCTACACTTGACGCGACAATTGCAAATCATTTAAACGTAGTGTCAGTACAGTTCGTCATAAATAGAACGACGCATCAGTTTACTGATCATGTCGCATCGCGCCGCATCCAGTGTAGACAACCACTGATTATAATGGGTTATATTGTCTGTTGTCGGATCTCGCCACTCGCGTCCGGTGTAGACACTGTGTGAGTTTTTTAATGGGTTATGTTATAGCCCTGCTTGTTTTTAATGTTTTTATGAAATATCTGTTTTGACTGCATGATATCATCGTATTATTCACTGCCATGCGAGCCACAAAGTAAAGCTTTGCGAGCCGCGCAATGAGTAACACTGACCTACTACATAGTACATACATCAGTTGTTGTTATTAGTAGTAGTAGTGTTGCTATTATTAATATATATTATTGTTAGTGTTTATATAACTTCTATGACTGTAACCGTGTTAATCCCGCTTGTTTTTTTCCCCGCCATTAATGGCTTAGGCACTGCAAGATGAACACGCCACGTGCCTTAAAAAAAATCAGATTTTTGAAAATCTCGGCTCTGAACTTGTACAAGTGGAAAGTTAAGTGTGAACGGATATGGGAGTTCTCTTTCTATATCAATTTATATGTAAATCAGACTAAATTACCCACCATATGCCAGTCCTCATTTACAGTTCTCCCGAATTCATCCACGCAGGAGGGCAGCTGAATGAGGATCTATCATCAGCCGGATTGCTCTGTCGATAACGTCTGTTTGGCAGGCCAAGAATGAAGCAATAAGGCCATCTGGAAACTGCACTGCCTTTACACCGCCCTCATGTGGCTTTAAGTAGAATCAACGGGGTAGTGGTTTGGGTTCATGATTACCCGTGAAACCATACGGAAAATTCTACAGCCGGAAATTGGAATATTCACTGGGACTGAAAATTATTTTTTTGTTGCTCAAAGAAATGTATCTTTACTGATAACAGAAATTTTGAAAGTTAATGTGATCATACTTGTATGCTAAAGTCAACTCACTTAAAAATGTTTTAAACCAAAACACAAAAACCTTTTTTAATATAGGCCCTACTTTTACTGAGTAAATTTCAAATACAAAATTCCGTTTTGCTCCGTCAAAAAGAAAATATTCTCGTCGCTTCATAAAATTCAGATTGAACCACTGATGGCAGATGGACTATTTTGACAATGTTTTTTATACTTTTCTGGACCTTGACAGTGTAATTTACTTGGCAGTCAATGGGACAGTCACAAGCCTCCCGGTTTTCATCCAAAATATCTTAAATTGTGTTCCGAGGACGAACAAAGCTTTTACGGGTTTGGAACGGCATGGGGGGGTGGGGGGGGTGCATGAATAATGACAAAATTTTCATTTTGGGGTCCCTTTAAGGGAAAAAAGCTGTCCAAACCTACCTGGGCCTACATGAAAAATTAATTGCCCCCTCCTGTTAAATCATGAAAGAACTGAGATTAACCACATTATTTTAGAAAGCTAAGTTAAATTTCACTAGCCACACCCAAGCCTAATTACTGCCAGACCTGTTGAATCAAGAAATCATTTAAAACCTGTCCGACAAAACAAAGCATGCTTAAAGAGCAACACATCATGCCGCGATCTAAAGAAATTCAAGAACAGATGAGAAACAAAATATTTGACGTATCAGTCTGGAAAGGGTTATAAAGCCATTTCTAAGGCTTTTGGACTCCAGCGAACCACGGTCAGAGCCATTATTCCCAAATGGAGAAAACTTGGAATAGTGGTGAACCTTCCCAGGAGTGGCCGGACTACCAAAATTACTCCAAGAGCACAACGACGACTCATCCAGGAGGTGAAAAAAGAACCCAGAACAACATCTAAAGAACTGCAGACCTCACTTGCCTCAATTAAGTTCAGTGTTCATGATTCAACAATAAGAAAGAGACTGGGCAAAAATGGCATCCATGGGAGAGTTCCAAGGAAGAAGCCACTGCTGACCAAAAACCACAAAGGCTCATCTCACATTTGCTAAAAAATATTTTGATTATCCCCAAGACTTTTGGGCAAATATTCTGTGGACTATGAGACAAAAGTTGATCTTTTTGGAAGGTGCGTGTCCCGTTACATCTGGCGTAAAACCAACACAGCATTTCATAAAAAGAACATCATACCAACAGTCAAACTTGGTGGTGGTAGTGTGATGGTCTGGGGCTGCTTTGCAGCTTCAGGACCTGGATGACTTGCCATAATTGATGGAACCATGAATTCTGCACTCTATCAGAAAGTCCTGAAGGAGAATGTCCAGCCATCAGTTTGTGACCTCAAGCTCAAGCACACTTGGGTTATGCAGCAGGACAATGATCCCAAACTCACCAGCAAGTCCACCTCTGAATGGCTCAAGAAAAACAAAATTAAGGTTTTGGAGTAGCCAAGTCAAAGTCCAGACTTAAATCCGATTGAGATGCTGTGGCATGACCTTAAACAGTCCATTCATGCTCGTGGCTGAATTAAAACAATTCTGCAAAGAAGAGTGGGCCAAAATTCCTCCACAGCGATGTGAAAGACTCATTGCCAGTTATCGCAAATGCTTGATTGCAGTTGTTGCTGCAAAGGGTGGCACAACCAGGTATTAGATTTAGGGGGCAATTACTTTTTCCATGTATGGCCAGGCAGGTTTGGACAGCTTTTTTTCTCTTAATAAATAAAACCATTATTTCAAAACTGCATTTTGTATTTACTCGGGTTATCTTTGTGTAATACTAAAATTTGTTTGATGATTGAATCATTCAAGTTTGACAAATATGCAAAAAATGAAAAAAACAGGAAGGGGGCAAAAACTTTTTCACACCACTTTATATGAGCTTCAAAGCATATTTTTAATTTTTGCGTATTTTGTGTTACTCCATATAATGATGTTCTAGTTGAGATCATCTGTAGTGTATAGGTATAGGGCCCAAACATAACCTCAAGCCCAGGGGTCCCCGGACCCCTAAGACCTGCCCCCGTGACGACATGTTGACAGATGGCGGATGCTTTGACTGGAGCATTTGGATGTGGCATCTACATATACATATCTATGCATGTATCTCTAGTGTGGTAGCAGCATGAAGTTGAAAGGGTGTTGTCGAGAAAAATCAACTACTGATCATTCAAAACAGCAAACCTCTGGAGAATCATGACTGTATAAACAAAGAACCTATAATTTGTTTGCCCATCTAATAAGATGTCCTGTATTTGTGTACACTGGTGGCTCAAACCACATTCATCTGCCTTCTATGAGACGCATGCACTGCTATAGAGCCAAAAAGTTACATAGTGTTGCTTGGCTGAAATGTATCCACCTTATTTTTAAAGGTGATGTGTGTAATTTTTTGACTGCACTAAAGCATAAAAATACCATCAAATATTTGCAGATATTTAGGAAACATGCAAAGTTCACATACTTGTTTCTCCGGAAAAAAAAAAAAAAAAAAAAAAGGTGTTACAGCCAGTTATTCTACTTTGAAATGTGTGTTCATTGTCGGAATGTCTGTTTTTGTTTTTTCTGTGTTTCTGCCCACTGCCAATTTACCCAATATTATGTTGACACCCTGGGTTGCCAGCTGGCAGGAAACAATGCAGCCATAGAAGCCATCCAACGAACTGGATCAGAGATCGCAGATTTTACCTGAGCTATAAAAAAAGCCTCAGCATTTATCTAAAAAGCTCTATGATCAGAGGAATATTAAAACACAGATAAATCAACTCATTGCTTGCTTGTTCCTGTTGCGTATCCTTTATCTGGCAACCCCCGTTGAGGAGAAACAACCCTTTCCCACATTTATTGAATTTGGACTGCAAAAACCACTAGTTGTAATGGGTCAATATTAACTAGTCAATATTACATACTGCACCTTTAATGTAATAGTGGGCACAGGCATTTGTAACTTAAAAGTGCGAGGTTTCCATTACATTGTCATCGGCTTCCAAATGTTTTTAGCTGTAAAAAAAAAAACAGCTGGTTATGCTGCTTCATATTATAAACATTTTTTTTCTTATCAAATTATTTTAATGTAATTTCAAACACACAAGTTTGTAGCAAAAATAGTTTTACTGTTTACTGCACTTTCTTGTCTACCTACAGTATATAGTGACCAATGAATCAGAAGTCTTGCACATTCAAAAAAAAAAAAAAAAAAATTGCTTACTTCCATGTTGCAAAATTAGTTGGATACACTTATGCTTGTGGGAAGCTAGCTCGTAAACCTCGTCATACTAAAGTTTCCAGCCAGCAAGAGCAACAACCTTTCACTTTCTGGTTTGTCTTCTAACTTTGGAGTAAACTTCATCTGAGAACTATAATAATTTAATGAAGTCTCTAATGAAAGGAAATCAAACACTAAAAATACCTGCTTATTATTGGTTCTGTGCACTCTGCCTGCTACATCTCAGACAAATAAATGATGCAGAAAATTAGAGCACAAAACAAAAAAAAAATCACAGTGATTTACAATTACATGAGGTGACCTGCATAAAGCTGCTAGTGTACAAATGTGATTAAAAGCAAAAGGAACAGATAGTAGAGAATTTGTGTAATTTACAATAGACCTTTTACTTGCTGATACATTTCCTGCAGTTTCTCCCCAGAGCTGTTAGACCTCATTGAGGATTGCATAATGCTTTTGTGCTGATTGACTGACATTCTGCCACATTAATCAAGTATAACAAATAACAGGGTTTGATACCAAGTATGGAAGATAGAGAAGTGATGTGTATTAAAACTGAAAAAGAGGGAAAGAACAAGTTCTGTAGTGGCTTACAGTAAATCAGCCTTACAGTCACTATGAAGCAGGCAGTACTTCACACTACCACTTGGCAGCTACCTCATTTAATCCTTACTTTAAGCCCTGGTAAAAATAGAGCATGGAATACAAACCATCTAGTACTGTTGGAGAGATTAGCAGAGGATTATTTATCCATTTAGTCAGATAAGTGCATATTATGTTAGAAGGAAGGATGTGGAAATAAGAGCCCTGAGTGTCATGTCCCTTTAGTTGATAGCTAAGATCTACATGATAAAGACTGTAGATACATATTGGTGTTTAAGGAATAGTTCACCCAAATTTACTCACCTTCAGGCCATCCAAGATGTAGAGGAGTTTTTTCTTCATCAGAACAGATTTAGAGAAATTTACATCACTTGCTCATCAATGGATCCTCAGCAGTGAATGGGTGCCGTCAGAATGAGAAGCCAAACAGATGATAAAAACATCACAATAATCCACAGGTAATTCACATGACTCCAGTCTATCAATTAATAACTTGTGAAGTGAAAAGGTGTGTGTTAGTAGGAAACAAAATTGACATTTTTAACTTCACACTGTTGTTTTCAGCTACAATATGAGTCCTCTATCCATTTTATTGCTTTTACCAGTGAAAAATTGGCTCAGTTGAATCAGGTGAGAAATGTGCACAGATCAAGCAGCGTTTACAATCACACAGCTTTTCACAATTACAAGATATTAAATGATGTTGTGTTGAAGTTGTGTAGATTACTTACAAATTGTTGTTTTGGGGTGAACTATTCCTTTAAGTTGCAGTCATATTTCAAATTTTGAGGGCAAAAAAAAATTATATTTTTTATTGTCAAGTGTGTAGCAATGTAAGAAGCAAAATTCTCAGAGAAGTCACTTTCAAACTAAGCAGCTTTCTGTTGGACAATGTGGGAATGTGGACAGTATGGCACATGGGATTCCTATTGAATGGATTACTCTCTTGAAAATTCACAGAACGGTAAATGTGACTGCACCTTTACACCACATTATTGTTCCTGTCAGGTTCTGTTGAATTGACACTCACTTGTGAAGGTCCAACTTTTGCTACAAAAATTTTGGTCAGTAATATGACTACCCCAGCCATTGCACAGTGTGAATGTTTGGGTTACTGGGGGCATTTGACTTGTTTGTTCCTTGTCTTTTTCTCAGGGTCAGCATCATTAATCCCTCTGTTGCCAAAACTGCATTGACTGCAAATAGGAATGATGGGTTGAGAATACAAACATGAATTATTGCTAAAACTGGACAGAGTTTATCAACAGTCATTCTTGTCATTTCAGGGTCATATATGAAATGGATAACAGACTGAGAACACTAAAACATCTGTAGGGTTGTGTGTGTGTGTATATATATATATATATATATATATATATATATATATACACACACATATACATATACAAGTTGCACATACTGCATTCTTGATTAATGCTACATAAAAAGCATTGTTTTTACTTCTCTGTTTCTTTTTTCCTTATGTGTATATGACTGCAGAAGTGCATGTGAAAATGATTACTTTGGACAAAGTCAAATTTGGACAAAGTCAAAATTTATGATTTGGTTAAAATCTTACATTTTGATTTAATCAAATATATTTATTTTCCCAAAGACATTAAAATGCATGCAAATAAAAGGTTATGGAATAGACCATATACCATACTTAATATATTTTCTTAGACATAAGCCAAAACTAAATGTTTATTGAAATGTCTTTTTAAATCATATTTTCTGTTTTCTTGCCAAAAAATAAAAATGAACAAAAAAAACACAATTTCTGCAGTCAGTAAAGCTTGCCAACTCAATATATTATATAGTATTTTTTAACATACAATTAATTATTCTTTTTGACCAAAAAAAAAAAACTGAACAAAACAGGTTTAAATCAGATCCCAGGATTGTCAATTTTTGACCAATATAAAAAGGCACTTATGTGAATGAGCAATGAAGACTCCTTTCCACACTCCTGCTTTTCATTTTATTGTCAGTGCAGTGCAATACTTTATTTAAGAGGACTGAGACTTACAAGCCACCAAATTGTAGCATTTAATTGCCAGGAACTACTGTCATCCAAATGCCCAGGCTCTTTACACAAGGCTGAAATTTAACTGCCTCGCATGCCTTCACTGCAAGTTGTCAAAAGACTCTACTAATGGTCAAATAATAGTGTTACAAGAACAAGAGCCAAACGTGTCACTACACTGTGCATTCATTAGAAAATGAACTGACAGCTGCATAAAACATTTAATGGAACTGCGGAAAAGTGAACGTGGAAGTGCATTTAAGTAACTGACATGACTGCGGTGAAGTGATTCCCTGAGGATTAACTCAGTATATGATGCTTAGGGATTTGCTGCATATTTCTTAACTGTACAGATGGTCTAATGGGTCCCAAATCTCACACCAGGGAAATATGTTGTACAGATAATGGCCATGAATGTACAGAATGTAATGCTTTGCTTAACTGGAGCTCTGATCAGTCCCCCGCTGCCCCTGTGCTGTTAGATTAGTGCCCTGTGGATAAATTGCTTTGGGTGCACTTAACAAATCAGATATTTTATCATTCTCTAATGTGCTTTGCAATAATGCTATGATTGTATAATGAATTTTGATATGCAATTACACGTTAGAAGCACTGTAACTCATTAGAGCTCAGTTAAAAAGAATGTTGACAAGATACCAAAGTTACACTATAGACAAAGCACAACACATTAATTGAGTGATTCTTTTTAATTATTATTAATGCATTTATAAATAGAGATGCATACAAAAGAAAATAAAAGAAAAAGAAAATAGTAGGAAAAGTTTATTATTATTATTATCATTATAAATTTGCTATTTTAAATATAATGCCACTAAATAATGCCTCCTATAAACTTTTGACTTAACTTACTCTGAGAAATATTCACTGGAATAAAAAGTGTTGTAACAAGCCCTATCTTATTTAGGCTATATATTTACCATCATATTAAATAATGTCATATTTAAAAAAAAAAAAAAAAAAAAAAAGATACAAATGTGTTGTTGGGGCAATAAAAATAAATGATGCACAGACAGAAAGAGATGCTGCCTGTTTAAAGTTAGAAGAACAGAAAAACAACTTAATTTAGTATATTCAAGCAAGATTTGTAAAGGTTTTACAAAATGTATATGTTTTGCGTATCGCAATAGATTTAAAATCACCGAATGCCACAGCACTCCGCCCACCTCCATAAAACACTGCCTGCTGATGATCATGGATTAGTGAAAGCACACGCGCGAGGAATCAACTTCAGACTCGTGGACTGCCGTCAGAAAAAGTAAGAAAATATTTTCACTCTTTTTTTATTACATTATTACTGTCAATGTGCCAAATGAAATATGTCAATGGCCGGGTAAATTTGAAACAGTTGGTATATTGCACACGCGCTGATCTACGCTACTTCAAATGAAGCGCGTCCACTGATTTACGTTAAATAAACGTGAGCGCAACAATCTACCAAATATAAGTAGCCTGTGTAGCTAAAAAAAAGTGTAGTTTAAATAAGCTTAAAGGTGAAAGTCGCATTCAAATGAAAATTAAATTTTTTGGAGTCTTCATTGTCTTTTTATAAAATAGATATATGACTAAAAGTTAATTGTTAAAATAAAAACGTGATTAGATAACGTGCTGGGACCGGATGAGTGAGGACAGCTATCAGATCAGATCACTATTCACGGTTTAAGCTGTCAGTCTACAGAAAGCCGTCAATACAGGTTAAGACAGGGAAGGAAGGATCTCACTGTCACTTGACATGTAATTAATTAGTGATGGGGTCAGGGGTTTCATCAGTCAAAGCCCCCTCCACACCTGCAGCCCAGTGTGCCAAATGTGCGACGGCGTAAGTTTGAATGCACTCTGTCATTGCAACTCTTTTCTTCTTGTGTATGTTTTACCGGTATTTGTTTTCATTTTAAGCTCAATGTCTGGAAGTGAAGAGCGCACGTTCATTGCCATCAAGCCTGATGGAGTGCAGAGGGGACTTATCGGAGAGATCATCAAGCGTTTCGAACAGAAGGGCTTCAAGTTAGTTGCTATGAAGCTAATACAGGTAAACTGAATTAAATTTTAATCTCCATTGTTTTGATAGGACTTGCCTTTCCTTTTATTAGTAAAGCAGCGCGCTGAGAGGTCATTTGGCGTTTATACATCCACAGTTTATTTGTGTATGTATTGTGTGGAGAAAGTTTTATTTCAACATTTTTAACATGTATTGCTTACGAAATTTAACCATGGTTTTACTACAAAAAAAAAAAAAAAAAAAAAAAACGGTTACTTTGTATTATAACTGCCTTTTAAATTAATTTTCTTAATTTATATTACTTAACTGATTAAAAACTTACTAGATTTTTCTCTAATCATGGAAATCGCTATTTAGAGCTTGTCTTCTAAGGGTTAAACCAATTACTAACTAATTGTAGGTGCTTGTGGTCTGCAAGGTTGCACCTGCTATATATACAGGTGCATCTCAATAAATTAGAATGTCGTGGAAAAGTTCATTTATTTCAGTAATTCAACTCAAATCGTGAAACTCGTGTATTAAATAAATTCAATGCACACAGACTGAAGAAGTTTAAGTCTTTGGTTCTTTTAATTGTGATGATTTTGGCTCACATTTAACAAAAACCCACCAATTCACTCATCTCAACAAATTAGAATACTTCATAAGACCAATAAAAAAAACCTTTTTAGTGAATTGTTGACCTTCTGGAAAGTATGTTCATTTACTGTATATGTACTCAATACTTGGTAGGGGCTCCTTTTGCTTTAATTACTGCCTCAATTCGGCGTGGCATGGCGGGGATCAGTTTGTGGCACTGCTGAGGTGGTATGGAAGCCCAGGTTTCTTTGACAGTGGTCTTCAGCTCATCTGCATATTTTGGTCTCTTGTTTCTCATTTTTCTCTTGACAATACCCCATAGATTCTCTATGGGGTTCAGGTCTGGTGAGTTTGCTGGCCAGTCAAGCACACCAACACCATGGTCATTTAACCAACTTTTGGTGCTTTTGGCAGTGTGGGCAGGTGCCAAATCCTGCTGGAAAATGAAATCAGCCTCTTTAAAAAGCTGGTCAGCAGAAGGAAGCATGAAGTGCTCCAAAATTTCTTGGTAAACGGGTGCAGTGACTTTGGTTTGCAAAAAACACAATGGACCAACACCAGCAGATGACATTGCACCCCAAATCATCACAGACTGTGGAAACTTAACACTGGACTTCAAGCAACTCGGGCTATGAGCTTCTCCACCCTTCCTCCAGACTCTAGGACCTTGGTTTCCAAATGAAATACAAAACTTGCTCTCATCTGAAAAGAGGACTTTGGACCACTGGGCAACAGTCCAGTTCTTCTTCTCCTTAGCCAGGGTAAGACGCCTCTGACGTTGTCTGTGGTTCAGGAGTGGCTTAACAAGAGGAATACAACAGCTGTAGCCAAATTTCTTGACACGTCTGTGTGTGGTGGCTCTTGATACCTTGACCCCAGCCTCAGTCCATTCCTTGTGAAGTTCACCCAAATTCTTGAATCGATTTTGCTTGACAATCCTCATAAGGCTACAGTTCTCTCGGTTGGTTGTGCAGCTTTTTCTTCCACAGTTTTTCCTTCCACTCAACTTTCTGTTAACATGCCTGGATACAGCACTCTGTGAACAGCCAGCTTCTTTGGCAATGAATGTTTGTGGCTTACCCTCCTTGTGAAGGGTGTCAATGATTGTCTTCTGGACAACTGTCAGATCAGCAGTCTTCCCCATGATTGTGTAGCCTAGTGAACCAAACTGAGAGACCATTTTGAAGGCTCAGGAAACCTTTGGAGGTGTTTTGAGTTGATTAGCTGATTGGCATGTCACCATATTCTAATTTGTTGAGATAGTGAATTGGTGGGTTTTTGTTAAATGTGAGCCAAAATCATCACAATTAAAAGAACCAAAGACTTAAACTACTTCAGTCTGTGTGCATTGAATTTATTTAATACACGAGTTTCACAATTTGATTTGAATTACTGAAATAAATGAACTTTTCCATGACATTCTAATTTATTGAGATGCACCTGTATATCCCCATGTGACCGTCGCATTACAGTAAATAAAATATTCCTTAAAATATTCAGTCACAAACAATTTGAGGTCAAAAGGGTATGTGGGATTAGAGGACGTTTAATTCTCAAAACTTTATTCGCTTTTTTGCTCATGTTTTGTATGCTTGTCTTCAATGCAGGCCGATCAGGATCTTCTGAGACAGCACTACTGTGACCTGAAGGATCGGCCTTTCTTCCCAGGGCTCGTCAGTTTTATGTCCTCTGGCCCTGTGGTTGCTATGGTAAACTTATTTATATTACTTTCCCCGGTGTGTGACTAGGGCACTTTGAATTTAATAATATTTCTGGCTTATTGCTAATAAATATTCTTCATTCATTTTATGAAGGTGACTAATGTTATTTCTGTTATATATTTTTAGGTGTGGGAGGGTTTTAACGTTATAAAAACCGGCAGATTGATGCTCGGCGAGACTAATCCCATTGACTCCAAGCCTGGGACTATCCGAGGTGACTTTTGTGTTCAGGTTGTCCGGTAAGATCTTACACTGTATTCTAAAATAACATTTTTGATGACTGTGTTTTAAACAGCAGATGGTTTATTAAAAAAAGCCTGGAAAATTAATACATTTCTTGTGTAAATGTAATGCAAAATAATTGTCTGAATGTTATATTTAATATTTAAGTGTACACCCAGTCAGATCAGCAAACAAATTAATTTTGACAAAAAAATTATTTGTTAAATTAATAAGTGATGGTAAACAAAGATATTGTTAGAAAAAAATATATATATTTTGAATAAATGCTGTACTATTTAGCTTTTTATTCATCAAAGAATCCTGAAAAAAGCATCACAGGTTATATATATATATATATATATATATATATATACACACACACACACACACACACACACACATATTTTTACTGTTGTTTTTTTATAATAAATAAATAAATAAATAAAGCAAGCCAGCCATGCTGAGCATTAAAAGACTTCTTTCAAAACCATTAAAAACCTTTACCAACCCCAAACTATCTTTGGATCTGTTTGTCTGGTACATATTTATCTGCACTTGTTTTAGCTAATATTAAATTGCTTCTACTTCAGGAACATCATTCACGGCAGTGATTCTGTCGAAAGTGCCAACGCCGAGATCAACCTGTGGTTCAAACCAGGAGAGATCTGTGACTACACCAAATGTCAGGACAGCTGGCTCAATGGCTGAACACTTTCTTCTTTTCCTGCTCTTTTCTCCCCCACTTTCTTTTCCTGCTCTTTTCCTGCTCTTTTCAACCCATTTTCATTTTTATTCCCACTGTTTCTGGTGTTTGTCTTTACAATAAAACCAAAAATCATTTCTATCCCATGAGTTCAAAGGACAGCTTCAATGACCTGGTACTATATAATAAAACAAATGTTAGAGTCACTTTGACATGAGTAGTCTGAGGATTGATCTCTTGACGATTTTATTAAACATAATACTTCAAGTAGTTCAAATGAATGAATTAGAGGCCTGTTTATATTTACTGTATAGTACTGGTGGCCCCACTCAGGCAAAGCAACAGTGCAATGCCACACAAAGCACTGCAGTAAGGAATGAACTTGGGAAATAAAGTACACAGTGCTCATTTAAATGATACTGTAGCACCAACAGTGCTGTTGTCCAATAAAATATCATTATGCCACGTAATACAAAACCTATAATTCCAGATTGTTACTTACAAAAAGAAAGCATGCAAGAACAGGATGGTCTGGTCTTCTCGCAGTTTTTACATATACAATTCTTTTAACAATGTAGTTTACATCAAACAGTTAGAGAAAGGTCTCTTTCAGTCAAGAACTGGTCGCCCTGCCAGTGTACAGTACATGCAGAAATAAATTCGTACAATAAAAGATACATGGTGCATACACTACATAAAGATGGTAAAAGTGCACAAGAGTCACAGAAGTGAATAGAAATGATTGAACACTTCTTATCCTGTATATTCTACCAGATGGTGATGTTTTTGTGTTTTAACCACATGGGCCCCATTTTATTAAAATAAAAGTTCCCTTTTGGTCATCCGAGCCTAAAAATGTAGTGCTTTGCAACAGTTTCTATTTTTTGCTTCTCAATTTCAGAATTTACAAAGAGGGACTTTCCCTTTTAACCTGACAAACCCAATAAATTATCATTGTGGTACAAAAATATATAATAGATGTAATCCATATGTTTCACTTTCCCCAAACACAACGGTTGTCAAAATATACTATTAATATGCTAAGAAAAGTCATTTTCTTAACATGTTAAGCTCTAGTTGAATTCTTATGCAAAGATTGAAACATACAATGTACAGTGAAACTAAAAATATACTGTACAACACTGAATCTGTTGGCATGGACCTTTTTTTAATAGTTATTGTTACAGAACAGTCAAACATACTTGGTCCATGAGGTTTGGGTCATTAGTAAATCAAGCATTTTCTTGGTTTTGTTTTTGATCAGCTGTATTATTGCTTTTGAACAGGATCTTTCAGCCTACAGAAAACAAAATTGAAGAGTGATGAATCTCAGAGCACTTGACCGAGTTCAGGTTTTATCTCATTTTGATTTTATACCGTATATCCATTTGCTAGAGGCCAACTGTGAGCACAACAGGAAATTAAAGCGTCTCTGTTGAAAGAGCTTTAGTATAGTAGATCTGAACAGTAAGTGCTTTCATTTGGCAATCTTCACTGCAGATACGTCATCTCCGAGCAAGATGAAGATGCAGAATGCAACAGTTTGGTAAAAGATATGTTGAAGTTCTCAAGTGGATTTTTTGGGAATTTGAGGCACGATCCAGCCAACAGATGCACCGAGGTCCATTAAAACTGGTACAGTATATTAAATTAGCTCATTTAGTTCAACTGTAAAACCAATGCTTGTAAGCAAGATCACTGAAGTGCGTAAACAAAGTGTCAGAAGTTAGACACTGCATGTCTAAAACATCCAGAAGCTCCCATGTGAAGGCCCCACACAAAGGTTATACCTGTAGGAATTACAGTAGGTCAATCCAACATGGCTTCCAGCTGGTCAGCAAGATCATCGAACATGTTCCCTATATCATCAAGAATGTTCCCAGCTGACTTCACTGTGTTAATGCCCCTGAGGGAAAGAAGAGAAAGAACGAGGTTTAATATGGGAGTATTGTGAGTGTATGACTTGATAAAGGAGTGTTTACACTGACAGCAACCTGTAGTCATTTTCATTTTCAATGAGAGTTTGCAATTTTCAGGACCATGAGCGACCGTTGGCAATGCGATGTGGACATGCAGTTTCCTTCAATGCAATGCATTTCATCTCAGCTTTCAGTGTGATAGATGAACCAGAGATAACATTACCCATGTACATTGCCAATAACCAGTAATAGCCAATAATATATTATGCACTGTTTAAAAGTTTAGATTCTGCAACATTTTTAAAAGAAATACTTTTTTTCAGCAAGGATGCATTAAACTGATTAAAAATGACCATAAAGATATTTACAGCATGTTACAAAAGATGTCTATTTCAAAGCAATCCTGAAAAACAAATGTATAACCATTCCCAGAAAAAAATATTAAGCAGCGCAATAGGTTTGAAAAATAAAAATGTTTCTTGAGCACCAAATCAGCATATCAGAATGATTGGATTGAGTGCTGAAAAAAATCTGGTGTAGGATTTACTTTGAAACAATTTTCACTTAGAAGTTGCAAGTAAATTTTACAAGCACAAAAATGGCAAGTAACACATTAAATTAAATGTGGAAGTTTTGAGTAGAATGACTGAAATACAATTTTCTTGCAAAACATATTCTAATAATCATTGTTTTATTTCAAATGACTTCGAAAACTTTTTTATTATAATTTATTTATTTATTTATTTATTTTCACAGTGTGAGACACTGAAAACTGGAGTAATGGCTGCTGAAAATTCACCTTTGCCATCATGGGAATAAATTATATATACATACACATATGTAAACAAAATATATATTTATACTATATATTACTCTACTATCGCTGTATTAATATATATAATTAAATTATGAGGTCATATGATAAGACACAGAAGCATACTACTGTTTAAAATGTTTCACTTACTATTTTTAAAAACAGCAGCCAGTATACAGTATATAGTGTTCAACACATTATATGACAGCCTCAGTACCAGTCAGGACCATCAGGATTAGATTCACAGCATCTATATATTTAAAACACTATGACAGGGGTTTTTTCTTGGATTAGCATATGCTCCGCTATGAGCTAAATCGGTTCAAATTACAAAATGTGGTTCAATACAGACAGATTGACCAGCTACACTGCTGAGAGTGGATTTGTTGTGACAAAATAGGAGGGGAGTCAAATGAAAGTCCAAATTGTAGACACCATCTGTCTCCATCCGTGAGATAAGGACATCAACAATCTGTCTTCATCGCAGCCAAAACGATCAAAGAGTCAAAGGAAAAACACACACTAGTTTTAGGGAGATCACTTATTGCTAGATTTCCCAGCGGGCTTGTTGTGACAAGCGGTCATTCAGTCATTATAGGACCATCTGCAAACCTGTCTCATCGAAATACAGAATACAGAATTTCCTCTACCGTGTGGAAAAAGTGGATTCAAGCTGTTTAATACTTTTCTGACCTTATTATATGACAAAAAGGACAGTTACAAACATACAAACATAAATGGTTGGTGTTACCTGTCTGCTGGATCTTCCTGAGCCAACTTCTTCTCCACAACTTTAAGTGCTGCCTCCAGAGACGTGCTGGTTTGCTCGAGTCGTTTGTGGACCAGCACGTTCTGGCCTTCCGTCACAGCCTGTGGCTTTCCTGCCAGTACAGACTGACCTTGACCTGCTTTGCTTGGTGGACAGCGAGCCAGAGGACTACAGGGAGGTGAGACAGCAAAGGCCACGCTCTGTACGACACTGACTGTCACTCCTGAAGAAAGTTGACCACAGCCAAAAGGTGGAGATAGAACAAGAATTTAGTAAGAGCATACGTTAATAAATAGAACCATGGGCAAACGTGTGTGAGGATCCCAGGGCTAGTTTTCTAATTCAGTAGCATCAATTAGTGCATTTATCATTAATAAACAAACTATTATTCATTGTTTTTTGTCAATGAAATAAAGCTAAAATAAAATACAAATTTTAGATGCTTAAGAAGTTTACATTTGAAAAAATTACAAAAGTTGCCTTGGCAAATAACTGAAATATGTTTAAGTTGAAGTACTAATATTACTAAAATTGAAAGTGAACTAATAATAAAGCTAAATAGAATATATATATATGTATATGTATAAAACAAAAGCATGTAACAGAATTAATAAAAATGTAAGCTAAAAATTTAAATATAATAAAATTGTAAGATTATATTAATAATTACTATAATAATACATAAAAACACTACAATAACACCGGATCCAATCAATCCTAATGAATAAAACAATGAAGTTCTGCCCTATATATTTTGTTTTTGACTCAGAAATGCATAACATTACAAAAGTAAACTGGGTTTACACACAAAAATGGAAAAATTCCAAATAAAGCATCAAGTAGATTAACCCTATACGACTTTTAAATCTGTGTGTATAAATGCTAATGCTAATGTTATTTCTGTGATATATTTTTATGTGTGGGAGGGTTTTAACGTTATAAAAACCGGCAGAGTAATAATTATGTGATTAAAACAGGGAAAATTATTTTTAAATAAATGATTTAAAATAATTTTTTTTAATATTTGACATTTACAGCTGTAAATAAAGACAGATAAAGCAGAACATATTTAAACGCCTCTAATGTGTGATCAGACCCCCTGTACATTATTCAAATCATATCATGCATATAAAGACCAATTTTCAGATCCATGGGTGCTGATGTGATTTATTGGTATTTGGGAGGAAATAAATGCTGATATTTAAAGATGAGAATGACAAATATAAAAATATAATGTCTAACTTGCACTCAAAGCATCTTGTTTTCAGGCCTATAAGACCACATTCATAACTATACTACTGTTCAAAAGTGTGGGGTCGGTAAGTATTTTGTAATGTTTTTTTAAAGTCTCTTATGCTCACCAAGGCTGCATGTATTGATAAAAAAAAAAATCATTAATGTGATGGCAAAGCTGAATTTTCAGCATCATTACTCCAGTCTTCAGTGTCACATAGTCCTTCAGAAATAATTCTAATATACTGATTTGGTGATCAAGAAATATTTCTTCTTATTATTATTATTATTAATAATGTTAAAAACAGCTGTGCTGCTTAATGTTTTTGTGTAAAGTGTGATGCATTTTTCAGGATTCTTTAACTGATAAAAACTTCAAGAACAGAATTTGTGTAACATTATAATGTCTTTACTGTCACGTTTAATCAATTGAATTCATCCTTGCTGAATTAAAGTACTTAATTTATTTAAAAAATAATAATAATAAAAATAAAAAAATAAATAAAATCATACTGACCCCAAACTTTTGAAAGGTAGTGTATGCTTGGAAGTAAAGTATTTGTTCAAAATAAATTTAAATAAATTCAATAAATTAATTGTAAAAAAAAAATTTTTAAATAAAAATCCTTTTCTAATACAATCTTCAAACTCACATTTAAAAATTATACATAGTGCTTTTTCTTATTTTAAATAATAGCTTTAACACATTGCAGTACCTGAGTTTGCTGCAGAAGAATGGCGTGTGGGTTTAGAAGGGGTGGGAGGTTTATGTGGAGATCCTGGTTTCGGAGAGAGGCCAGATTTATAAGGATTTTTTGTCAATCCACTATTCTGCATGCACTGCAAGACCATCTCGGTCTCAGCGGCCCTCTCATTTCCTATTTGCGCGCTGCTGCCCTGACCTTTCATATGCAGTTCCTTTGGCTTGTGTCTCCTTTTGACTGTGTCTGATTCCTTTAAGTTAAACTCCGGCACCTCTAGGGATGATTTGATTGATTGCACCGGCTTCAGAATTTCAACAGCAGCCTCAGACTCTATCTTAGCGGATGCTATTTTGGTCCTTTGTTTGATGGTAACTTTGCCCTCTTCTGCGAAAGGTATGCTCTCCTGTGAGGATGTTGAACCTCGTTGGTTCCTCAGAGGGCTGATGTTTTCACCAGCAGGATTTTCTCCACTACGCTTCCTTTCATACGTTGAAGATTCACTAGTGGTTCTCCTACGGTTTTCCATATTTTTTGGCGAGATGGCTGGGGACATGGCTTTAAAAACAGGGCTGTTACATATCTTATTGGGGCTTCCTGTATTGTTCTCCAGCCTAGCTGCAATGCTTCTGACACTTCCTGCGCTCTCCATTTCAACCCCACTTGTAGTTACCCCACTTGGGGCAGAGCTTAGTCGCTTTGGAGGGGGAGGAGGAGGACCTTTCCTCTTGGCACGTATGGCGAAGGAATGACTGCGGCCCACTTGGCGCTCACTGGAACTGTAAGATGGTTGGCTGCGGCCAGGCTTGCGAGTTAGCGTGGCATAAGACGCCACATTGGCAGTTGTTGTCGTAGGGGCTGAGATGTCATCTTCATTCTCTCCATCCGACATAGCATAACGTGAAAGACTCTGAGTGCGCTTTTTGGAACGGGATGGGTCCCCGTTTGGCTGCGGGGCTCTGATTGGACTTGGGCTTCCCATGTTTGCATTGCAGTTTTGATGCTGCAGGTAGTTGAAGCCCCTCTGATGAGGTGATCCATGATGGGGCTGAGAGGGAGAAACCACCGGTCTAGGTTTGGTGAGGACGGGTGGATATGCGAAACGTGCTATTTTACTACTGGTTATGGGTGGCGTCCTTACTGGACTGCCAGTTGAGGGGTGATGATGTTGTATAGGCAACACTGGCGCCATTTTTACAGGTGATATTTGGCTTCTATCCTGAGATTCCTTGTTGGGACTGTTGTCCATACTGCCCAGGCTCTCTTGTGAGCAGCTGTTGGGAGTTACCGATGCCATTGGACGCTCTTGCGACCGTCCTGACCCTCCTGACCGTGTTCCAATGCTTTCTTGACTAAGACGCATGGATGTTCCACTCATGTTTCCGAAACCATCTTGCCCTCCACCGTGTCCACTGCGAGCCATGGCGTTCTGTAGCTCAACGCTCAGCTCGCTGTCCTGGAAGGTGAGCATCTTTGGTGATAGAGGTGATGAGGGGCATTCGGAGCTGTCGTGATGCTCGATGGCTACCAGCTCGAGGGTGGGAGGAGCTCTCCTGCGCTGTAGCAATGCCTGCCCCTCGGCCTGGTTCTTACGAGCCCTCTGGACGTCACTGAGCTTCTTAACAGCAAGCATCAGCTTCTTCTGATGGCCTGAAGATAAACAATATGTCAATCTACAGATGTACATTATTTAGGAAAACCAAATACTTTGGAAAAAGAAATGTGGTTTTGGAATCTTGTGTACATGGGCATTACTGAAAAGTTTTGATCAAGGCTTGAATCTACAGTACCATTTAAATGCATTTGTGCAATCTATCAATCTACAATACCATTCAAATGTTTGGTCAGGTAGGTTTTTTTCTTTTTGAAGAAATGAATGCTTTAATGCAGCGAGGATGCATTAAATTGCTCAAAAGTGACAGTCAAGAAATTTATAATGTCACAAATAACATTTTTTCATTAAAAATGTATTACAGTTTCCACAAAAATATTAAGCAGCACAATTCTTTTGAACATTGATAATATGAAATTTCTTAAGAAAAGTTCAACAGAAATTCTTCAATGACAAATCCGCACAACAGACAGATTTCTGAAACTGAAGATGAAACTGAAGAATGGAGTAATGGCTGCTGAAAATTCAGCTTTGCCATTACAGGAATAAATTACATTTAAAATATATTAAAATAGAAAAGAGTTGTTTTAAACTGAAATAATATTTCACAATATTACTGTTTTACAGTATTTTTGATCAAATAAATGCAGACTTGGTAAACAAAAGAGACTTCTTTAAAAACCATAAAAAGCAAAAAAATCAACAGTAGTATATCTATCCATTCACTTACCCAGCTTATTGATGCCAATTTCCTGTAGATCCTCCCAAGTGATATCCTGCACTATGTTGATGGAGTCATATCCATTCTCTGCTAGCTTTTTCTGGTATTGTGGCAGCCCAATAGCACTGAGCCATTTCCCAATATCAGACTGAAACAAACAGACAAATTTCATCTTCAGTGCCTCTGTTGGTTAATCATATAAAATCAACATCTGTGATATGAATCTAGCAATTATCTATTAACTCCTGAAGCTCTCATTAGTGTGAAAAACTTGAACTTGTAGCACTGTATGTTTGTGTAAACATTTAAAACTGTTCATTTATAGCACTGAATTACTGGAATGTAATCCGGCAACCACTCTGGGATATTCATGTTGCCGATCTCCATGGAGATCTTCTTGCGGTGGCCAGGCTTTGTAACGCCAATAGCAGTGAGATCCTAAAACATAAAAAACAGATTGATACACTTAAAAAATTAATAGACCGTATGTTCAGCTTTGATATCTATTGAATGCAGTAGTGAATTCCAATGAGTTGTGCAGGATGCAAACGTAAGCCTGTGTACTTCAATACTGATACACAAAAAGAGGGCTCACCTCAGGGGTCATTCTGCTGATTGTGGGCACATCATAGCCAGCTGTGAGGAAATTAGATGTGTACTGCTCAAGCTGAAACTCACAGAGCCACTGGTAAATAGCCTCAGCATCCTAAAACACAAAGAGACGACTGAGCATTACGCACAAAAGCTCAATGGGTCAGTCATGTAAACATCCACAGTTCATTTAGATCCATTTCTCTAGCTTAAAAATAGTTTAACATTTCATTTCAAATGATAATAGACATACTACAGCACTGCAAACTGAATAAAATAAATTAAAAAGACTTAGATGACTGTGCAATGCTATGTGTTTGGCTACTATTCCAAGGGAATACTAGTTTACTACTTAATAAATAGTGTGTAGTATACAGTATACAAAAAAAAAAACTATGCAACAATACTACATTAGCTCATGACCTCATGGCATCTAATTAACACGAAAATAAAAACAATTGCTTTCAACTTATCCACGTGTGCGCGTGTGTGTGTGTGTATATAAATGGATGGATGGAGAGATAGATATAAAATAATCATCACTACTAGGAGTAATATATGTATAATATATAAATAATTATATGTTATACATTTTGCAAAACATCCAGTACATAAAATGTATAAACAACATTAATATAATAGTATTACTATTAATAATATTAATAAATAAATAATTAGTATAACTGAATAGCAATTTACCACCACTACTACTATTACTATTATTATTATTATTATTATTATTATTATTATTATTACTACCCTATACTTATTATCCAGTTTTGTGTAAACAGATTGGTATGATTTGCATGGAAATGAAAGGTCAAATCAAGCACATTGCATAAACAATTTGCATGTGGCTGACAGTGTACACAGTATATGCTACATTGTAAAAATAATATATACTGCAACAATAGCATGAGTAGTATGGTAATATGCAGCTCTGCCTTGGTCTTGCCTTGCCATCCAGAAGTTGCTGTGGGTGTATGACATGTTGTTCTCCAGTTCTGGAGCTGCTCAGTGGAATCCTCCGTCCAAGAGCACCTAAAGCACACACACATTTCTGTTGGTCAAGGACTCTGCTATTGCCTTAGGCTGTGGAATGTGGAATCAGTGCAGTCTTTCATACATGTTATTGTACCTGCATGTTTATACTTTAGTGTACTGATGGAGTACATGTTTCAGAAGAAAAAAAATATTCTCCTGTTACCTAGGGCACTGTTTTTTCATCTTCATTAATAATAGATCATACCAGAATATCGCAATCACTGACACTTACAGAAGAGGATTTAAGACCTAAGGCTGTTTTGATGAGTGATTGTGTAAGTGTGTGTTCATTTGAAAGACATGCATATACATTTCTAGATAACAAACAGTACTCCAAGGATGTGCTTGGCAAGAAACAAAAATGTACAGTTATTAAATAATAAAAATCCATATAATGATAATCCATTAACTCGTAACCAGGCATTAAGAGTTTTTAAATGTCTGCAGTGGCAATAACACATGTAAATATGCCCCCATTTAACTCACCTTCAGAAAATAAGCTGATTTTAGGAGAGTTTGTTGATCTCATGCTTATTTTTAGATCCTCTTCGAGTCAAAGACAATACAAAAACACTCTCGTGTCTGTCAGTGATAATCTTCTCTCCTCAAATTCTCTTCTATTCCTTGGTATTTCTGACTTGCATACAACTTTGCCTCCGTCATTGCGTCCTTCCCTTCTAGTGAAATCTGACACTGCACAGTATCTGCCTTTAAGTAAAAATGAGCAGGTATTTTAAGCTGCCTTGCTCATGTTTTTAAAGCGGTCTTGGGAAGGAACCTTTTTCTCCATTTAAACTGTAGTACATTTATGAAATACATGGCTATTTTTTAAGATGAATAAAAGTAATGAATACACAGGTCTGAGGTGATATTTGTATTAAATGATTCTCTGGTTCATGGAAAAGACACAAGTGGACATGCTCAGGGATATTAAAAAATTATATGAGTTATCTGAAGGACAGTGCGTGAGTCTTTTTAAATTGAGAGCATTAAACTTTCAATAACTGCTTTTATACTTTAATATACAGAGGCTTGTAAATGTATTTGGATACTTAAGGCACACTTAAGTACTGCATTAGATGTTTAATATATAATATTAAGCCAAGTAGCCTCTACTGATGTCAGAGCTTCTTTTTTTTTAATTATAATATATAATAAGTATAATATTAAATAATTAAAATGTTGAAATAAATTAAATAAAGTTACTTAATTTTCAGACATTCAGAAATGAAAATAAATTAAATTTAAATATAACAGCAGAGGTTCTGACCTGATTGAGGGTCCGTCTGTTTTGCGGGGTCAGGGGCCTGACTGCACTGTTCCACCAGTTCTCCAGCAGAGGGAGGCAGCTGCATGTGAGAAAACCACAGCACTGTCACATTTAACTCAACAGCTGTCTGGCAGAAATAGCTTAGAGACACGATTACTGCGTGTGAAAGGCTTCACACAGAGATTCTAATTACTACATATGAATATTAATTATAATTCTCAGCAAGAACATAATATCTCTTTAATTTCACATGTAAGTCTCTGTTACAGACGTTTACAGACTCGATCATTGAAAATATTGGGGGTAACTCACAGCATGAGATCAACATTAGGTTCTCTATGGTAGTTTAAATAAATGCTGCAGTATGAGTAACCGTACGCTCAGCTGCATATAAAATGCAGAGTCTATTGTGTTATGTAATTAGGCAATACCAATGTGATGGCTATATGAGCTCTAATTACTGTTCCCGCTGAGCAAAATCTTTTTCTATTCACCGGACCCTTTGGCAAAATTTGGGGGTCAGAAAGTTTCTTTCCCCTTTCTTTTCTTTTTTTTTAAAGTGAATACTTTTTTTCAGCAAGGATGCATTAAATTGATCAAAGATTTTTATTTAAAATAATGTTCTTTTGAAGTTTCTATTCATCAAAGAATCCTGAAAAAAATATATTGTGGTTTCTAAAAAAATGTTAAGCAGCACAACTTTTTTTTTTTTTTTTTTGAGCATGAAATCAACCAAATCAACATATTAGCATGATTTCTGAAGGATCATGTGACACTGAAGACTGGAAAACGCTGCTTAAAATTAAGTTTTGTAATAAATTATTTTATCACAGTAATAAATTAATATTATAAAATATATTTAAATAGAAAACAGTTAATTTAAATTGTAATAATATTACTGTTTTTACTGTATTTTGAACAAATAAATGCACCCTTGGTGAGCATTGGTGACTACTTTTATAGTGCAAAGAGAAATATCTAAAATACCAATCAGATATTTTTTTATCAAACAAAAAAAATTTAATTATTTGTTTGTTATATATATGTCATATATTACAAATATTTAGGCTAATAATACCAGGATAATAGTCATTTAACATTGGTAAGTTCTCTAGAGCATTTTTCTGACTTGCTTTTTCAAGTAAACTTAAGAAAAATTCAAAATAACTTGTTTTGTCAAGATGACAAGAAAAATAAGATTTGGAGAAAACAAGGCAAAAATAATCATGCATGGCTTCTGTGAATGTCTATATATAACAGTAATTATTCTTTCCCTTTGGTGCCTCTATGAACCATGAAATCTCTGTACTGTTCTAGGATGGGGTCGCTATCTTGTGAATTAATCAGTGCTGCATATTTCTCCGCACAGTTTTCTCACAGCTTCAGTTCCCTAATGAAAATCAATGGACATGCAGATGGAATCATAAAATCTCTGTTTTTTTTTTTTTTTTTTCCTGGTTCAGCTTAACATTGGATGTGTGAGACTGAAGCCCACCTTGGTGGTGTCCTGGACAGCAGAAGGTGACTGATTGTGTGGAAAGTTTCCCTCAGTGCTCTGTCCACTGCCAGCACTGCGACTGCTGCCCATGCTGCCTGCACTGCCCACACTGTTCCTGTCACCTGCTGAAAGAAAGAGGAATAAACAAAGACAGGAGAAAGAAAACGAACAGTTGGTGAAATACTGCCTGTTAAAAATGACTGCTTTACTACACACTGGGCAACAAATGGGGTAAATATTTTAGCAGCTACGATCTCTGAACTCCAGCAAGGTCTCTGTAGACAAGGGGAACGTGAAGGAGCACAAGGGAACATTGAGGAGGGCTAGTGCGAATTAAGCAATGTGAATGGCAAGCTGATAGTAGGCTGACAAACTTAGGACAAATATAGCCTAAGGGAGCAGGAACCCTGTGAAACAGCTGGAAAAAACCTCAACTTGAGACAAAAGTCACTGGTTTGCAGGCGTTGGGACAGCCGTGGGGATGAGAAAACAGGGGCCTGGGGAAACGGACAACTCTTACCATTAAGAGAGGTCCTGAGGACCCAAATATCCTCTGGCTCTTTGGGACTAGCTGGCTTACACAGGGCACTGGGACTGTCGGGAATCGCACCTAGCAAACACAAACACTTTAAAGGGCCATAGGGGGAAACTTTGGGAGCCCAGATATACTTGAAGCGAAATCGAAGAAAGAACTGGTGTGATGTCATTTCATACAAAATCAGAACAAAACGAAGTTCGCTTGGAGCTCGACACAACTTGCCTAACCGAACTTTCCAGAAAAGTTTGCTCCAGCTGGTAAACACCTTCAAACTACCATTGGTCCGTGGCGATTACGTACTGTAATAGGTTAATTTCCTCTGTTTAGTCTGTCAAGGTCAGACATGTAAAAACATAAATATACTGGAGAGCTGCTTAATAGTAAAAAGTGAAATTGTACTGTAATTCTAATTGAAAACAACAGTGCCACTGTCTCTTATGTTTAAAGGATTAGTTCACTTCCAAAGTAAAAATTGCCTGATAATTTACACACCCCCATGTTATCCAAGACGTTCATGTCTTTCTTTCTTCAGTCGCAAAGAGATTTTTGAGGAAAATGTGGATTTTTCTCCATATTGTGAGTTGAAGGTCCAAATTGCAGATCCCAACCAAGGAAAAAGGGTCTTATCTAGTGAAACAATCAGTGATATTCCAAAAAATCAAAACAAAAAGGTATATACTTTTTAACCACGAATGCTCATTTTGCAGTAGCTTTAGGCATTATGCAATCACTTTGGAAAGGTCATGCTTGGTTAGTTCTTCATCTGTGTACTTCGGTTCAGAAAGGTAGAGTAGGGTGAAAAACTGTCATTTTCTTCTCCAACTTCAAAATCGTCCGACACCGTTGTTTTACCTTTTTTGGAAATGGCGTTTCACTATCTTTGCACATTTGTTCTGTAAACGCTGGGTCGGTACGTTCGCCAACCTCACGCATGACCTTTCCAACGTGATTACGTAATGAGGGAGGTTGGGCTAGTGCAAGATGAGCCTTTGTGGATAAAAAGTATATACATTTTTATTATTTTAGAAAATGACAAATCGTTTCCCTAGATAAGACCCTTATTCCTTGGCTGGGACCGTGTAGAGCCCTTTGAAGCTGCACTGAAACTGCAATTTGGATCATCAACCCGCTGCCATTGATGTCCACTATATGGAGAAAAATCCTGGAATGTTTTCCCCAAAAAACTTAATTTCTTTTCGACTGAAGAAAGAAAGACATGAACATCTTGGATGACATGGGGGTGAGTAAATTATCAGGAAATTTTAATTCTGGAATTGAACTAATCCTTTAATACTGTAAAGCTGCTTGCTTTAAACCAATTTATTGTATAAAGTTCTATATATATAAACAGGACTTGACTGGAGTGCTGAATTACAGAGCTGGTGTAATAATATCCACGTTGCTATGGTCAGATGCTTTCTTAACTTCTGTTTTCTCACCCCTCTCATTTTTGTTGTGTTTGTTTACTTATAAAGAGGAAAGCAAAATTTACATATTCATCTAAATTGCGCTCTCAGCAGCATGGGCAAACCGTAGTAAACTGCTGTTAAGGCATTTCAAACTTTATCTCCCAAAGCGAAAAATGGAAAAGTACTTTGTCGTGAGTATATCGCGGCCTTTACAGACAATGCAGATCAAAATAAACTTTTCACCAAGAATTACATGACTTTGGACTTGAAAAACTTGGGAAAAGTCTAAATGTGGCTATGATAGATTAAAGTACAGTTTATGTTGCTCACGTGGTGAGGGATAGAGGAGTTTTTTTGCTTCCACAGATACTTGGATGGGCTCTTGAGGTGAGATTGTAAGTTTGTAGGTGTACATACTGTGAATTCATCCCTACGAGTCTAATTCTCACGCTACCTGGGTGCTGATCCAGCCCATTGTGGTGAGTCAGTACAGGACGGGTGGATGAGTATAAGGTGTAGGAGTCGTCAGTGTGAGAGGTGTGATGAGAACTGTGTAAGGACAGGGCTCTGGACAGAATGTGATGTCTCTGGATGGGCAGTGAGGCTTGCCGGGAAAGAACGCCTCCTATGGACACAACATGGAAACACAAATGAGACACCATGGACACAAATGAAACATCATCCTCGAGAAAGATGTTTCCATAAGGGACATGCTCTAAATAATATAAACTAATAGAAGTTTATGAAGTTTGGGGTTAGTACTTTTTTTTTTTTTATTGTATGTTGCAAGGAAGCATTAAATTGATCAAAAAGGACAGTAAACGCCATTTATAATGTTACAAAAGAGTTCTATTTCAAATAAATGCTGTTCTTTGGAGCTTTCTATTCATTGAAGTTAATAGGAGAAAAAATATGTATAATGATTTCCACAAAAAATATTAAGCAGCACAACTATTTTCATTACTGATATTAATTAGAAATGTTTCTTGAGCACCAAATTAACATATCAATGTTTGTAGGATCTTGTGACAAAGAAGACTGGAGTAATGGTGCTGACAATTCAGCTTTGCCATCACAGGAATAAATTACATTATACAATATATTAAAACAAAACAGATTTTTTTAATATTTGACACTATTATTGTTTTACTGTATTTTTGATCAAATAAATGTAGCCTGGATGAGGTTACATTTAAAATAAATAACAGCTTTTGAACAGCAGTGCAAATATTAATTTTATTATTTATTAAATAAATAAATAATAAAATAAAATGGTGAAACAAGAACATGACATCTCAAAAGGGATCATTCACCCAGAAATCAAACAAAATCTATCATTTACTCATTCTCATATTGTTCCGTGTTATTTTATTTCAACTACTTTTGTCTATACAATGAATGCAAGTGGGGTCCAAAACAACAATGGACATCCTTTGACTTTTATTATATTAAAAACAAATAAACAGAGACATTTTTCAAAACATTTTCACTTGTGTTCTACAAAGAAAGTAGGTCACACAGGTTTAAAACGACACTAGGGTGAGTAAATGATGACAACATTTACACTTTTTTCTCTTTAACATGAAAGACAAATCCCTTTTTTTTTTTTTCCAAACATTAACTTCAAAAACTAAGATGAACCTGGTGAGGCTTTAACATCCTGATAAGATAACACGGGTGGGAGAAACACCCCAGCACAATGAGTTAAGTGGTTGGGTCTTAATCTGGCTGTTTTGCCTCCATCATGTCTCTTCAGCAGTATTGAGGCAGCTTAAAGCGGAGGCTAATTTCGTGTGAGCAGCAGGATGTTGACGCTGTGACACGACAGAGTGCTGAGTCTGCCGCTGCACTCGCTCTCTCACACAGAAAAAAAATACCAGGCTCATTTCAGGGAAAGATTTTCTGCTCAGGACCTAGCAATCTAAGGCCGGCTCCCCCTTTCATGGAGGCACAGGGCTCCAAAGCTGATCCGCCTGCCCCCAATATGTTCCTCTTAATCCCATTAGTTTGTGTCTGTGTGTGCCTTTATCAATGGACTACATGTCCACATGTCTACAAGAATTTATGAGAACTGCACTACTTTTGTATGCATTATTTTGATATGCATACTGTGGGATACAAATGTCAGAGAGTGCATTTAAAATCTGGGATTCAAATTCTATTTTAAGCCTAAAAATATAGTTTTAGGATTTTGAAAGATTTAGAATAAATGTTATTAAAAATATTGTTCCACTACTTCTAAGTCAAAAACTTGAGCTGCTGTCTTTAAAGCAAAAGGGTGATATTTTTCAATCTTAATCTGCGCTCAAATTTAATGCTGATAATGTAATTTAGAATGAAAAAAATAAGTAAAAAATAGTAGCTAATTTTGAAAATGGACCATATATTTGTAGTAAATGCTTGTGTAAATTGAAAAATAAAACAGAATTATTAAATATACCTGATCTGCGACTAATGACCTCAACGATGGAGGGAGGGAAGAATCCCACACGGTCAGTGCCTCTCTGACTGTCATGGATGTGTCCTTTCCAACGTCCATCCATATGCTGCTCTAAGACCTGGAACAGACCAATAAGATCACAGGATATTCAGCTCTTTGAATGCTTGCACATATAATATTCATAACAGTCTTCTCTTCAATAGCTATTGAGACTTTTTTTTATCATCACGTGGAATAATTTCCATAATCTATGATTTAATTATAGCCCTCTGTGTACCCTACACTATTCAAAGCTGAATGACTTTTGTGTCATCTGGTTTTAAATAACAATCTTCTAAACTTTTTTTCTAACCTCATGGCCCAGCCTGTGATTGTTTCCTCATTTGGCTGCACATTGCGGTAAATTAAGTCAGTTGATATTCCACACATGGCAGAGAGGAGCTGTGTAGCAATGAAAGTCAATCCATTTGACTGACATGAAATTGTGTTTCAAGCAGGCCGGGAAAAAGACACTAAGAATAAATTTGCAGTTTATGTGTAGCGGCTGTCTGAGTTGTTTTAAGAGTCTATTCACTAAAGGAACCATGCAAATTAGGTAACTGGGCAAACACGCACCTCCCGTGATTGCGTGCCCAGTGTGAAACAGAGTAAATAAATAGACATGAAATATTGATTTGGGTTGAAATGTAGCATCATTCACAGTTTAGCATTATTATATAACATTTGAGTGTTACTTTACTATCTTTTATATACTATTATAGTGTTTACTAATATTTTGGATTAGCTTTTAATTCTTATATAGTTTTTATTTTTGTTTTTTTTCCTTGCAATTTTATTAGGTGTTTTGTAATTTTCTAGTATGTATATGTATATATATTATACATATTATAAAGTTTACCATTTTAGTAATTAAACTTTATTTCACTTAGTTGGCAAGGCAACATTTTAAGTTTTTTAGTTGAAGAATATTGTCTAATATTTATATTTTATTTTAGATTTACTTAAATTAACGAAAATGATTCAGAGTCCAAATTTCAGAGTCCAAATTTAATGAACAGCTACTGCCATGAACAAAAAAAGTACATAAACATTTCTTTCTTAAATCCATTTTACCACTTGTTTTTTTTTGTTTTGTTTTTTTTTTTTGCACGGGCAGGCAGAGTTATGTGAACTGAAGGTGCAATTTACTATAATTTAATAATAAAAATTTACATAGAGGACATATTTGCAAGGAAAGTGATATTTCAGCATTTTAAGTACCTGGTTAAACTGTACTGCTGATATTAGAGATTTCTTTTTTTTTTGCATTATTAGAATTATTAAAGAGTTCTTTTGCAATAAAATAAATGAATTTGCCCCATAGTGCTTCATTTTCAAAACTGCTCTTTAAGGTCAACATCTGTATTTATTTAGTGTTATTTTAACACCATATCAGCATCAAGGCCATTTTCAGTGCAATTTAGTAAAATAGGCATTATAAAATAACAGTTATTGGAGTTTGAAAAGGAAGGCATGTTGTTGTTCATCACCTTTCCTCATGGTATTATTCATTGAGATAATAAGATGTTAATTTACCCCCAATTCAACCCCCTAATTTCCTAATAAAGCTGTAAAGAAACTGAATTTTAAAGCTGGGGTTAAGTCTGAGTGGAAGTATCTTTCATTGCTAGCTTTTAAAAACCCCGAAGTCTCTGTTATGTCTCACTGCCACAAAAACACTGCAGTCTTTCATGCTAGCAGAAATGGCTGCCTAAAGCTATCTAGACAGACAAGGTGTGAACAATGATATAGCATACGTGCGGCACTGAGCCTCAGGCTGCACTCTACAGCACACACACCGAACACAAGTCTTTTAGTGGGGGTGAAGCATGCTGTTATGAAGGCAACTACTATACTATACACTACTATAGCACAAACAACAAGCTACAGTTGATTCATTTGAGACATCAAAGACTGATTGGTGGGAACTTGTTGCAGCATGCTAAAGTATTCTCTGTTGGGAAAACCAAATTACGGTCCTCACTTGTTCATGTTATTGTTATGTCTTATGTGCAGGACATAATTGTATCAGTTGGAAACATGATATGTAACGCTGTGTGTAGTCTTCCATATTTAAAGCATTCTGAAAACCGCTTTCAGCTCTACTATTTTTCCACAAGCCTAAACATCTTTGTTGTTTTGATGTCTTTCTGATTCATCAGAATACGGTTTAGTAATTTGGTAAGAATGCAGATCAAGGCAACGCTCAAGCACATTGCCAGTTATATAGGCCTATTACATAATGCACATTATACAGTATTAAATTAGGACACCTCTTGTGAGAAATAAGGCTTGAAAAGCCTACCATGATTATATCTCCTGCCCGGATGTTGAGTGCAGTTGGGTCATGGAGATTCCAGTAGTCCTTCAAAGCTCTCACCTGCAATGCTCCGCTAGCGTCTGATGTCACAACCCAGGGAAATGAATGCATGAAAGAATGAGAATGAGAGAGAAAGAAAAACAGTTTGCCTTGAAAATACTCATGCACTATGGGTTTAAGTAATCTCTGAGGTCTTCATATTGACTAAGATCCACAAAATTGCTACCGGAAAACCTAAAAATTCAATACTCAGGTGGGATTTGTTGCAATAAAGAAGTGTAATAAGCAGAATTTAAAGAGGAGTAATGTAGTGTTTAAATACTCTGAAGCACTTAGCACATCTTCTGAAAATTTAATGAGGAGCTGAGCTCAGAACAGGGATGCTAAACACCCCTCATCTTCAAACACAGCTCCTTCAGCTGTTTAGTGCTCGAATCAAAGACAACTTCACACTTCACACTTCAAAGACAACAAGCTGCTGGATTACAGGAGGGATAGTAGAAGGGCACAGCTACTTAACACATTCAGACGTATGCCTAGACCCAGACACGTCAACACACAAACAAAACTTTTAGCTAAATCTCCAGGCATGGCTGCCATTGCTGTTGCCCCGGGATAGTAATCTTATGCAACACTATAGCTTTATAAGAAAAGCTATGAAAGCAGGTTCCCAGAAACAAAAACACGACACTAAACATACTCTAGACAACTATTGTCTACTTTCAGTCTAAGCTAACAATGAACAAATGCTCATGGCCTGATATTAAATAATATATTGTACATCAACTGAAAAAAGAAAGAAAGAAAGAAGGAGAAGAAAAGAGAAAAGGAAATGCCAGGAGGAGGAAAATGAAGAGGGTAAAAAAATGTATGGAAAGGAAAAGAATGGAAAAAGTAAGTTAAGAAAGACAAAGTAAGGAAAAATGGGAAAGGAAAGGAAAGGAAAGGAAAGGAAAGGAAAGGAAAGGAAGAAAGAGGTCAGAATGAATGCCAGGAGGAGGAAAAGGAAGAGGGTAAAAAAAATTATGGAAAGGAAAAGGAAAAGAATAAAAAAAAAGTAAAGACAAAGTAAGGAATGGGAAAGGGAAAAAATGAAAGGAAAAAGGAAAAATGGTTAGGAAAGGAAAGGAAAGGAAAGGAAAGGAAAGGAAAGGAAGAAAGAATCTAAAAATCTAAGGAAAGGTAAAAGGAAAAATGAAAAGGAGGAATGCAAAACATAAAAAGGGAAAGGAACAATAAGAGTAAAAGGAAAATAACAGGAGTTTTGGATTTCTGACTCACCTCTAAGGAGTTGTTTGATTTCTTTGCTGGCATGTGAAGTGGTGAACTGGTTCACAATGTCCAGGGCAGTTTGATTGTAGGTGTTGCGGATGTTCACATCAATCCCAGCCTAAGTGTCAGATGGTGAAGGGTTGGATTGATATGTGAGGGTTAGATCAGGTGAGAAAAAAAAAACACTCTGTATACTGACAGAAATACAAAGAAATGATATCTCACTGTGCTCTGATATGACAGACTCAAGCACTACACTGTGAGAAAGCCCCCAAAACTGGTTCTACAATTCACAATATTTTTCCTTGATAATAAATGTGACATAAGAAATAAATCAAATTCATCAACACTCTTCCCAATATTTAGTATCCATCTACTTACATCAAGCAATAATTTTACTACTTCCATTTTCCCGTAGAGGGCAGCCTCGTGTAGAGCCGTTCCAGATTTAGTGGTCCTGTTGATGTCAATCCCAGCTTTTAGCAGCAGTCTAAAAATGAGTGATAGCCCACAGTGACACATGAGCCATGCTGTCCACAAGACACCAACGAAATCACTCAATGGTACAGTCAGCTGCTCATTACCACAACATTCAACCTGACACACTTATCAGGTCTTTCTGTCCCTTATTAAATGGCTACTTACCAAATTAATTCATATTAATTTCAGAAATTTATATATCAGATATAGATATATTTTTTTAGATATTGATTTCAGTTGAAATTGTATGTGAGAAGAAACAGGCAGTAAAAAGATACAATATGAGAAACATGAAACTAGCACAACTATGTAGGAATTTTTTGTGCGATGCCTCCAGCAACACAACTACAAAACCAAAATCAGCATGAGAAATTGCATAGTGAGTGGGCAGCACTGAGACCACGTGATGATAGTACGTTCAAAACCACCAGCAAGGGGTCAAGTGTCATGTCAATTTAAAGCCTTTGAGTAACAAAAACAGCCTCTGCATCAATCAGTTTTACATTGCGAGTGTCTCTTCAGGATTCAGTATCTAAAGCAGCAGTGCAGACTCCATTTTCAATTTAGCTGTAATTGATTAATTCAGCCAATTGAACGGATTAAAAGCCTCGCTTCCCTCGTTAATTAAGGTCATCCAAAGTGTTCAACCAAAAATTAAACTTGTCATCATTTACTGACCTTCATGCTGATCCAAAGATTTTTGATTACTGTCTAGTCTGCTCGCTTCCACATAATTAAAGTGAATAGGGACTGAGGTTACACAATAGAAACACCATAAAAGTAACATTAAAAAGTAGTTCATACAACTTGTACATTACATTCCAAATTCTTCTATAGTTATATGAAAGCTTTGTATGAGGAAAGGAACAAAAGTTAAATTTAAGTTTTTGTGGGAAAATCTTTCCTGCTGAAACTCTTAAATCAAATATGGTGTCAGTGACATCACAAGACATGTGAGAACCTATGATGCCTGCTATTGATCATTTTTGTAGTCCATTTCAGAACTTTTCTGTAAATAACCTTCTATTAAATTGATAAGAGTGATCAATATATTATTTAAAACTTCTCCTTTTGTGTCCCGCCTCCAATACAGTGATTCATGTTTGAGGGTTAGAAAATGATGACAGAATTTTGGGTGAACTATTAGTCAGTAGTGAATTTGACAATAATAATAACTATTAATCTCAGCAAAAACATAATAATTGTAGCAATTCATTGATTGCTTGTTAAATTCTGCTTGAATTCATTCAGTTTTAAGAATCCAATGCTTTATACTAAGAAGCGTAGAGCGGTCTCCTGTTACCACTGTCCATCTTTCCCATGTTTACAAGTTCCAGCATTCCAGAAGGGCAGTGGAGGGGAGAGCTGCAGCGTGAACTTTCATATATGGTTACTGCTAGAGAAGCATGTTGAGCAGCTGACTGGCTGGTGTAACCCTATTCGGCCTCATTCCTATGCATGTTACCATCACAGCGCAGTCACAGCCCTCTCGTTACACTCAGAGGGGAAGGCAGTCCAGGTCAACACATGCATACAGCACCAAACACACTACACTCATTCCACAACCACTTCACCTCACTTGCTCGACAAACATGTCAACAAAGCGCCCAGCCAAAGTCTGCCTGACCGTCAGCTTGGCACCACACTACTTTGCAAAAAAGACAGACAGCCTCCCAGAGGCATGCTTGTATGCATGTAAACGCATAATTCTCTCACTCTCTTTGCTGCCTATAGAGGTTGCATGTTGAGGCATCCAGATTAAAGCATAGATAACTTATTTACATGCATGTAGCCTTTGGCCAAATTTTAAAGACGGCACTGTATGTATTTGTCGTGGATAAGGCAATCCTAGTATGCACTGCAATATTCTCAGTTATGGTTCACACTTACTCTGTTTTATACATTCACACTTTTATTTTAGGAACCCAATTTGATAAAAATTACAATAATAATAATGAGAATATATATATATATATATATATATATATATATATATATATATATATATATATATATATATATATATATATATATATATATAAAATGAGTGTGTGTATGTATTATTTTTAATATATATTATTAGAAAGTGAAATTTATTATTAATAAACATTGTTATAAATATATACACTTACATTATTACTACTATTTTATGTATGTATATATATATATATATATATATATATATATATATATATATATATATATATATATATATATATATATATATACACACACACACACACACACACACACACACACCATATATGTGGGTGATAATTGATAGAATTTATAGAGAATAATCAAGATGTAATAAAACTGGTGTACTTAAAAACTGGGTATTTTATCCAATGTTTCTTTGCACAATGTATTTTTTATACCTATTAGATTATTAAGCCATTAGCTTAGAAACATGCTAACATCAAACTATGTAACAGCTCTAAATTATTCATGTATGAGGTTCCATGATGGTTAGGATGCTAAAAACTAGTGCTGTCAGATCGATTAATCGCAATTAATTGCGATTAATCACATCCAAAATAAAAGTTTGTGTTTACATAATATAGATGTGTGTGTACTGTGTATATTTATATCTATATACATACATTTACATATATGTATATATTTGCTTGTAAATAAATACATACAGTACATATGTCTATAATACTTGTATACATTTTAAGAAATATATATTTTAGTGCTGTCAAATGATTAATCGTGATTTATCGCATGCAAAATAAAAGTTTGTTTACATAATATATGTATGTGTGCTGTGTATATTTATGTATATATAAATACACACACATGCATGTATATATTTAAAAAATATATATGTTATGTTTATATATTAAATATATTTATTTATATTATAAATTTTATGAATATAAATAGACGTGTTAATACATGTAAATATTTTCAAAATGTATGCATACATGTGTGTGTATTTATATGTACATAATAAATATACACAGAAAACACATTTATATATAATATAAATCATATTTACTGTGTACACACACACGTAAATATTTCTTAAAATATACATGTATGTGTGTATTTATGTATATTCAAATATACACAGTACATTCACATTATGTAAACAAATTTTCATTTTGGATGTGATTAATCAATTTGACAGCACTACTAAAAACACCTGCCTATGTCAGTAGTAGGTTTTTAAACAAACTTGCTCCACCTCTCCGAAACCACTTCTACATGTTTGAAAAGCAAATATTTAGACTGAAAGGAAGATGTAAGAAAACACAACAGGATATAAAAGTAAGGGGTTAGTGAGGAGCAGACCTGATGATGTCCTTATGACCATTGCGGGCAGCAAGATGCAGGGGGGTGTTATCCCTGCCGTTCCCCTCTAAGAGAGCTACCACCATGTTACTACTCAACAACAGCTGGGTCACCTGGAGGAAAGAATTAAGACACTGTGAGGAAGCCATCCAAAACTAGAACACTTTCAGCCAGAAAGTGCTCCAGTTTTGCCTACTAATGTCTAAACAAGATGTCACTGCCAATTTAAAACACAAGAACGCAACCAGCCTGAGTTGTCAGCCCAGGCACATGACTTTGTACTCCCTGGCATTGAGAATCTGTCAAATGGAATTCAGTTTCCAGCTGGGGCAGAATCCTCCTGCAGGCCGGCAACTGACTCGCTGGTGTGCTGCTAAATTAGACTCATTCCATCAGCCTGACTCTCTGCAGCATTTGCATTCTATAATTCCAAATGACTTGGGCGAAAGATTAAATAGAAGTAGTTCACCCTGGCAAATCTAGTTTAAGGTGAATTAATGAAACTGTCATCAGGAAAGCCATCTTTTAAAGCCTTTCATCTCTATTCGCCCAGCTTGGGGCTTGTGCAGGCAGTTTGTATGAACTTACTGATATCCTTTGCCACTGAATGCGTATGTAATACAGTCTTCGCCAAAATAAACAAGACCTCGTTCAAGCTCTCTTATGTCATGAACTCCTGATTATAATTATAATAGAGATTGCAGGGTGGAAATAGATTCAGCACTATGAGCTTGCATTGAGACTGGGATAACTCAGATGGATGTTATAAAGGGCACAGCTATTTTAAATCAGATAAGCCCTAACTATATTAATGCAGAAATACCAATAGCTGAACAATTCCACTGCACCTATGTCATCTCATGTCTGCTGGAAAATACATTTTTATTCTCTGGTTATGTTTTACTTTTGTATCCACATATTGTTAAATGAAATATCAATATCGCATGAATATTAAAATACTGGCTGATGCATAAGCTGATGATTATTTAAACTTTATGGCCGATAACCAATGAATGGTCGATAATATATTCTAAACTATTTTATCAAAAAATTAAAAATAAAACACTAAAAACTAAATCCAATCATTTTAAATGCATTTAGGCATCACTAAACTGTAATGTACAGAATGTAAAATGGATATTAATTTTGAGATTTGCAAAATATTACATTCAACAATATTTTAAAATGACTCTTTTTAATTATTATCTTTAAATTACTCTTTTAGATGATGGCAAAGGTAAACTGTAAATAAAATGATTTTTCAAAGTTAAAACAGATCAATAAACTTATTGAAAATTATTTTAAAGATTATAGGAGTTTGTTTTACAAGAAAATACTATTTCAGTCTTTCTACTTTAAAATTTCATATTTAATTTTCATATTTAATTTAATGTTTTACTTGCCATTTCTTTGTAATTATTTGAGTGAAAAATACACATATACACATATACATATACACATATACATATATATACACATATACACATATAAACACACACACACACACAAATAAATCTAACTAAAATAATTTTACTACCAACAAAACTTTTACCTAGTTGAACACAAATGGGTGTGTGGAGCCAATTTAAGACCCAAAAGCATATTTCCATTAAATGTAATAAAATTTTTATGTCTGTATTTGTTGCTCTTTAAAAATGCAAACTGAATATTCTGCCTCTTAATTGTGATTAAATCCGGCATTTTCACTCAGTAATTATTAATATAGTGTGAGAATAAGCCTTTAACTCATTAACAAAAGTTAATTCTGTTTGATGTAGTCAGGATCTTTTTCTATTTGCTACCCCACATTGGCATCTCTAATATGCTTTTTTGAGACTAACACAATTCAAACACATATTAATCCCACTGAGGTGGTATAGCAGCAGGTCAAGTTACAACATCACAACAGATGTACTGCGACTACACTCTCGTGACTCACCTTGAGTCTGCCAAACTCACAGGCCAGGTCCAGAGGGGTCTTCTTCGCCTTGTTGACAGTACAGGGGTTGGACTGGTGTTGTAGTAGCATTTCAGACTGAGGGCAGACACAGACACACAGAGATACTGTGAAAGGGCAGAGAAGCTGTGTCTGGCTACATAAGGTTTCTGCGATTACACAATAGAAGACAATGTCAAAAGCCATATCAGTTTAAGTCTATCCATATATGAAAAACTGAAATAGCATCCAAAAAGGTCAAGGACTAAAAGGGAAAGGCCAAAGAAATACTGTAAATTATTGCGTTATATGGCACACATTATACCCTGTGACATGTTTTGTGAGGAAGGGTATGCCATTTGGAAAGGGAATATTCTGCATTTCAAGCTAAACAACTGGTCAATCTAACCTGGTTCTGAGAGGTATCATATACACAGCGAGGTTAACTAAAAAATGCATTGTTTTGAAACAAAGCCCTGGACCTGCAAAGTAATGCTATCTTTGCAGGGGACCTCTTTTCTGCCTCGAGCGTGCAATGACACGTCTTGCATTTTCCTTCAGAAAACATAAAACAGTACACATCCTTTTTATCTAGCTGCTAGAGATCTGTAAACAGCCTCAAAAGCTATATTTTGGTTCGAGTCACAGCACATTCCTGAGTCACTATCAAAATGCTGCATTCAGCCTTTTTGCTCATTTATTTTGAAGATACTAGTAAGTGACAGAACTTGTGATGTACTGAAAATTCAACAACCGAAAATAACTTATCGAAAACAAATTTTTGGTTTCATGTCAATGGCCCTGGCTTTATATTTACCTCAGGAAATCCATTCAATGTTCATAGTTTGCTAGTTACGGTAGCTAGAAATATTAACTCTAGAGAGAAGGATTTTGCTATATATTTGCACTATATTATATATAATGTAATATGTTTATTTTTCAAGAGTGAATTAGAGTAGAAACAATTATATAATCAAAAAAAAGTTGATATAAAAAATGCTTTGTAATTAAAATGCTTTTATACAACTTTTTATTTGAGTGTTGATGATTAATTAAATTTAATTGATTATAAAATAAATGATTGATTATAAAGTAAATGTTTTAAAAAAAAAAAAAAAACTTTTTTCAGTTTCAGTAAAAAACTCATTTTGGTGCATCACTAGATACAACGAATGCAAATAGTTTGTATTTGGGAAAAGAGTTTGTAATGGGAATACAATGTATTCCCCACATTGCTTGGGCACTTTATGATTTTTTAAGTCATTCTTAGGATGGAAATCACTTTAAGCAGCCCAGACTACATCAGTACATCAAGTCCCCACCATACCTCTCAAACATACCTACTTTGGTACAATGGACCATGTTACAGGTGAAAGTCTGAAACTTTTTTGACATTGTTCTCCCTTTTGTCAATGTAGACTGGCACAAATTGGTCAATAGTGGAGGAGCAGTGTGCTACATACCACCTCATAGTGTCCGTACTGTGCAGCCAGGTGGAGAGGGATCTGTCCATCTTGTGAAGCCCCATTCACAGAAGCTCCAGCTCTCAGCAGCATAAGTACAGAGTCAGCCTTCCCCTGCCAGGCAGCATAGTGCAGTGGACGCATACCTACAACAGTGAACAGAAAATCATTATTTTCACAGCTACTTGTTCTTTTACACTGGAAAAAAACAGGGCTTTCTTTCTCTGGTGGTGCAGTCATTTTTCTGTTGAAATGGGAAAAATCATAACTACCTAGCTTGTCTATGTTTAACCCATGCACAACAAAGTTTGGAGTTTGAATAAATTACTTTTTGTATAAATTTGTTTATAGACTTTTTATCTAATTTGTTTTGATGGTACATTAAAGAGATCTTGATCCAAAGACTCTCATGTTGTTCCAAACCTGCATGGCTTTATTTATTCTGCAAAATACAGCTGTTTAGCAGAATGTCCATGCTGCTCTTTCACATACAATGAAAGTGGCTAGGGACAAGAACATTTGTGGTCACCATTCATAGAATAATTTTGGTATGACATATGGATGAGTAAATGACAAAATACCTTTAAATAAATACAAAACTTTCACAATATTACATGTATAAAACATGAACATTGATTAGGACACATGGAGTATAACGTTCGCTGTTTTCATATATTTTCTTTATATTATGTAAAAAAGCAATTTATTGATTTATTATTAATATTTCTGTCAAAAAGGGTTAATGTGGGGGAAAATGCAGTTGAAATTGTACAGTTTTGCAGTTGTATTGATGTTTTCGATAATGCTTTGGAAAAGATAAAGAAAAAAAATACGGAAGCCTATATGAGAACACTTGAGACCATGATCACTTTCTACTGGACTTATGCGCTGAAGCATTTTTTAGAGCTGTCAAATCAATTAAACGAGATTAATTGCATCAAAAATAAAAGTTTGTGCTTACATGATATGTGTGTTTTGTGTAGGGGTGGGAACAGATTCGTGTGCGTCCTCAGCGCAAAAACTTTCAGTTTACGGTCATATCCTTATCTGTAAATGTCACAGATTCACGCGAGTATTTCCATTTTTGCATATAGTTCCGTCCTGACAGTCTGCATTAAGTTTAAATCTTTACTGAATGAGTGCCAGCGCGGCGGGTGCGAGAACACGTCAGAGAGGGATTAATATTCAGCGCAAAAACATTCATTATGCTGAAATATCTGTTGTTGTATGTTAAATTAAGGTTTAAAAGTCAACACGTAGTGCACGTATTTTATGAGAGTAGGAAATGTAAAAGGATAACCGCGTATAATTGTCTGAATATAAATATCAGATACTTAATAGCCGCCTTTTACAGGATAAAGAAATTACAGTAAACGTGCCTGTGATCAAAAAGTGAACATGTTCCTGCAGAACATTACTCTTACCTGTTGGTTAACACTGAGTTTGTGATTTTATTCGTCTTTATTATATCTTAATTTTTGATGAAGAGATTTAAATAGGCTACAGTGCTCAACAAATTTACTTAAGGTTTATAACAAATAATGTAAGCTTTGTGCCACTGCTGCTCTAAACTAACAGTATTGGTGTTTACTAAAATCATTTTTTGCTATCTGTATTGGTTAGTCCTCCAATGTGTGTAATGCATTAGCTTAAAGCTTAAATAAAGAATTCTCGATGTATTTACTACAGTAAATACCGATGTATTTACTACTTTTCTGGACCTGAAAATGTAGCCATGTGCAATAATATTGAAAACTGAGAATGTGACGCATCGTGATATTGAGCTGATAATGATAATGCTAATTGAACTGAATCGTGAAACCAAGATTCACACCCCTACTTTAAGATGGCAGTACTGACACACAGAGATTCCAACTATAAACAAAAAAAGCATAGAAACTGCAATTTTGGTTAAGACGTAAAGTTGTAAAGATGTATTTGCACAGCAGAAGAATTAATTGGGGAAAAAATGTAGATCAAGAATCGTTTTGGAATGGGATCGTGACTCCCAGAATCGGAATCTGATCAGATCGTGAAGTGCCTGAAGATTCCCACCCCTAAACTTCACGGGAGGATCTTGTCAATGATCTCAAAGCAGTTGGGACCATAGTCACCAAGAAAACATTTGGTAACACACTACGCCATGAAGGACTGAAATCCTGCAGCGCCCGCAAGGTCCCCCTGCTCAAAAATGCACATGTACTGGCTTGTCTGAAGTTTGTCAATGAACATCTGAATGATTCAGAGGAGAACTGGGTGAAAGTGTTGTGGTCAGATGAGACCAAAATCTAGCTCTTTGGCATTAACTCAACTCGCTGTATTTGGAGGAGGAGGAATGCTGCCTATGACCCCAAGAACGCCATTCCCATCGTCAAACATGGATGTGGAAACATTATGCTTTGGGGGTGTTTTTCTGCTAAGGGGACAGGACAACTGCACCGCATCAAAGGAACGATGGACAGGGCCATGTACCGTCAGGGCCAGGGCATTGAAGCCAGCAAGGGCATTGAAAATGGGTCATGGATGGGTATTCCAGCATGACAATGACCCAAAACACACAGCCAAGGCAACAAAGGAGTGGCTCAAGAAGAAGCACATTAAGGTCCTGGAGTGGCCTAGCCAGTCTCCAGACCTTAATCCCATAGAAAATCTGTGGAGGTAGCTGAAGGTTCGAGTTGCCAAATGTCAGCCTCGAAACCTTAATGACTTGGAGAGGATCTGCAAAGAGGAGTGGGACAAAATCCCTCCTGAGATGTGTGCAATCATGGTGACTAACTACAAGAAACGTCTGACCTCTGTGATTGCCAACAAGGGTTTTGCCACCAAGTACTAAGCTTTTTCATGTTTTGCAAAGGGGTCAAATACTTATTTCACTCATTAAAATGCAAAGCGTAAATCGGGGGAAATCGTGGCCTAATGGTTAGAGAGTCGGACTCGTAACCCAAAGGTCGCAGGTTGGAGTCTCGGTACCGGCAGGGATTGTAGGTGGGGGGAGTGAATGTACAGCGCTCTCTCAACCCTCAATACCACGACTGAGGTGCCCTTGAGCAACCCCCAACTGCTCCCCGGGAGCCGCAGCAAAAATGGCTGCCCACTGCTCTGGATGGGATAAATGCAGAGCACTAATTCCGAGTATGGGTTACTATACTTGGCCACACGTCACTCACTCACTCACTCAAATCAATTTATAACTTTTTTGAAAAGCGTTTTACTGGATTTTTTTTTTTTTTTTTTTTGTTATTCTGTGTCTCACTGTTCAAATAAACCTACCATTAAAATTATAGGCTGATCATTTCTTTGTCAGTGGCCAAATGTACAAAATCAGCAGGGGATTAAATAATTTTTTCCCCACTGTATATATGTGTGTGTGAATTTATATATATGTATACACATAGTACACATTAGGGGTTGAACGACTTCTGATTTTTTAAAGTCGACGTTTATGTGATGAAAGTTGAGTCGAAGTCGACTAGTCGCTGATGACGTCATTAATGAACAAATAAGTCTGGAGCTGTGACAATGTGCTGCCCACATGGCTATTGCTCCTATAACAGCTCATTTTTTATCAGTTCTTTTGTCTTTGGGTCGTTATATTTCTCACAGATTTCTGCTTGTTCTAAATCAGAT